>CM077166.1:143104849-143646482 GCA_039583875.1 Platanthera guangdongensis | reverse complement strand
GAGAACGTCGAGCTCTGAGTGCCCCGACCCAAACGTCAAGCGGACTACTGTCGCACTGCATGCATTACCGCTTGGCGCTAGCATGCGCTGAGACGTCGAGAGTGTCGAGAGCATTGAGAGCATCGAGAACACCAACCTACCGCCAACGGTAACTCTACCGCCGCGCGGTACCTTCCAAAAAGCATTACCTGAACCAGGGGCATTACAAATCACACCCACTTAAAGAAATTACATCTCGAAATTTAAAGTCACAGGAAAATAGAAAGAGTAGCAATACATCAGGCTACCTTAAGGAAAAAGCTCGGGAAACTCCTCCCTCATAGTTTGCACGCGCTCATAAGACAACTCTTCTCGGCCACAATTGTCCCAACGGACTTTGACCATTCTGATGGCTTTATTACGAAGTTGCTTGATTTCCACATCCTCAATGCGAATGGGCTTGACTTTCGTCGTCAACCCACTATCGAGCGGCACTTGATTCACAACTACCACTTGTGAAGGCTCATAGTGTAACACCTCCATCCGTTCAATAGCATATAATAGAAGTTCTGGCCAGGGCCCCACACCATATGCCACAAACAGGCGTCGAAGTTACGGGTTAATATCAGAGTTATGCATCCCTAACACAGAGCATTGTAGCAGAAGCTTTATGTTGACTGAACTCAACTCATTCTAATGTCCACAATATATAAACCAACATTTATATATATCACACCATGAAGGAATGTTATACAAGTTACACAACAAGCTAGCCTTTATGGACTTATAGTTAAGCTTAGCACATATAGCTTTCATACATCGGCATACAGGCCGACCACAAATGAACATATCAACTTCTTTGGCCTTCAATGGCCAACATGGCAGCAGCAGCAATAAGGGCTTAAGCCCCCAACTTTTCGCTCGTCTCTCCTACCCCTGAACAGAAAAATCCACCGCAATGGTGGCAAACAAGGTAACGGACAGCATTCAGCTGACCAATTTATAACGACCCTACCCTTTCCCGAGGTAGTGGTATTCATTCCCTGCAGGCATAGCATTTCACACATAGCTATATCACATAATGTGCACTCACGCACAGTCCACATATCACAAACGTCGGCCATACGGCCAGACGCTTCGTGCACTTAGGGCACATTCTTGGTGTACCGGATGTACCAGTCGCCCACCGCCATTGGAGGCCCGAAGCCCAACGACAAACTTGAGCATTTGCTCTGTGGCTTTCAGCCGGAGACTTAGTCTTATAACGACCCGGGACAGGCCCGTAGCCCCCCATTGTATCGTAGCGCGCAGGCCTAAGACTTCTGCCAAGTTCTAGGCGCCCAGGAACTCATGGCAGATAACCCAGATACAGTTCAGCCTTTACTTGTTGCTCAAACCGTTAGTTCAATGCTTTGTGTTAGGGGAACGGCTGGATCTTTGGCGGCTTTCAGAAGCACAGTGTAATCCACTCAATTCTGCCAAAAGAGCTAGCAAATAGGCAGCTTCCCCAACTCGCTCCACCACATCAAATGGACCAAGATATCTCGGACTCAAGTTTTTCAGACGCCGAATCCTTGACACAACTTTGAACGGTTTGATCTTCAAATATACCTAATCGTCCACCGAGAACTCCACGTTCCGATGCTTGGCGTTGTAGTATTTCGCTTGTTGATCCTAGGCTATCAAAAGCCTCTCCCGAATAGAGCGTATCGTCGAGCTAGTTTGGATTCGCCTGTTTCTGCCCACGCTAACGGTATACAGCACTTACGACCATACAAGGCTTCAAACAGTGTCATACCGATGCTCGCTTGGTAGATATTATTGTAGGCAAACTCCACCATATAGAGATGATCATCCCATCTCTTACCTAAATCCAGGGCGCACATTTAGAGCATATCCTCCATTATTCTATTGGTCCTCTCCATCTGGCACTCCATTTGGGGATGAAAGGTCGTACTGAACGTCAACTTCATTCCCAACAATTGATGGATCAGCCTCCAATCGTTTGATGTGAATTGCCCATCACGACCACTCACGATGCTACGGGGAACACTGTGTAATTGTATAAGCTATTCCCCATAGAGCTTTGCCAAACTTTCCACTGAATCATCCCACTTGTACGGAAGAAAGTGAGCCACTTTTGTCAACCAGTCCACAATCACCCAGATTGAATCATTCCTGTGTTGAGATTTCGGCAACCTGTGTACAAAATCTATTGAAATATCATCAAACGTCCATTCTGGAATCGGTAACGACTTCAAGAAACCTCCGGGCTTCTGGAATTCTGCTTTCACCAAAGCACAAGTTTGACATTTAGCCACATACTGAGCTATAACTTTCTTTAGTCCTGGCCACCAGAACAACTTTTTCATGTCCTTGAACATCTTCGTGCGTGCTCCCGGGGTGAAATGAGTATTTTGTAAAGTGAGCTTCATACATCAACTCTTCTCTCAACTTACCCGTACTCGGGACCCATAAACGACCCTCTTTCCGCAAAAGGTCATCATCCTAGGAGAATTGGCCATCTAGTCCCTCTTGTGCATAGCGTTGGAGACTTTCATCCAGCTCTGTTGCTCGTCGCATCCTATCTGCAAGGTCATATTGTACCTCTGTCCAGTTTAAGCATGCATCGGCTATAGAATTCTTGTCAACACAAGAAATTTCTAATGATTCCAACTCCTGGATCAGACGCTCATCATGCATCTGCAACCAATTTGCCCTTGCTATAGTCCGGCGACTCAAGGCATCTGCGACCACGCTTCCCTTCCCGGGAGTGTAACGAAGCTCAAACGTATAGTATCTAAGGAACTCCATCCACCTTTGTTGTCGCATCTTGAGATCCTTCTGATCCAATAAGTACTTTATGCTCTTATCGTCCATAAAGATATCTACGGGTACGCCATAGTGATAATGCCGCCAACTCCAAGTCATGGACGGGATAATTTCGCTCAGACATTTGCAACTGGCGTGAGCCATAAGCAATTACCTTTTCAAACTGCAGAAGAACTCAGCCTAAGACGCTCCCTGATGCATCACTATAGATCTCATAGCCGTCTGTATCATATGGCGATGTTCAAACTGGTGTCGTGATCAAACGACTCTTTAGCTCTTCAAAATCTCGCACGCACTCTGGCATCAAAACGAACTTTTGATCTTTCCGCAATAATGTGTAAGAGGCAAGACGATCCGTGAGAAGTTTTCAACAAAATGTCTGTAGTCGCCTGTCAGTCCAAGGGAACTCCTGACCTCGGTTACCGAAGACAACACCGGCCACTCCTGTATGACCTTTATCTTAGACAGATCCACTGCTATGCCCTCTCCAATGACCACATGGCCAAGAAAAGCCACCGACGATAGCCAAAACTCACACATTGAGAACTTGGCAGAGAGAGTGTTCCTTCACAAGGTATGCAACACCAATCACAAATGGTTTGCATGATCCACTTCAGATTGAGAGTACACTAAAATATCATCAATGAATCCAATCACAAACTGGTCCAAGTACTCTCGGCATGTTTGGTGCATTTGATCCATAAACACCGATGGCACATTACATAGTCCAAACGGCATGACAGTAAACTCGAACTGATCGTAACGTGTTCCAAATGCTGTCTTGGGAATGTCACCTTCCCAAATCCGCAACTGGTGGGAGCCCGATTTCAAATCCAGTTTGAGTATACTTTTGATCCTGCCAATTGGTCAAACAAATCATCCACCCGTGGAATCAGATATTTATTCTTCTCTGTCAGTGTATTCAATTCACGATAATCAATACCCAATCATAGGCTACCGTTCTTCGTTTTCACAAAAAGAACAGGCGCGCTCCGAGGTGACATACTTGGGCATCTATATACCTGTTCCAACAATTCTTGCAGTTGTACTTTTAGTTCGGCCATATCCTTTGGTGCTACTCGATATGGCAAGCAGGCCACAGGTTGTACACCTGGCACCCAGCTCCGAGAGCCAGTGTATATCAAAGATCGCATTCGACTTCAATATTGGCAGCACCAATGCCCCCAATCCGAACTCCCGACATCCTATTTGTACCTTCACAAAATAAGACCTATCCACATATGCACTACACATTCATTTGGTAATGACACCGTCACACTATCTGCCATTAACCGAATCGGTACACTGATCCGTGACACGAAGTCCACATAACAATGAAAGAGTAGCACCAGTAGCACACAGTGCTCTCGACAGACAGGCTCGACTCAGGACAATGCCGAATATCAACACATCATACACAAACTACAAACTAGGTATGAAAGAGCAAACACAACAATTACATATGTCACCGCGTATCTGTGACAACGCCACTTTACTTTATGGCCTCCTGCTGGCCAGGTTATATACTCGGGGTTGCGTTTGGGCGACAGTGGACTCCACCACTGCCTTTCTCTTGTCAGCGTATGACGCTCCTATCTTCTTTTCAACCTTTTGGTTGACCAACCTGATAGTTACGGACAAAAATGCCCCACGTTACCCATGTATTAAAACATCAACTTTCCATTCGTGTTCGCAACTACCGAACAAGCACATTTATGTACATAGTATGGATAATCACAAAAGGAACATTTGAAGCTTCCCTTCAATAGCCTTCCGTAGCACTGAGATGTGAAATACATCATGCAAACTGCCCAACTCTGGCGAATGAACCAAACGATAGGCGGCTTCACCAATCCGCTCCAAGATCTCAAAAGGCCCAACATACCTCGGACTAAGCTTCTTTAAGCGTCGAATCCTTATATGCCTTTAAATAGTTTTATCTTGAGGTACATCCCATCGCCCACCGCAAACTCCATGTTCTGGTGCTTGGCATTAAAGTACTTGGCCTGACTATCTTGAGCGATCAGTAGCCATTCTCGTATCAACCGTATCATTGAAGTAGCATCTTCATCATCCCTTCGCTTGTACAGCTTCGATTCTCCCATTTCTACCCAAACAATGTTGTACGACACCTCCTTCCGTACAGAGCCTCAAAAGGTGTCATCTGAATGCTAGCTTGGTAGTTGTTGTTATAAGCGAACTCAATCATGTAAAGATGGTCTTCCCACCTTTTCCCAAAATCCAACGCACACATATGAAGCATGTCTTCCATCGTCCTGTTCACCCTTTCAGTTTGCCCATCTGTTTGTGGGTAAAAAGTCGTGCTGAAATGCAACTTGGTGCACAACAACTGATGAATGAGCCTCCAGTCATTAGACGTGAACTGACCATCTCGGTCACTTACTATGCTTCGGGGAACGTAGTGCAATTGGACTATACTGTCCATATAATACTTCGTCAGCTTCTCCACTGAATCATCCTTCCTATTGGCTATAAAATGTGACACCTTTTGTTGATGCGCGAAAATGGCACCGCCTAGTTAACACAGGTTGATTGTTTGATCTCACGGGCAAGGTGAAGAAATGGATGAAGGTTGCGGGGTGAGAAGAGGAAGCTTCTGAGTGCTCGAGAGTGGAGCAAACGCTTGTACAAGGATTGATGGGATAGAGGAGAGGTTTGCTGAGGGCAGTAGGGAAGGCTGATGATCAGCGGAGGAGGTTGATCAGGAGTTGTCGAGTAGATAGTTACTTTGACAGTTGTGCTTGCAGGTTGACGCCAAGGGAGCTAAGCTGAGCTGAGAAGAAGAAAGGGGCCGTAGCAGCAGCAACACCAGACTTCGCCCGTCGTGGCTTAAATGTCAATCTTGCGACGGGCTTTCCTTTGATTAATATTGAGAGTCACATCTTGCTATTACACCTTTACAAGAAAGCAAATAAAGGGGTACAAAGGGGAAGCTGGTGGCTAAGGAAAGAGTGCCAGAAGAGGCCGCGCAGACTGAAAGCCAGGTCGGCAGGCCGCGCGATTAAGGAAAGAAAAGAGACCGCGCGGACTGGGAATTGAGGCAGGTAGGCCGCGTGACTAAGGATAGAGAGGGGGTGCAGAATGAGAAGAGGAGTCCGCAGGGGGTTGCTAGCTTGAGCATGTTGTGGGCTGTTTTCGAGCGTGAGCACCTTGTCGATGTTGTGACCCACCCCCCCCCTCCCCCAAATGAGAGGCGTGGGGGTCTATTTATAGGCCAGAGGAGATAACATCCTTCAGTGACATTACCCCAGTGAGACGGTAACTTGAGCGTGAAGAAGATGGAGTCCGTCGAGTCCGCAACAGGCCGCACGGACTGGGGCTGATCGAGCCCGCGCCAAGATTGTGCAGGTTGAGGAAGTTATCCGCCTACTGCTAGGAGGCGGGAGATGGACGCCGAGTGGCAAACTGCGAGGAGATGTCGTGGAGTCTACAGCTGCTGAACTGAGCACGTGCAAAGGGTGCTAGATGAAGAGGTATCTGCGGCATCCGTAGAGTCCGCACGAGGCTGCACGGTTTGGGACTGGCTTGAGGAAGTTCTACTGCCTGGCGGGCTGGG
The DNA here is from genome assembly GCA_039583875.1 of Platanthera guangdongensis. Classification (NCBI taxonomy): domain Eukaryota; kingdom Viridiplantae; phylum Streptophyta; class Magnoliopsida; order Asparagales; family Orchidaceae; genus Platanthera; species Platanthera guangdongensis. The sequence continues at coordinate 143,640,094 of CM077166.1, read as the reverse complement.
AGGAGTCCGCCACTACAGTTCGAGTCCGCGCCAAGACTGCGGGCTGATGGAGTTTGACCCTGTTGCTGGGGAGAAGCGAATGTTGGAGGCTGAGGCGGACTGCTAGAGGAATCCATTGAGTCCGCGGAGTCTTCGCATGCTAACAAGCTGATTCCACCTATATTGTTGAATAAAGATGAGGCCTGCTGCTGAGAAGCTGGAGCCCGGGTTCATCAACATAGGCGGACTGGAAGATTTGACTGCACTTCAAGTCTGCCAAGCTCACGAGGAACTGGATATGGCTGTTGATCTTTGCGGGTAGCCGAAGAGTTGGAGCATCCACACTCCTTAGGCGGACTGATGATTCTAGCTGCCCATGCTGCTGGAGTCTGCCACTGTTGAATAGAACTCACCGCACCTGCTGGGTGATAAGGGATGGGCGACCTGCCAGACTGATAAGGCAGGCCACGCATGTTGGCGAGGTGGAAACAGAGGTTGCTGGCTGGCGGCCTGCGGGCAGGTCGCCACTTTTGTTTGGCGGTTTGAGCGGTCTGGGCGGATAGACATCCGAGTCCGGTAAAGGAGGCACCTGTTGAGAAACCTGTGGTTAAGCTGATAAGGTGCGCGGTCTGTAGGGGCGGACTGCAGAAGCAATCTACGGCCCTTGCCGACAAAAGGAATAATGCGCGGCCTGGGCGGTCAGACCGCTGAGACCGCCCAAGCCAATATAACCTAAGTGGACAGAAAATTTTGTCTGCCCATCCTTAGACGACGCGACCTCCAGGAGGAAACTGGAGCAGGCCGCGACTAGCGAGCTGGCCACCTTGGGAAGGATCGCCAGTTTCGGAGTTAACATAATCCCTGCACTTTTTTAAGTTCAGAAGGGAACTTCGAAAAAGTTGGAGACCCACAAAAATCGTGATCCACCCCAAAGGAAAAGAAGGGGGCAAGGAGAGATAGAACCTAACGTCTCTCCTTAGGAGTTTGGTGATTCCTGTCTTTTTCCTGCAAGAGGAAAGTTAGTGTATGCATGTATGGAAGGTACGTCTTGCGCGTAACTGGATTTGCCTTTGCAAAACGAAGAAGATGTGTCTTCTACTGAGTTCTGCAAAATGAAGGTGAGAGGAAAACATAGGAGCATAATTAATTGCAAGTACCTGGTGGAGGCCTGGAAGCACCTGTTATCCTCTGCAAAAGGAAGAGTGAGGAGTATGCCAGAAAGAAAGAAAAAATGATTTGCAAGTACCTGAAAGAAAGTTGCAAGTCTTTGCTGGTTTCTGCAAAAGATAAGTTAGAAGCAAATATGGGAGTAAAGAATGCCGCAAATACCTGAAGGCAACTTGCAGGTATCTGCTGATCTCTGCAAAAGAAGATTTAGAAGCAGACATAATAAAAAGACTAGGCTGCAAGTACTTGGATATGACTTGCAGGCATCTGTTGATCTCTGTAAAATGAGAGTTAGAAGAAGATATGATGAAAAAACTACGCTGCAAGTACCCGGATATGACTTACAGGTGCCTGCTAATCACTACAAGTACCTAGATAATATAATGAACTAAGCTGCAAGTACCTGGATAAAGCTTGTAGGTACTAACTGTTGATGAGATAAGATGGATATGATCATATAGCAGAGGAAATGCCTGATGAACTCTGCCGATAATTGAATGAAGATCAAACTATAGTAGTGATCTTCTTGCTATATTAGATATGATATCTTTAACATGAAGTCCAGATCAATAAGTCGAATGTTAACTGTTGATATAATAGGATAGATATGAACACATTGGCAGAGAAAAAGCGTGATACATTCTGCCAATATGAATAAAGATTAGACCGCAATGGCAGTTGTAGTAAGATATGATATCTTCAATATGGAGTCCAGATCAATAAGAATTCATCTTAATTAGACCCTGCTTGCATTGCTTGTTAATCAAGGAAAGCCAGATTCCTTGATCAATGTTTGATGCCATTAACATTTGATAAAAGTAATGAACAGCTTTGTGAATCATCATCTGATAGAGCTTAAGCAAGCAGTGACTAAAAGATGAGAGTAATGGAGCTTATATAAGTAAAGATCTTGTAAGTCATCATCTGATAGTGATTATGCAGGCAATGCATATAAGATGAGCATAAGCAAAGTGAATGTTTGCTAATCCTCTTTGGTAGGTCGGATTTAACCTTTTCACCTATGGAAATGGTAGTTGATAAAAAAGAGGTCTATACTCGGAGATGACCAAGAAATATTGGATGCTGTCATAGGAGATCAGTCGCGGGCCTTATGCATCGCTTGCCTGAGAAAGGTCATCACGAGTATAGTCCTACTAAGAGAGAGCTAGACACGTATCCTTTAAAATGGCACATAAGAGAAAAGCACAGAAAATCCTGAGAAGGATCGCTAGATACACTGCTCTCATGCCTCGTGTTACAACATCACTGATCAATGAGACTAGTTGGGCCAAGTGGCCTAAAGTATTGCTTGTCTGTGGAAAGATCAGTGGAGTTGTAGGCCTCACGAATGCACGGATCGAGAGTACCATAGAGTGTTCGGCCGTCACAATTGTGAGATGATCGAAGAGGCAAGGCTACGCTTGATCGCCATTGCTTGCCAAGCAAAGATCATCGTAACCGTGTCGTATCCTTTGCGAAGCACAGCAGAGCTAACACATGGGGCCTCCCTAGCACACACTCTGTGTTAGATGCTGGCTAGGATCCGAAGTCTGAATCTCAACATCGTAGATTGAACGGCTCCCACTACACATACGTGAACACTCCCCATTATATGTGGTCGTAGCGGTCGTGCCAGAGAACAATCTATGGAGGGAACAACAAGACTTGGCGATATCTCATTAGTTCAGCGATCTCTTTGGCAAAGAGAAAAATAGAGGAAGAAGCATTACAAGAGGGAACTGTGTCAGTATGAGATCCCTGATGAAATCTTTATTGAAAAGCAAGAATCAACACTTAGAAGCATTTTGTAAAGGAAATGTTTGAAACATGAAGAGTAGAGTAAGAGTTGAGATAACCCATCGTGGTTGTGAGGAGCTTTGAGGAACAGTGATGTCCCTTTTATCTTCAGAATAGTCTTCCTTTGGAGCCCTCATCATCGGCATCAAAGGATTCGACAGTAATGTTAACAACAAGGAGAGGGTGCTCTTCGACTAGGCTCACTCCTCTTGAGCTACCAGGAATGTCTACAACTTTTCCCTTTGAGGTTACTGGATCAGGGCAATCATCTTTGGGTAGCAGGTCATGCATCTTACCCTGCCACGGCATCTTTTGCACTAGTTGGCGGAGTGCTCGGCAGTTCTTAGTCAGGTGGCCTAACTCTTTATGGAATTCACAATAAGGTTCTGAGTCTTTTGATCTTTGATCAGCTTGCCGATATGGCCTTTTGTAGTTAGCCCTATCCTTCATGACTTGGCTTACTTGTAGCATGACTTCATCTAGTTCAGACTCATGCAAGTCATCGTCTTGTTGTTGATGGACCGCATATGTTTGCGAAGATGGAGCTGGTAGCAGTAGCAGTTCATCTTGAGCACGATCACGACTCGGGAAAGGGTATCAATGACGTTGAAATCTTCTTTCCCTCCTTGAGTGAGTTGGGAAATCTTTGCGAGGTGGCCTCGGATACTGCTTGTGAGAAGGATCTTTCTCAGATACAAACCTGGAGACAAAGCCTGGGTTGCTCTTTTCGCATCAGATGTAGGAGTTGGCTAAGGCAATCAACTCTTGGTACGTTCTTGGTGCTCGGACATTGGCTTCAAACTTGAGCGGCCCTTCACAAAGACCGTGGATAAGAGCCACTCGGTACATCTCTTGGTTAGCAATCTCGATGTCCAAGATTTCTCTCTGGAATAGATCAACGATCTGAGACCAAGTCTCGTTCTCACGCTGCTTGATCTCAAAGAGGGCTTCTAGACCGCCCTTTATCTTGGTGGAAGTAGAGAATCTGAGCAAGAACTCTCTTTGTAGATCAGCAAAGGAAGTGATGGAGTGAGGGCGGGTACCATAGAACCAATCCCTCACTTGCCCATCAAAGGATGTTACAAGAAGCTTGCATTTGGCTGCATCTGAAAGAGTTTTGAGAGCAACGACTAATTCGAAGGCTTGAAGGTGTTTCACTGGATCAGTCTCTCCAGTGTAGACTGACAATTGCGGCTCTCTGAAGTTAGCTGGAGTAGGTTCATGAAGAACATTCTTTGTAAATGGCGAAGGATCTTCCTATTCTCCTACAACATAAGGATAAAAGGGATCATAAGCTGCAACTGCAAAAGAAGCGGGAGGATAAAACGAAAACGTTGCTGCAGGAGCAAAGGCAGGAGCTGAAGGGTAAGGATGACTTCCCTGAAAGTTGAGAAATCTAGCAGGACTTCCCCGGGCTGCTTCCCAGAAGAAGTTTTGACGAGCTGCAAACTCTTCATCTTGAGGTCGTGATGGAGACGACGGCCCCCAACATGATGAAGATTGCGACAGCCTGCATCCAGAACATTGTTCCCCGCCTCCAGTCAAAGACTTACGGCACCGTGGTGATCTTGTGGAGCGACGCTACAATCTCGGCCCTCGGCGCAAGACTACAACTTAATTTTTATTTTAATTTAATTGCTATTTTATGAACTTGTTTATTTCATCTATTGTCTAAACCTATGGTGTCTGCGTTACTTTTTTTTGTAGGCTGCAAGTAGCCAAACCCTTGGATGTAAGCCTATATAAGGCCATGATGTATGTATTTTCATTTGAAGTGGAATGAAATATTGAAAACCCTAACTCTCTCTTTAGATGTTTCTCTCCCTCCTCTGTCCTAGATTTCGGCCTCCCTACCCTTCCTCCTCCTAGCTGCCGAGCACACCACCCCCTCTCTTCCTCCCTCCCTCTCGGCCTTAGCCCTAGCCTCCTCCTCCTCTCTCCACCAACCGTCACCTCTTGTCTCTCCATACATTAACCCACAGTTTTCTCCACCACCCCATAAAGCTGACCACTTCTTCCCTCTCTTCATCCTAACCCTACCACCACCTTCATGCACCAACCTGATCCCCTCCATCTAGCATAAACCCGGCCATCTCTTGTCCTAGCAATTCCAACCCACCTCTCATCCGCTTTCGCACGGATTCCCGACTAAGGCATGAAGCAACAACGGCGGACGATTTCCTCTCCATTCGGCATAACTCCGGCAGAGCCGTTGGAGGTGATTCAAGTTAGATAATCGGAATCATCCATTCTGGTTTGGGTAACGAAACTCTATACCTTTGTGTGATTCCTTCCCTAGATAATTTTGTGGTGGATATTCTTGGCGTTGATTTGGAATCGTTGAATATTCGTGGTTTCTTCGATTATTTTGTGTTCACTGAAAGTTAGAGTTAGATCTAGAATACTTTAGAGGGGGGTGAATAGAGTATACTTAAAAATATTATTAAGTCCTAGTGCAGGAAATGATGAAATGCTAGCAGATAGTAAACCTAATTCACAAGCACAGCAAGAACAAAAAGAAAAATAGGCAACTAGACGACACAAGAAATTTATAGTGGTTCCCCAAATCTGGGTAGTCCACTCTTCTACCACCCTGGTAGGAATCCACTCAGGTTGTTGATCAGGTTCCTGACACCAATGGGTTTTGATCAGGTCGCCAAAAACCAACTCAAGTCTTTTGATCAGGAGACTTGCAACCAGGAATCACTTTTGAAGGGAGATGACAACCCTTTACAAAGGTAGGGGTGAGAAAGTTGATTATGTCTTCTCTGACAACAATAAGAGAGAAGACTTATGTGGACTGATGTTAGCAAACAGCTCCCCCTGAGATGTAGAATGGTTCGGGGAAGATCTGGAGCTTTGCTGCAGGGTGATAGGCCTTCAAGCCGAGTTCTTGACTAGCAGAGATGCAAGAACTTCTTGACTGATTTGATAGTAGTTGTCCTTGGAAGTCCTGGAGAGTATAAGGAAGAAGAAGATTCTTGTTATTGTATGATTGTTCTTCTTCTATTGAATAATGATCTCTGCTTGTCACTTTAAGCTGCTGATTGATTTTTTTTTGTTCTCTCTTGGTTTTGTATATCTGTATCCGTGTGTTTCTTATTCTCTATCTTTTAAAATTTTGAATGCCTCAGTCATTAATGTTGACGGCCATGAGAATAATCAGCATTGATTAATTTCCCAACTGTCTTGTGGAAAATCGGCAAGTAATAATCCCGAGGAAGACCGTAATTAATGTTCCCTCTAACGGATACATTCAGAGAATGTTAGAGCATTAATATTTCAGAAATTTTCACATTTGAGTGAGGACAGAATGCCAGAAATGGCTAAGTCTGGAATCGTCGAACAGTTGGCAGAATCCGACGAACTGAATTACCAGTTCGTCGAGCTGAGATATTGTATTCGTCGACCAGACGGCTTCTAGTTCGTCGAGCTGAGTTCCAAGATCGTCGAGCTGATAACAGAACTGTATGCTTCAGAACCTTTGCCTTTTCTGTCTGAAGTTCGTCGAGCTGATTTTGTAACTTCGTCGACTGGAGTTCAGCAACTATTCTGGACTTAGAATAATTCATGAATATTGTTGTTGAAGTAAAGGATCCAGAATTCGTCGACCAATGAACAAAGTTTGTCGACCTGAGAACTTGCAACTCAAGATTCTTGTGAAGTTGAGGTCCAAGTTCATCGATCTCAGGATCCAGTTCGTCGAACAAAGTCTGAAGTTGGACTTAGAATAATTTGGAGTTATCCTGACTTTAGATAGTTGAAGAAATATCCCAGATTTAGTCGACCAGAGAACGAAGATCGTCGAGCTCAGCTCAGAGAAATATCTCAAGATCATCGAGCTGAGAATTTGACTTATCCTTCTGAAACAGCTTCTGTCAATTGTGTCTACACAAATCCTTCTTGTGTCGACTGAGCTAATGTCGACTAATATTATCTGTGTCGATTGATAGTCTATTGTGTCGACACAAATCCTCTGGGTGTCGACACAGCCTTTTTGTGTGTCGACACAATTCTTCTGGGTGTCGACACAACTGCTTGAGTCTCTGACAAGCTGTTGTAGGCAGATCCAAGTGATGTTCACTCTTGGCCTAGACTCTAGGACACAACTATGACCCGGACTATACATGTTGGGTCAAATCATCCTAAGTTAGTGAACCTAGTCCAAATCAACTAGGGATCCAACAATATCCCCATATTTGGGTGAGGTCACTAATAGACTCAAAACAAAATCATAAGAATAAACAAAGCAGGATAAAGGTATATCTGGCAGAGATTACTAACACATGCATCAGATATATATGTACATGAGCTTTGTTTTAAATAGACAAATCAGTTTTAAATCTAATGTAGAGTAAAAATTGAAGCAATGTAAAGATTATTTCTTCTGTTTCTTATCTGTGGGCTTATCTTCTTTAGTCTTTTCTCCTGGCTTAGTAAACATAATCTCTCTCTTAGGATCTGAAGCTTCCACCTTGGACATTGTCATGTCAGCAGCTCCTATAATCTTCAAAGATGTAGCCCTGGGGACAACTGCTTCTGGGTGCAGCTTCATGTAGTCATCAACATTGAAGAATTTGTTTGCCTTATTATATCTATTGAGTTCTTATTTTCTGTACTTAAACATATTGGAGTATCCTGAGATATCCTTGCCTTCAGCTCTTGCTTTGTTGATCATAGAGAGACCAATAAGTTCCTGTAACCTGGCCATTTTAGCTGTCTTGGCTATTTCTGAATCTTCAAAAGGAATAGGAGGTGAGTAAGGCCTGTTGGGACTATCAGCTTTCTGTTCTGCAGAGAGAGTTTGCTGCTGCTGCTGATGTTGCTGCTGTTGATGTTGCTGCTGTTGGCTTCTTGAAGATTGATGCCTTTGCTGACTGCTTCCAAAAGATCTCCCTTGATGTCTCTGATAAGTTTGAAAAGGGGCAGATCTCTGAGATCTAGAGCCAGAAGCACCAGCTGCAGGAGGAGGAGGTGGTGGTGGATCTTTTCTATATCTCTGAACTGGAGAAGGAGAGTATCTTCTGCTTCTCTTCCTCTCCTTTTATTCATTCTTGGACAGCCACATCCAAGCTGGCATCCCTTTGTATGGTGTTATCTTTTGCAAAATGTAATATTGAGTATCATGTGCTGGATTAGGCTTAGGAGCAGGAGGAGGAGGAGCTTTTCTTTTCTTGGATACTTGTTTCCTCTTCTTCTTTGTATCCTCCTCATCTGAATCTTCATCCTCATCTTCATCATCATCATCACTTGCAGAACCCTGAGGATTATCATATAGAGCATCCAATGCTTTCAAGGCTTTAGCATAAGTAGCAGTATTTTTTGTAGCAGGAGCAGAAGTTTCAATGGTTGGAGTTTCAGCAAGAGTTGGAGAAGAAACTATACAAGAATTAGAAGTAACTAGGACAGAGCTTTCAGCTGCTGCATTATTTTCTTCTGCAATGTCAGCCAAGATCAATGCATCTAGATCTGGCATGGGAAAGTCATCCATCACAAAGGTTGGTGCTGAGATAGCTTCTGGAGGGGATGGAATGACTGCAGAGTCTGGAAGTACAAAGCTGTGTAACATCCCAATTTTTCAGCAGGCAAAATTTTGGGTGACACGGCCTGGGACACGGGCGTGTCCCAGGGCGTGTCCTGCTCGGGTGCAGAGTCGTGCCGAGTTCGACGAAAGTTGTTCGACGAAAATTGTTTGGGTGGTCACGCCCTGGATCACGGGCGTGATAGAGGGAGTGTCCCGCTCGGGTTCGGCGTCAGGTCGACAAAATGCGGTGTTCAACGAATTGAGCTCGACGATTTAGCAAAGGCTTCGTGGGCTGGCAAATCATCGAACGGAAATCGTCGAACGCTGGGGAAATCGTCGAACGCGCGGAATCGCCGAACGGAGATCGTCGAGCGCTGGGCCAATCGTCGAGCGCTGGGACAATTCGACGATCGCTGCCCGATCGTCGAACAGATATCGTCGAACACGCGGAATCGTCGAACGGAAATCGTCGAACGCGCTGTTTGACGATCGCTGGCGGGCTCGACGATCGCTGGTGAGCTCGACGATTGCTACCTAATCGTCGAACACAGATCGTCGAGCGTAGATTTGTGTCACGGGCGTGACTTGGCTGACACGGGGCATGTCCCGTTGCGGTGACCTATTTTGGGATAAGGCGGGTTGAGCACCGCTTAGCGACACGACCTGTGACACGGGCGTGTCACAGGGCGTGTCGGACGCGGAAATCGATTTTCCCGATTTTTCGTAGCCGTCCATTTTTCTCAGCTTGGATCCAAGGGCTGAACTTCTTTCCTGCTTCCTTAAGGCCGAAAATAGAGAATGAATTCTCATTTTGTTTTTGCCTTCATCTTTCTAAAAGTTTAGAGAGAGAAAGGGAAAGGAAGACGAAGAAGAAGATGAGGGGTTGTTCGGTGGTGGAGCTGGTGAGTGTCCAGCGGTGATTCGAGGACAATTTTGGGGAGGAAACGCTCTTTCTAGCCAGCTAGGAACTTCATGGCACCAAAGCGGGCTTCAAGGGTAACGAATTTCTTCCTAGCCATGTGAAGGCTTCCTTTTTGGCATATGTTTGTGATCCCCCCACCAAGAGGTGGCTGATTTTGGGAGTCTTTGGGTGGATTCATGAAATCCCCTTTGTTGGCATATAGATCCGGAATTGGAGTACGGAATAGGCATGATGTGTGAAGCCCATCTGGACAGGTTGGTCTGGATTGGTGATGTTGCATATGAACCGGAGAAGACTCTGTGATAAACGTGTAGTTTAAGGAGTCAACCGGTTATGCCTGTGAAGGGTAGTAGCAGGAAGTACTGGAATGGTAGTCCAGGAAAATATCTGTGTTATGCTTGTGTTATTGGCTCGTACCTGTGAATGAGTAACATGAAGTACTGGTGTGACCAGGAAAGGCCCTTTGTGATGCTTGATGTCTTAGGTGGTACCTGTGAAGAGAGTAGCAGGAAGTACTGGTGTGCCCAGGAAAGAACCCTGACATTTGTGATTTGCGGTGTCGTACCTGTGAACGAGTAACAGGAAGTACTGGTGTGCCGAGGAAAGACCCGCTGATGTTGTGAGAGAATGGGTGTAATAGAAATACTCATGTTTGAATGACAAGAACAGGATTGGTGAGACCGGCCCGCGCCTTTGATTAAGCCGCGAGTACGCCGTACTCGGTGAAGGCAAGGCGATTTGATCAACGGGGGGTGGAGGATCCGACCTGCGTTATGTCCGTCCGACGTGGAGCAGAAGGTGTGGTCTATTGGAGGGCATAGCGAGAGTCTTAGGCCTGCGTGCCATGACACAATGGGGGGCTACGGGCCATCCCGGTGCTTAAGACTAGAACTCCGGCTATACCCCATGGAGTAAATGCTCAAGAGAGTTGCCGTTGGGTTGTGGCCCTAATACAGTGGTGGGAAACTGGTTCGCTGGTACACCAAGAATGTGCCCTGAGTGCACGGATCGTCGGGCCGGGTGGCTGACGATTGTGATAGCATGTGTGTGCGTGAGAGCACATTTGTATGAATTATATACATGCTTGTGAATGTTATTCCTGCATGGAAGAATACCGCTGCCCCCAGAAATGGGTAGGGTCGTTATAATTTGGTCAGTTGAATGCTGACTGTTGCCTCTGTTTGACACCTTTGGGTGGATTGTTCTTGTACAGGTGCTGGAGAGCCAAGCGGGACGCATAAAGGTTGATGTCCCTGCTGCTGCTGCTGCTAGCCCTTGAAGTCTATTTGGAATGACAGTTATGTTTTCTTTTATTGTGGCCGGCCTGCGCGCCAATATTTAGGCCACTATTTGAAAATCATGTAAGGCCATAAGGCCAACTTTCGTGTTGTTGTAAGACATTCCTATTATATATATACAATGTGGAGTTGTTTTATATGTTGGACATTCAAGTGTGGAGTTCAAGTATTAGTTTAGGCTTCTGCTAGAATGCAATATGTTTAGGTGCACTGCGTTACTCTGGTATCATCCCGTAACTTTTCCGCCTGTTTTGTGATATATGCTGTGGGGCCCGACCGGACCTTCTAGTATATACCATATGAACGAATGGGGTTGTTACATTTTTGGTATCAGCTGTCTCGGTCTTTTCCTATCGAATTCGTGGTCGACTTCTTTTGTGGGGTGGCGCGCACGTGTATGTGCAAACCACGTTTATATGCTTGAACTCCTGAATGCCCTGAATGTCCATGATAGGAATGTAAATTTATGTGTTTGCGGAACCTGCGTGTTCCTATTTTTTGTTGGTTGCTTGTGTAAGGCTACTAATGTGTGTGTCTTGTCCACCTTTAGGTGACACAGAGTGGAGCTGGGCAGTCAGAGCCCCAGCATTCTGATGAAAGTACAGCACCAGCCGCGGTGCCTACACCTCCACCGTATGCGGAACATGTGTGTTTAGTTGCTGAGGCTTTGTTTACCATGATCCAAGGATAGCCACTTAGGCAGGAACAACCGGCTGTGAGGCCAAAACAGGTGGCGGTAAGGCCTGAACCTGTAGTGGATGTGGCTCCTCGAGCGGCTGAGAAGAAGTTGACGGGGTTTATGAGTTTCCATCCGCCTACGTTTTCGGGAGCGGGAACTCCTATGCAGGCTGAGGATTGGCTATCACGTGTCAAGTGAATCATGATGACGATTGGATCGGAGGAACATCAAAAAGTCACCTTAGCTACCTTCCTGCTTGAAGGAGAAGTAAGATTGTGGTGGGACGAGATGGAGTTGCATCACTTGGCGGGTCGTCCCTTAACACAAGTATCGATGGAATATTTCTCCCGACTATTCCTAGCGAAGCACCTTCCTGCGGCTCAAAGGATAGCCATGGAAAATGAATTCCAAAGGCTAACGCAAGGTGATGGTAGTGTTAACGCGTACTTGAATGAGTTTACACGCTTGGGACGATATGCGGGTTCTATTTTTGCTGATGAGCAGAGGAAGACAAATAGGTTCTATGAAGGACTGCAGGATGAGCTGAGGTTCCTGGTTTCTAGGTCTGTGAACCAAGGCTTCCAGGCGTTGGTCGACACTGTGAGCGCACTGGAAAAAGATACGAAGAGGGTGCAGGGGAAGAGGGCTTTGACTGTGACACAACCGGAGTGGAAGGTGCCCCGATCTGGGAAACCATTTTATAAGAAGAAATGGGGCAAGAAGACCAAGATAAGTGGACAAGCTCCTTCATCAGTTGCATCGGGAGAAATGTCGGGGTCTACCTCAAGGCCGGATACTCGTATATACTTCAATTGTGGTCGGGTGGGGCATATAGCTCGAGATTGTCGGGTGCCGCCAAAGAATGAAAAGAAGGCAGGAGCGTCGTATGCGGAGAAGGGCAAGGCAGTAGTGGACTCCTCTGCCTCGCAGGCGCAGCCCCGGGTCTACAATCTTGGACTGTAGGAGGCCATCAAGCAGAGTGACGTCGTCACATGTATGAGTTTAGTTTGGCATATTATATTGCTTGTATGCTTTGCTTAGTGCCTACGTGTTTGTGGTTTGTGTGTGTGACATGATTGGCACAGGCTTTGTGATGATTCGGGACACGCTGGCGCAAGCACTATTTGATACGGGTGCATCACATTCTTTTCTATCTAGCGAGTTCATAGTGCAACTTGGGATACCTAGTCGTGCAAAGACAAATAGCGTCAGAGTGGTGTTGCCGAATGGCTGTTGGATGCTTGCGGATCAATCTTGCGATGTGGCGGTCTAAATCGAAAGTCGGGATTTCAGTTTGACTGCATCTGTATTGCCGATATCGGAATTTGACGTGATCTTTGGTATGGATTGGCTTGTGGAGCATCATGCCATGATTGATTTCCAGTCCAAAGAAATCACGTTGGGCCAGAATACCGAACAGGAGACAAAGTTCGCGGGTAAGCGAGGAGTGGGCGGGACGTTGTTGTCTGCACTCCAAGTAGTCAAGGCTGTTCGAAAGGCTGTAAAGTGTTACTTCGCACTGATTCAGGCTGTTGAGCATAAGGCCAGTGTGTCCGAGGTTCCGATTGTGTCAGAATTTACCGATGTGTTTCCCAAGGATCTCCCTGGGCTACCACCCCAGCGGGAGATTGACTTCACGATCTAGTTGGTGCCAGGTGCGAAACCTGTGGCCCGCTCGCCATATCGCGTCGTGCCAAAGGAGATGGCTGAGTTGAAGGTCCTACTACAAGAATTGCTGGTTCATGGTTATATACGCCCAAGCATGTCATCTTGGAGCGCGCATGTGCTTTTTGTGAAGAAGAAAGACGGTGTCTTGCGGTTATATATAGATTATCGTGAATTAAATAAGCTGACCGAGAAGAATAAATATTCGATACCCCGGATTGATTAGTTGTTCGTTCAGCTGGTGGGCTCAACTATCTATTCGAAATTGGACCTGAAGTCTGGTTATTACCAGTTGAGAATTCGGGAAAGTGACATTACCAAAACCGCATTTGGAACGCGTTACGGGCACTATGAGTTCACAGTCATGTCATTTGGACTGTGCAATGTGCCCTCGGTGTTTATGGATTTGATGCACCGCACGTTCTGAGAGTACCTTGATCTGTTTGTGATCGTGTTCATTGATGACATCCAGGTGTACTCGAAGTCAAAAGCTGAACATGAGATTCACTTGCGGTTGGTGTTGAATACCTTGAGGCAAAATCAGCTCTATGCCAAGTTCTCGAAGTGCGAGTTTTGGTTATCGTCAGTGGCTTTTCTGGGCCATGTGGTGAGTAGAGCGGGCATAGCAGTGGATCCTGCAAAGATAAGGACCATAGAGGAGTGGCCGGTGTTGTCTATAGTGGCTGAGGTCAGGAGTTTCCTTGGACTTGCGGGCTACAATCGAAGATTTGTTGAGAATTTCTCGCGGATCGCTTTACCGCTAACCATGCTGACGAGAAAAGAGCAGAAGTTCATTTGGACGCCAGAGTGCGCACAAGCTTTTGAAGAGCTGAAGGTTCGGTTGACCACAACGCCGGTCTTGTATTCACCAAGTGGGACTGATGGATTTGTTATTTATAGTGATGCCTCAGGGAGCGGCTTAGGCTGTGTTCTCTGCAGAATGGAAAGGTAATTGCTTATGGCTCACGCCAGCTGAAGGAGCACGAACGAAATTATCCCGTCCATGACTTAGTGGCGGTCATTTTTGCACTAAAGTTGTGCCGACACTATCTTTATGGAGTGAAGGTGGAGATCTATACAGATCACAAGAGCTTAAAGTACCTATTGGAGCAGAAGGACTTGAACATGCGACAACAAAGGTGGTTGGAGTTCCTTGGAGACTACACTTTCGAGATCCACTATACTCCCGGGAAGGGAAACATAGTCGCGAATGCCTTGAGTCGGCGGACTCCGGCAAGAGCAGCTTGGTTGCAAAGACATGATGAACGTCTCATCCAGGAGCTCGAAGCGTTAGAGATTTATTATGTTGACAAGAATTCTACCGCCAATGCATGTCTGAACTGGACGGAGGTGCAATGTGACCTTGCAGACCGGATTCAACGAGCAACGGGGTTAGATGAAGATCTCTTACGCTATGTTAACGAGAGGCCAGAGGGAAAATTCTCTTGGAATGACGGCCTTTTACAAAAAGAGGGCCATTTGTGCGTCCCGAATGCGGGTAAATTGAGGGAAGAACTGATGTATGAAGCACATTATACAAAGTATTTCATTCACCCCGGGAGCACGAAGATGTTCAATGATATGAAAAAGCTATTCTGGTGGCCAGGGCTCAAGAGAGATGTTGCCCTCTATGTGGCCAAATGCCAAACATGTGCGTTGCTGAAGGAGGAATGCCAAAAGCCGGGTGGTTATTTGAAGTTGCTGCCGATCCCAGAATGGAAATTTGATGATATTTCCATGGATTTTGTACACGGGTTGCCGAGATCTCAGCGAGGAAATGATTCCATTTGGGTGATTGTTGACCGGCTAACTAAAGTGGCACATTTTCTCCCGAACAGGCGGGTTGATTCGGTCGAAAGTTTGGCAAAATTATATGTTGACCAGATTGTGTGGCTTCACGGTGTTCCTCGGAGCATCGTAAGTGATCGAGATGGGAGATTCACGTCAAATGACTGGAGGCTAGTTCACCGACTGTTGGGCACGAAGTTGACATTCAGTACGGCCTTTCATCCCCAAACTGATGGCCAAACTGAACGTACCAACAGAACGATGGAGGACATGCTCCGGATGTGCGCCCTCGACTTCGGAAAGAGATGGGAAGATCATCTCTACATGGTGGAGTTTGCTTATAATAACAGCTACCAGGCGAGTATTGGGATGGCACCGTATGAAGCGCTCTATGGAAGGAAGTGTCGTACTCCCTTGGCTTGGGTAGAAGCGGGCGAAGATCGAGTGTATAATCGAAATGAGGTCGATGAAGCAAATTCAACCATTCGGACGATTCGAGAGAAGCTACTCATTGCTCAAGATCGACAAGCGAAGTACTACAACGCCAAGCACCGTAACGTGGAGTTCGCGGTTGGCGATTGGGTCTACTTGAAGATCAAGCCCTTCAAAGGTGTCTCTAGGATTCAACGTTTGAAAAAGTTGAGTCCAAGATATTTGGGTCCATTTGAAGTGGTTGAGCGAGTTAGAGAAGCGGCTTATCGGCTAGCTCTGTCGGCAGACTTGGGTGGATTACATGATGTGTTTCACATCTCGGTGCTTCGAAAAGCCGTTAAAGATCCAGCTCAAGTGATCATCTATGATCGTGTGCCGGTGGAGTATGGGATAACAACGAGAGTTAGACCAATTCATATCGAGGATTGAGCCGATAAATAGTTGCGGAACAAGACGGTCGGGATGGTTAAAGTCCGGTGGGACAACTGCGGCTGTGAGGAACTTACATGGGAGCGAGAGCAAACCATGCGAGTGGAGTTTCTTGAGCTGTTTCT
Organism: Platanthera guangdongensis; assembly: GCA_039583875.1. NCBI lineage: Eukaryota > Viridiplantae > Streptophyta > Magnoliopsida > Asparagales > Orchidaceae > Platanthera > Platanthera guangdongensis. The sequence continues at coordinate 143,624,289 of CM077166.1, read as the reverse complement.
GTAATGAGTGGAGAGTGATATATGTTGTTGTAACATGAGAATTTGAATGTTATAACTGTTTAGTTGTTGGTTGCTGGTTACCAACCTCTATCCTAATTTCGTGGACGAAATTTCTTGAAGGAGGGGAGGGTTGTAACAGCCCAATTTTTCAGCAGGCAAAATTTTTGGTGACACGGCCGGGGATACGGGCGTGTCCCAGGACGTGTCATGCACGGGTGCGGAGTCGTGCCGAGTTTGACGAAATTCATTCGACGGAAAGTGTTTGGGTGGTCATGCCCTGGATCACGGGCATGACAGAGGGCGTGTCCCACTCGAGTTCGGCGTCAGGTCGACCAAATGCGGTGTTCAACGAATTGAGCTCGACGATTTAGCAAACGCTTCGTGGGCTGGCAAATCGTCGAACGGAAATCGTCGAAGGCTGGGGAAATCGTCGAACGTGTGGAATTGTCGAACGGAGATCGTCGAGCGCTAGGCCAATTCGACGATCGATGCCCGATCGTCGAACGGATATCGTCGAACGCGCGGAATCGTCGAACGAAAATCGTCGAACGCGTTGTTTGACGATCGTTGGCGGGCTCGACGATCGCTGGTGAGCTCGGCGATCGCTGCCTAATCGTTGAACGCAGATCGTCGAGCGCAGATTTATGTCACGGGCATGACTTGGCTGACACGGGGCGTGTCCCGTGGTGGTGACCTGTTTTGGGAAAAGGAGGGTTGAGCACCGCTTAGCGACACGGCCTGTGACACCGGTGTGTCACTGGCCATGTCGGACGCGGAAATTGGTTTTCCCGATTTTTCGTAGCCGTCCATTTTTCTCAGCTTGGATCCAAGGGCTGAACTTCTTTCCTGCTTCCTTAAGGCTGAAAACAGAGAACGTATTCTCATTTTTTTTTTGCCTTCATCTTTCTAAAAGTTTAGAGAGAGAAAGGGAAAGGAAGACGGAGAAGAAGAAGAGGGGCTGTTCGGTGGTGGAGCTGGTGAGTGTCCAGCGGTGATCCGAGGCCAATTTTGCGGAGGAAACGCTCTTTCTAGCCAGCTAGGAACTTCATGGCACCAAAGCGGGCTTCAAGGGTAACGACTTTCTTCCTAGCCATGTGAAGGCTTCCTTTTTGTCATATGTTTGTGATTCCCCCACCAAGAGGTGGCTGATTTTGGGAGTCTTTGGGTGGATTCATGAAATCCCCTTTGTTGGCATATTGATCCGGAATTGGAGTACGGAATAGGCATGCTGTGTGAAGCCCATCTGGACAGGTTGGTCTGGATTGGTGATGTTGCATATGAACCAGAGAAGACTCCGTGATAAACGTGTAGTTTAAGGAGTCAACAGGTTATGGCTATGAATGGTAGTAGCAGGAAGTACTGGAATGGTAGTCCAGGAAAATATCCGTGTTATGCTTGTGCTATTGGGTCGTACTTGTGAATAAGTAGCAGGAAGTACTGGTGTGACCAGGAAAGGCCCTTTGTGATGCTTCATGTCGTAGATGGTACCTGTGAAGAGAGTAGCAGGAAGTACTGGTGTGCCCAGGAAAGACCCCTGACATTTGTGATTTGCAGTGTCGTACCTGTGAACGAGTAATAGGAAGTACTGGTGTGCCCAGGAAAGACCCGCTGATGTTGTGAGAGAATGGGTGTAATAGAAATACCCAGGCTTGAATGCCAAGAACAGGATTGGTGAGACCGACCCGCGCCTTTGATTAAGCCGCGAGTATGCCGTACTCGGTGAAGGCAAGGCGATTTGAGAAATGGGGGGTGGAGGATCCGACCTGCGTTATGTCCGTCCGATGTGGACCAGAAGGTGCAGTCTGTTGGAGCGCATAACGAGAGTCTTAGGCCTGCGTGCTATGACACAATGGGGGGCTACGGGCCATCCAGGTGTTTAAGACTAGAACTCCGGCTGCACGCCGTGGAGTAAATGCTCAAGAGAGTTGTCATTGGTTTGTGGCCCTGATATGGTGGTGGGAAACTGGTTCGCCGGTACACCAAGAATGTGCCCTGAGTGGACGGATCGTCGGGCCGGGTGGCTGACGATTGTGATGGCATGTGTGTGTGTGAGAGCACATTTGTATGAATTATATACATACTTGTGAATGTTATGTCTGCATGGAAGAATGTCGCTGCCCCGGGAAAGGGGTAGGGTCGTTATAATTTGGTCAGCTGAATGCTGACCGTTGCCTCTGTTTGCCACCGTTGGGTGGATTGTTCCTGTACAGGTGCTGAAGACCCAAGCGGGACGCATAAAGGTTGATGTCCCTGCTGCTGCTGCTGCTACCCCTCGAAGGCTATTTGGAATGACTGTTGTGTTTTCTTTTATTGTGGCGGGCCTGCGCGCCATTATTTAGGCCACTGTTTGAAAGACATGTAAGTCCATAAGGCCAACTTTCGTGTTGTTGTAAGACATTCCTATTATATATATACAATGTGGAGTTGTTTTATATGTTGGACATTCAAGTGTGGAGTTCAAGTATTAGTTTAGGCTTCCGCTAGAATGCAATATGTTTAGGTGCACTGCGTTACTCTGGTATCATCCCGTAACTTTTCCGCATGTTTTGTGATATATGCTGTGGGGCCCCGGCCGGACCTTCTAGTATATACCATATGAACGGATGGGATTGTTACAAGCTGTCCGTAAGTTGCTTAGCAACTGCTGGACTGACAGGAGATGTATAGGGAACAATATCCAACCGTGGCTTAGTGAATTTTGCTGGAAGAAGATGCATATGTACAGTATCAAACGTTTTCAGCAACTCTTCTAAGTTAACTGTGGGATTAAGAATGAAATCACCAACAGTCTCATCAATATCCATATCAGTATCAATAAAATCACTCAAATCTTTATCTATACATTCTTTATATGTGCTGGTGAAGCTGGAGCATCTGCTAGAGCTGGAGCTGAAGAGTCTGAAGATGAAGCTGTTGCTTCATCATCAGGCATCTCCCCCTGCCTGGTGTCAGTGGGAGCTGAGGCCAGGCCCCTGGCTGAAGATGGGGCAGCAGTAAGAGAAGATATTTGGGCAGATAAAGATGAGATGGTGGTAGCAAGAGGTGTAATAGCCTCTACTATAAGGGATTTAAGAAGAGGAGTGATGATGGAGATGATAGATGATATAGTAGAGGGTTCCAATGATATTGTGGTAGAGGTTGGTGTAGAAGGTGTTGGGACACCCTATTACTGATTTGGGTGAGGATCACTATGTCTCTTAGGAAACCTGTTTTGATCTCATTGTATAGATCTAAAGGTCAATTAGAATTGAGTCTAAGGGTTAGTAGTTAGGTTTGGAAGCTGCCCTCAAGACCAGGTTTTTCAGTTTGGAGACTAAGTCATTTTGTCGAGCTCAGTACAACGAATCGTCGAACTCCAATCGACGATCGTTGAGCTCACTTCGACGAGTCATCGAACTCCATTCGACGATCTCTGAGCTCAACTTCATCAAGTCGTCGAACTCCATTCGACTATCTTCAAGCTCAGTTCGACGATCTTGACTCCAGTTTGATTCGCTATCTCTGAACTCAGTTCGACGATAGTTGAGCTCAGATCGACGATCTCTGTTGCTGTCTAAGTCCAAATATCTGAGCTCAGTTCGACGATAGTGGAGCTCAGTTCGACGTTTTTCTGAAGAGTTCAACGATTTTCAAGATTCAAATACAGACAGTTGAGGAATTATTGTCAGCAATTAATTCAGAGATCTTGTAGCCGTTTTCATTTATTCTGGAGCAAGTTTCAAGGGATTTTCAAGGAATGTTTTATTGGACTTTTCTCCAAAAGACAATTGCAATTAAGGAAGTCATTTAATGACAGGCCAACGGCTATCTTGACAGTGGATCATTTCTATTCAGACAAAAAAGAAATAAAAGATAAGATTTTTCATCATTCCTGATATAGAAGAACAAGAAATTAGAAAAACATTCTCTGCAACAACAAGAACAACAACTCTTACAACAACTATTACACAAGAAAAAGAAAGAGAGTTGCAGACAGTCTCAGTCTCAAAGATTCATACAAGAACACCATCACCAAAGGAGATCAACAAACTGAAATCTTCAAATCTCTTTTGATTCAAGTGTTCAAGGCCATCATCATTCAAGACTCCAGACACCTCACATTTCAGTTGTTGCTGAAATCATCATTTGCTGGAGATCAATTTTCTGAAGGCCTATCACCCTACTGCAAAGCTTCATTTCCTGATCAACTCAAGATCTCAGGGGGAGCTTTGACAACATCTACAGTCTTCTCTATGACTGTTGACAGAGAAGATCCTCTCATCCCTCTCTCACTCTCTACTGTAAAGGGTTTTTCAAACTCCCTTCAAAACTTTGTGTTTGGTTTTTGAGCACCTTATCAAAAGATCATTGGTGGCAAGACACCTGGTCAAAAAATCTGGTTTGGTTTTTGAGCACCTTATCAAAAGCTCATTGGTGCCCAGGACACCTGATCAACTCATCCTGCAGTGGATTCCTACCTAGGGTGGTAGAAGAGTGGATGTGCCCAGGTTGATTGGGGAACCACTATAGCTCCTTGTGTCTTCTGGTTGCTTGTTTTTCTTTTGTTTCTGGCTGTGCTTTGTGACTAGGTTGCTTTGTGACTAGGTTGCTTTGTGACTAGATTGCTCTGTGATCTTTCTGTGATTAGATTTACTTTTTATTATTTGCTTCCCTGTTCACATTTAGAATACAATAACTGTTGTAAAAGTTTTTAGCAAGCACCATACTCTATTCACCCCCCCCCCCACCCCCCTCTAGAGTATATCAGATTTAACTCGCACTTTCAGAAGGTGTGGAAGTGGCAACTATGGTATGGGTAGGAAGTGGAGCAGCAGGTACTGGAACACTTGGAGGGATGATGGATGATAGGTATGGATGGGTGGCATCTTGTAGGATTGTGTCTAGTGAGAGATGGTAAGATGGTATGGAAGAAAGATGTGGGGGAAGAGGAGATTGAGGTAGTGTGGAAATGTATGTGTCATGAGGGGAATCAGGAGGTGTGGGTGGTTGATTTTCTTGAAGAAGGGAAGAGGGAATGTCAGTGATGTCAACTGGTAAAGATGGAGCATGTTGAGATGAAGGTGGTAGTGTTGAATGAAAGGCTGGAAGAGAAGATGTGGAAGGAATGCTCGCTTCAGCAGGGTGGGCAGTGGCCTTAACAGCCCTTATGCCTTCAGAAGCTGTGGTGGAAGAGGTGGAAGCCTTAGAGGGCTTAGTGATGGTCCTCTCCCACCTGCCAAATAAGGCACATGTTAGTCTTTTACTGGCATTGATGAAGATGGGCTGGCAAACCAGTGATTCTGCAGCCTTTTCCTGTAGAAATATTCCTAGTATTCTTCCAAAACGAACTTCCTTCTTGTTGTTTTTCCTCTTTATCAGGTCAACAAAAACTGTGCCCAATTTATTGGTTTCTTGTTTATATTGGCACACATAGCCAGAAAATGTTGTTTGGTGATATAATCATGGGCAGTGTGTTTCCCAAGTAATACTTTGCCAACTAAGTCTGCTAAAAACTTATAGGGGGCAGATAGGTGTTTCTTCAAAAGCTTGTTAGGATTATCTCCAGTATAATCCATGAGGTTTAGCATCATATCTGATTCCTCTACTTCAATCTCGAGGTCCTCTTCTCCATTTCTTAATCCAAAGTTTCAGTTAAGATGGCGGGAGTTAAGGAGATGGAGTTACCCGCAATGGTGCCCGTCATGACATTCTCTTCTGTTTGCGATAGAGTGTAGACCCATTCCCTGATTTCGGTGCTGTGTAGCTTGATCCTTCTAGTCATCAGGGGTTTAAGTTGTTGATCTTCAAGAAGTTCCAGAATATACAGAAAGATGGGATCTGAATGTTGAAATGAGTCAAAATCCACATCAAATGCAGTATCGAACTTCATCACAGCCAAAGCTCCCGCTGGAATCACCATGAAATCACCTGCAAAAGAGAGAAATGGCGATCAAGTACAAGAGAATAGAAAGCGTGGAACAGAGGTCGAAGAAAACCTAGATATAGGGTTTTCTAGAATATGAATCGACAAATGCCGCTCCACGAAAACAAAAATAGTTCTTCGAACTGAGTTCGACGAAATGATTTAGTAATAAATAATTCGTCGATCTCACCTAGAAGACTTGAAGACAATTCGTCGAACTCCGGTCGACGAATATCTTCTGAAGCAAGTTCGTCGATCTCCGGGTGACTAAAATTGTTTCACACAGAGAATTCGGCGATCTCCGTTCGACGAATATATCGCAAACCTTCCCCGGTTCGTCGAAATCCATTCAACGAACTTTGGAAAATTCGTCGAGTGCATACAGAAATCAAATAAAATCTTCTCCATTGATCATGCCAAGCTGATTTACAAGGAACATATGATTTCTCTCATCCAGTGGTTTGGTGAATATATCAGCCCTTTGTAAATCAGTGTAAATATAGACAAGATTGATTTTCTTTTTGTCTACACACTCTCTAATGAAATGATGTCTTATATCAATATGTTTTGTCCTACTATGGTGAACTGGATTCTGGGCTATGGCTATAGCACTTGTATTATCACAATGTAGTGTTGAATTATTTAAATTGAACCCATAATCTAGAAGCTGATTTTGTATCCAAAGCATATGTGAACAACAGCTGTCTGCTGTAATATATTCTGCTTCAGCAGTTGAAGTTAACACTGATGTTTGCTTTTTACAAAACCATGATACTAATCTCGTACCCAGGAACTGGCATGTTCCTGAAGTACTTTTTCTATCTACCCTACATTCAGCAAAATCAGCATCAGAGTATCCAGTTAACTCAAATTCTGATTCAGCAGGATAACATAGGCCTAGATTAGGACAACTCTTTATATATCTTAAAATCCTTTTTAATAAAATTAGATGGGATTCTTTAGGGTTCACCTGGAACCTAGCATAAAGACATGTGGCAAACATAATATCTGGCCTACTTGCTGTGAGGTATAATAGGGACCCAATAATGCCCCTATAAAGTTTCTGATCCACAGGTTTCCCTGGTGCATCAGAGTCCACAACAGCATTGGTAGCCATGGGAGTTTTCTTGACTGAGGCATCAGTCATCCAAAACTTCTTTAGAAGTTCTTTAGCATATTTTGCTTGAGAGATGAAGATGCCATAGGGGAGCTGCTTCACTTGGAGTCCAAGGAAGTAGGAAAGCTCTCCCATTCTACTCATTTCAAATTTGGAGTGCATGAGGTTAGAAAATCTCTTGCATAGTTTTGAATCTGTAGAGCCAAATATAATGTCATCTACATATATTTGCACTAATAAGATTTGGTCCTTATGATGTCTAGTGAAAAGAGTTTTATCTACAGTTCCTCTTATAAATTGATGCTCTAATAGAAAGCTAGCTAAGGTCTCATACCAAGCTCTTGGAGCTTGCTTTAGACCATAAATAGCCTTATGCAGTTTAAAAACATGAGAGGGATAGTTGAAGAAATAAAACCTGGAGGTTGTTCTACATAAACCTCTTCTTGTAATACTCCATTTAGGAAAGCACGCTTTACATCCATTTGGAAAACCATGAATCTCTTGAATGCTGCATAGGCAAGGAATATTCTTATGGCTTCCAACCTTGCCACAGGTGCAAAGGTTTGATTATAATCAATCCCTTCTTCTTGCCTATATCCCTGAGCAACAAGCCTAACATTGTTCCTCACAATCACACCTTGGGCATCAAGCTTATTCCTAAAAACCCACTTAGTTCCAATCAATGGATAGCCTTTAGGACTTGGAACCAATTCCCAAACTATACATCTCTCAAATTTATTTAGTTCCTCTTACATTGCAAGAATCCAATGGGAATCTTGCTCAGCATCAGTTATGGATTGAAGCTCAATTTAGGAGAGAAAACAGGCATGCATCACATCATGGTTGAGTTGATGTCTTGTTTGTACAATTACTGATATGTCTCCAATTACTTGAGATCTGGGGTGATCTCTAAGTGTGATAAATTCAGTGACTGGAGTTGGTTGTTCAACAACATTTGGTATTGATTCCTCTTGTGGATTGCATTTTCTGTTGGTAGAGATTCATTTGCATCACCTTCTTCCTCTTCACTTTCTTCAATAGCTTGTGGAGAGGGATGAGTTGGAACCTCTTGGGTGAGGTTTAGTTCATCCAAGGTCTCATATAAGTGGGGTACCTGCAAGGTTATATTGGTAGAAGTTTCCTTCTCCTTGCAATACATATTAGTCTCATCAAAGGAAACATGAATAGATTCTTCAATTTTTAATGTTGATTTATTAAACACCATATAGGCCTTACTTACTTGGGAGTATCCTAGAAAAACTCCCTCTTCAGCCTTAGCCTCAAACTTTCTAATGTATTTTTTGTTGTTATTGTGTATGTAACAAGTACAACCAAATAATTTAAAATAGTTTATTTTAGGTTTCTTCCCCTTGAGTAATTCATAGAGAGTCATGTTCTTTAATTTGTGAATAAGGCTCCTGTTCAGGACATAATTTGTTGTGCTTACAGCCTCTGCCCAAAAGGTGAGGGGCATGTAAGCATCTGCAAGCAATGTACCTGCAGCTTCAATGAGTGTCCTATTTTTCCTTTCAGCTACCCCATTTTGTTGGGGAGTTCTAGGAGCTGAGAAGCAATTCCTGATACTTTCCTTCTCACAGAACTCATGCATAAGAAGAGACTCAAACTCTGTGCCACGATCACTTCTGATCAATGCAACATGAGTAGAGAACTCAATCTGTATGGTCCTGAGAAAATCTGTAAGAACCTTGAATGTATCTGACTTTGATCTCAAAAAGAGTACCCTATTGAACCTGGAGAAGTCATCCACTATAACTAAAGTGTAGGATTTCCCTCCTAGGCTTTGTACAACAATGGGTCCAAAGAGATCCAAGTGTAGCAAGTACAAAATCCTAGGTGAATCACTCTTATTAATTGATTTAAAACTAGTTTTACTTTGTTTCCCTAATTGACAAGCCCTGTAGAGACCTTCCTTCTTGTATGGACCAGAAGGTAGACCTATAACAAGGTTGTGCTTAGATAACCTAGCAATGTTTTTCAGATTTACATGTCCTAGTCTTTTGTGCCATAAATCATTCTGAGTACTAGTTAAATTCAGCAAACAGATATCAGTTTTGGCAGAAAGAAAGTTCACTAAGTAAATGTTGCCTTGTCTACTTCCAGTTAAAATAGTTTGGTTATTTTTATCAATAATAGAACAAGTCGATGGATTAAAGTATACCCGATAACCATCATCACATAACTGACTTATAGAGATGAGGTTATGCTTGAGTCCACTTACATATGTCACATTTTTGTATGTGACAGCTCCTATTCTTACTTCTCAAAATCCTTCTGACTGACCACATTTGGAGTCACCAAAGATAATCTTTGGCCCCAGTTTGGACTTGTAGTTGAATAAGATGTCCTTGCTGCCAGTCATATGTTTGTAGCAGCCACTGTCCAGGTACCAAGTTTGATTTACCCCTAGAAACTTTTTCACCTGCAATACAAATAGTTAATGATTTTTGATTCAGGTTACCTTGGGCCCTTTGTATGGCTGATAAGAAAAACTAGAGATAATAGAAAATTCAGGTTGAGATTTGTATCCCAGGGGGTGATATTTCCTAGGTGGTATGATCCAGTCAGCTAGGGGATTAAATGGTTTCTTAGAAGTATTTAAGTTTATGTTGGAATTATAGTTTTGGTGAAGTCTTCATGGGTTCGACGAATTTATGTAAGTTCGTCAACCAGAGTTCGACGAATTAGGTTGAGATCATCGATCTCTGCCCGGAGAATGAACATGTTCATTCTCTATGCCCCACGTTCGTCAACCTCTGTTCGATGAACCATGCAAAGTTCGTCGATCGCAGTTAGACGAATAAATATAACTATAGTTTGCGTTCAGAGTTCGTCGATTTGGGTTTGACGAACTGGCCCCATTTCATCGATATGAGTTCAACGAAAATTGCTGAACTTTGTTTTTATTAGGTGTTTTCTGGTTCTTGGTTTTCTGTCCTACTGTCTTAGGGATCTTTTTCTACTAGTAGTTCATTATATACAGTTTCTTTCCCTTTAGCAGACACAAATTTTATTGGGGTTGATAAAATGTTCTTCCTGAGAATGGGGACCAAACCTGATGGAGCACCCAAGCCCTGCTAACCATAAAGTCTAGCATTGACAGTGCTTGTGATATCCATCAGCTTGAGGCTTCTCCCATTGAGAGTTTCCTCAAGTTGTTTGGCCTCACAAAGCTCAGTTTTTAGTGAAATTATTTTTTCATTTGCTAAGTTTAGTTCACCTTTTAGCCTAATGTTTTCAGAGTGAACATTTTCTAAAGTTCCTAGTTTTTCCCTAAGAGTTTTAATTTCCATTTCAGAATGTATCAAGTCTAAACAAATAATTTTGAAATCTGATTTAAAAGAGTCAGAGTTATAATCAAAAGATGATAATACCTGATCAGCTTCTGATTCAGAAGCTTCCTCATTGTCTAAATCTTCATCTTCTGAATGACTTCTTAAGGCATCAATTTCCATGAGGCAAACCACTTTTGCTCTTTCTTCTTCCTCATCTTCACTAGAGCTTGAAGATGTTGGCTCATCTTCTATCTCACTCCAGGTCTCAGCCACAAACCCCTATTCCTTTCTCTTGTGTTTGCTGGAATAGGGTTTGGTGATGTACTGTCTTTTAGAGTCCTTTTACATTCTCTTTTCCTTCTTTTGGTCCTCTGGACACTCAGAGAGGAAGTGCCCAGGCTTTCTGCATCCATAGCACACAACTTCTTTAGTTGGTGTCTTATCATACTTTGGTTTGTCATTTGTTCTTGGTGACTTTCTCTTGAAGTCCTTTCTAGCCATCTTGAAGAATCTCTTAGCAAAGAGACTCATAAGCTCTTCATTTGTTGTTGAAGTTTCTGATTCTTCTGAAGCTTTGAAGGCTATATTCTCTTCTCTTTTGGCTGCAGGAGGTGTTCTTTGTTCAGCTGCCTCACTGGTCTTTATCAGCTGCTCATAAGACTTCAGTTTGCCTAATAGAGATTCAGTTGAAATCTCATTCAGGCATCTGGCCTCCTTGATCGGGCAGATTCTTGTATCCTATGAGCTTGGAAAGCACATCAGAATCTTGTCATTCACTTCTATAAGAGTGATGTTCTTGTCCAAGGACTTTAGCTCATTGATAATTGAGCTTAACCTATTGTACATCTCTGAAACTGTCTCAGCTTCCTGCTTCTTAAAGTTTTCATATTGGGATATGAGATTTGATCTCCTATCCTTACACTCATCTGCTGATCCATCCACCATTTGGTTTAGGGAATCCCAAATGGCTTTTGCTGAGGTGCACTCAGCAACTTTCTGAAATATATCATCAGACATGGTTTGTGCCAGTATGTTCATGGCTTTTGCATCAGCCATCTTTGCTTTCTTGTATGCATCATTGTAGTCTAGAGAGGTACTGCAGTCATATTTGTAGAAGTGCTTGGAGGAGCAATAGTTGGTGGAGGTACTCCAGTTAAGATAGAAGCAAAAATATCTTCATCAATAGAATTCATATACAGCTTGATTCTTACCTTCCAGATGGCAAACTTGTTTAGGTTGCAAACTGGAGGTCTGGTGCTTGCATAATCTTTATTCTGTGTCATGGCTGTGTTTCTAAGTTAAATGTGAATATAGTGATTTGTAGATCTAACAAAGGATCTTTGGTTCAAGGGTTAACTTGTCCAACCAAAGGAACCTTCTCTGATACCAATTGAAAGTTAGAGTTAGATCTAGAATACTCTAGAGGGGGGGGGGGGTGAATAGAGTATACATAAAGAATATTATTAAGTCCTAATGCAGGAAATGATAAAATGCTAGCAGATAGTAAACCTAATTCACAAGCACAGCAAGAACAGAAAGAAAAATAGGCAACCAGACGACACAAGAAATTTATAGTGGTTCCCCAAATCTGGGTAGTCCACTCTTCTACCACCCAAGTAGGAATCCACTCAGGTTGTTGATCAGGTGCCTGACACCAATGGGTTTTGATCAGGTCCCCAAAAACCAACTCAAGTCTTTTGATCAGGAGACTTGCAACCAGGAATCACTTTTGAAGGGAGATAACAACCCTTTACAGAGGTGGGGATGAGAGAGTTGATTATGTCTTCTCTGTCAACAATCAGAGAGAAGACTTATGTGGACTGATGTTAGCAAACAGATCCCACTGAGATGTAGAATGGTTCAGGGAAGATCTAGAGCTTTACTACAGGGTGATAGGCCTTCAAGCCGAGTTCTTGACTAGCAGAGATGCAGGAACTTCTTGACTGATTTGATAGTAGTTGTCCTTGGAAGTTTTGGAGAGTATAAGGAAGAAGAAGATTCTTGTTATTGTATGATTGTTCTTCTTCTATTGAATAATGATCTCTGCTTGTCACTGTAAGCTTCTGATTGATTTTTTTTTCTGTCTCTTGGTTTCGTATATCTGTATCCGTGTGTTTCTTCTTCTCTATCTTTTAAAATTTTGAATGCCTCAATCATTAATGCTGACGGCCTTGAGAATAATCAGCATTGATTAATTTGCCAACTGTCTTGTGGAAAATCGGCAAGTAATAATCCTGAGAAAGACCGTTATTAATGCTCCCTCTAACGGATACATTCAGAGAATGTTAGAGCATTAATGTTTCAGGAATTTTCGCATTTGAGTGAGGATAAAATGCTGAAAATGGCTAAGTCTGGAATCTTCGAACAGTTGGTAGAATCCGTCGAACTGAATTACCAGTTCGTCGAGCTGAGATATTGTATTCGTCGAACCAGACGGCTTCTTATTCGTCGAGCTGATTCGTCGAACAGACGGCTTCTTATTCGAGCTGAGATCCAAGATCGTCGAGCTGATAACAGAATTGCATGCTTCAGAACCTTTGCCTTTTCTATCTGAAGTTCGTCGAGCTGAGTTTGTAACTTCGTCGACTGGAGTTCAGCAACTATTCTGGACTTAAAATAATTCATGAATATTGTTGTTGAAGTAAAGGATCCAGAATTCGTCGACTAATGAACAAAGTTCGTCGACCTGATAACTTCTAACTGAAGGTTCTTGTGAAGTTGAGGTCCAAGTTCATCGAGCTCAGGATCCAGTTCGTCGAACAAAGTCTGAAGTTGGACTTAGAATAATTTGGAGTTATCCTGACTTTAGATAGTTGAAGAAATATCCCAGATTTCGTCGACCAGAGAACGAAGATCGTCGAGCTCAGCTCAGAGAAATATCTCAAGATCATCGAGCTGAGAATTTGGCTTATCCTTCTGAAACAGCTTCTGTGAATTGTGTCTACATAAATCCTTCTTGTGTCGACTGAGCTAATGTCGACTAATATTATTTGTGTCGACTGATAGTCTGTTGTGTCGACATAAATCCTCTTGGTGTCGACACAGCCTTTCTGTGTGTCGACACAATTCTTCTGGGTGTCGACACAACTGCTTGAGTCTCTGACAAGTTGTTGTAGGCAGATCCAAGTGATGTTGACTCTTGGCCTAGACTCTAGGACACAACTATGACCCTGACTATACATGTTGGGTCAAATCATACTAAGTTAGTGAACCTAGCCCAAATCAACTAGGTATCCAACATTCACCTGAATTGAATTAATTTTCGCTAAAGGCTTGGCGAACCTCGTAACTTTTTGTTGGGAGAGATCTACCTTTTCTCGGATCGAACTTTTGGTAGATCTCTTTTGGTACAACCCTCGCTCGCTCGAACCGGGCGGGTCCCTTTAGCCGGAAATGATATTGGCTTATCACCTCTATCTGATCCTTAGTAGTTGGTAACCCGTACGCTAGCGTTAAAGTGATAATATTGCATGGAGTGTGCGAATGAAAATTCGAATTGTAGAGAGGCAATGTGTTAAACCGTAAATCTCCCGGCGTCAACGTGTTGGCCTTCATCAATTTGGTATCAGAGCCAGGTTCACATCAATTTCTTAATTGGCACCATCCCCTGGTTCTTGCACATCAGCACGCACTTTTCTTGTTCATTGTCATGTCAAAAATTAACAAAAAACAAAATTTGCTGGTAAGCCAATAGCGGCCTAAATTTCATATTTTTCAGCAAAATTCAAAAACAAATTTTAATAACCTTCTTTTTATTTCCAGCAAGAAAGAACAAAAAAAAAATTTTACCCTAGCCATTAAGTGGAAACAATTCCATCTGTGGTGTTTCTTTGAGTCAGTTTATTTCCTTTCTGCATGCGCACTAGATTGGGCACTGAATATTCCCCATCTTCCTCTGAAAGAGATCTTAACTGAACAAATTAGAGTAAAATCACAGCACATAATAAAGAAAGAAGATCAAGCAACCAGAAGAGACACAAGGATTTTATAGTGGTTCCCCAAATCTGGGTAGTCCACTCTTCTATCACCCTGGTAGGAATCCACTCAGGTTTTTGATCAGGTGCTCTGACACCAATGGGTTTTGATCAGGTTCCCAAAAACCCACTCAAGTCTTTTGGTAGGAGACTTGCAACCAAGAATCAATTTTGAAGGGAGATGACAACCCTTTATACAGGAGGTGGTGAGAGAGTGATTTTTTCTTCTCTGTCAACAATCAGAGAGAAGACTCAAGTGGATATGATGTTAGCAAATAGCTCCCCCTGAAATATTGATTGGTTCAGGTTAGCAGGAAGCTTTGCTGCAGGGTGATAGGCCTCTGACAAATAGCTCCCCCTGAAATATTTTTGAATTCATCGCGCTGAAAATGATTCTGGACTTAGCGAAAAATTGATAAACCTCTGGCAATATAGTTGAAGTGGAAGTCCAGAAATCGTCGAGCAAAGAATGAAGTTCGTCGACCTGAGAACTAGGTTCGTCGAGCTCAGCTCAGAGAAAATATCTCTAAGATCGTCGAACTGAGAATGACTATTGTCGACCTGAGTTCGACGAACGTCGAACTCATCTTTCTTAGTTTCTTGAGAAATCTTTGAATCTCTAGAAAAACTCTAAGTTTGAGTCTCTGGCAGTCTGATGAAGGTTTGTCCATGTGATGTTGTTACTGAGGAATTGGCCTAGACTCTAGGACACAACATTGACCCTGGCTATACATGTTGGGTCACATCATACTAAGTTAGTGAACCTAGCCCAAATCAAACTAGGGATCCAACAATCTCCCCCTATTTGGGTGAGGTCACTAATAGACTCAAAATAAAAACATAAAGTAAACAAAGCAGAAAAATGATATATCTGGCAGAGATATTTAACACATGCAGCAGATTTATTTACACAAAAGCTTTGTTCAGACAATATGAAACAGTTTAAGATAGAAAAAAAGAAATAAAATGGTTCATATTCCACTTCTTCTGCTTCTTCTCCTGATACTTTACATCCTTGCCCTTGTCTCCTGGCTTGGTAAAGATTATTTCCCTGTTTGGATTTAATGTTTGTTCCATAGTCATTGCCATGTTAGTAGCCCATATAATCTTCAGAGATGTAGCTCTAGGGACCATTGCTTCAGGATGTAATTTCATATAATCATCAACATTAAAAATTTTGTTAGCCTTTTCAAACCTTTTTAGTTCTTCTCTCATGTATTTGGACATTGTAGTGTATTCAGAAATATCCTTCCCTTCAGCCTTTGCCTTGTTAATCATAGAGAGGCCTACTAGTTCCTGGAACCTGGCCATTTTAGCTGTGTTGGCTGTTTCTGGATCTTCATAAGGAACGGGAGGAGAGGGTGGTCTTTTAGGACTTTCAGCTTGTTGTTGTTGTTGCTGCTTATGTTATTGTTGCTGTTGATGTTGTTGTTGCTGCTGATGTTGTTTTCCTGAGGGTTGTTGTCTGTGCTAGCTACTTTCATGATGAGATCTCCCTTGATGTCTTTGATATGTTTGAATGGGGGAAGACCTTTGAGAACTCGAACCAGAAGCACCAGCTGCAGGAGGAGGAGGAGGTGGTGGATCTTTTCTATACCTTTGAACCGGTGGAGGAGAGTATCTTCTACTCTTCTTCCATTCCTTTTGTTGATTCTTAGATAGCCACATCCATATTGGCACCCCTTTGTATGGAGTTATCTTTTGAAAAATGTAGTAAGGGGTGTCATTGTTTGGATTAGTCTTAGGAGCAGGAGGAGGAGGAGCTTTTCTTTTCTTTGATACTTGCTTCTTTTTCTTTGTATCCTCCTCATTTGAATCCTCATCCTCATCTTCATCATCATCATTGTCAAAACCCTGAGGGTCATCATATAGATCATCCAAAGCTTTCAAATCTTTAGCAGAAATATCAGGCTTTTCTGGAGCAGGAGCAGGAGTTTCAGCAGGAGTTGGAGTTTCAGCAGGAGTTGGAGGAGAAGCTGCACAAAAATCAGAACTAACTTGGACAGAGCTTTCATCTGCTGCCTTATTTTCATCTGCAATATCAGCCAAGATCAGTTCATCTAGATCTGGCATGGGAGAGTCATCCATAACAAAGGTTGCTGCTGAAGGTATTATTGGGAAAGAGGGAATAGCCACTACTTCTGGAGGTGGAGTGACTACTGGCTGTGTAATAGTAAAACTGTCCCTAAGTTGCTTAGCAACTTCTGAAGAGATGGGGGAAGTGTATGGTATAATAGCCAAGGATGGCTTAGTGATCTCAGCTGGAAGGTAATGCAAATGTACAGTATCAAAAATTCTCAACAAATGTTCTAAATTAACTGTGGGATTAAGAATGAAATCACCAATAGTGTCAGGCTCTTCAGACTCTGATTCATCAAAATCCATATCAGTTTCAATAAAATCAATCAAATCTTTATCTATGTATTCTGTACACTCTACTGCTGTTGCTGAAGCTGGAGCATCTGCTGCTGGATCTAGAGCTGAAGCCTCTGGAGCTGTAGCTGCTGCTTCATCATCAGGCATCTCCCCCTGCCTGGTTTCAGTGGGAACTAATGCCAGGCCCCTGGCTGAGGATGGGGCAGCAGTAAGGGCAGAGATTTTTTCATAGAGAGAGGAGATGGTGGTAGCAAGAGGTGTAATGGCCTCTGCTATAAGGGACTTGAGGAGGGGAGTGATTATGGAAATGATAGATGATATGGTGGAGTTGTCCAATGATGGAGTGATAGATGGTGTTGCAGAAGGTGTAGAAGTGGGAACTATGGGAGGGATAGAAAGTGGAGCATCATGTATGTGAACATCTAGAGGGATGGGAGATGTTGATGGGGATGGATGTAACGACCCGGCCCTTTAGACCAAGGCCGTCCGGCCCACCAGTAGCCCATGGACCTTTAGACCACAGACCACGGTGGTACAGCCGGAATATACCAAGGCCTGCAGGCCGTACACCCCAATGCCTCTCTGGCATGTTTCTCAGCAAACAGCGCATTGTTGGCGCAGGGATTCGAACCCGCAACCCTTGATAAGAAACCTTCAACAGTTCTCATCACCAACTGAGCTACAGCTCAGTTGGTGATGATAACTGTTGAAGGTTTCTTATCAAGGGTTGCGGGTTCGAATACCTGTGCCAACAATGCGCTGTTTGCTGAGAAACAGGCTAGAGAGGCGTTGTGGTGTACGGCCTGCAGGCCTTGGTATATTCCGGCTGTACCACCATGGTCCGTGATCTAAAGGTCCATGGGCTACTGGTGGGCCGGGCGGCCTTGGTCTAAAGGGCCGGGTCGTTACAAAAAAAGTGCACTTTTTTTGTAACGACCTGGCCCTTTAGACCAAGGCCACCCGACCCACCATTAGCCCATGGACCTTTAGACCACGGACCACGGTGGTACAGCCGGAATATACCAAGGCCTGCAGGTCGTACACCCCAACGCCTCTCTGGCCTGTTTCTCAGCAAACAGCGCGTTGTTGGCGCAGGGATTCGAACCCGCAACCCTTGATAAGAAACCTTCAACAGTTCTCATCACCAACTGAGCTGCAGCTCAGTTGGTGATGAGAACTGTTGAAGGTTTCTTATCAAGGGTTGCGGGTTCGAATCCCTGCGCCAACAACGCGCTGTTTGCTGAGAAACAGGCCAGAGAGGCGTTGGGGTGTACGGCCTGCAGGCCTTGGTATATTCCGGCTGTACCACCGTGGTCCATGGTCTAAAGGTCCATGGGCTACTGGTGGGCCGGACGGCCTTGGTCTAAAGGGCCGGGTCGTTACAATGGATGGGTGACATCTTGCATGAGGGTGTCTGTTGGTAGATAGTAAGATGGTATTGAATAGAGATGTGGGGTTGAGCAGATTTTGGTGGTGTAGGAATGTAGGTGTCATGGGGAGAATCAGGAGGTGTTGGTGGTTGATTGTCTTGAAGAGGGGAAGATGGAATGCCAGTGATGTCAATTGGTGGAGATGGAGCTGGTGAAGCATGTTGAGATGGAGGTGGAGTAGGAACATGAGTATGTTGTTATGATTGTGGTGTTAAAGAGATAATGGGAGAGGAAGGGATTTGTGTTGCTGAAAGGGGGGCTGGAAGAGATGGTGGTGTTGGATGAATCTCTTCAGCAGGTCGGGGAGTGGCTTTAACAGCCCTGGTGCCTTCAGAAGCTGGTGTAGAAGAGGTAGAAGCCTTGGTTGGCTTGGTTATTGTTCTCTCCCACCTGCCAAATAAGGCACATGTGAGCCTTTTACTAGCATTGATGAATATGGTCTGCGAGACCAGTGATTCAGCAGCCTTCTCTTGTAAAAAGATCCTTAGGATCCTTCCAAAGAAGACTTCCTTTTTATTATTTTTCTTCTGTATCAGATCAAAAAGAATCTGTGCCCAATCCACTGGTTTCTTATTTATAATTGCACACATGACCAGAAACTGGTGTTTGGTGATGTAGTCATGGGCAGTATGTTTCCCAAGCAGAACCTTTCATACTAAATCTGCCAAAAACTTATAAGGGGCAGAGAGGTGTTTCTTCAAGAGTTTGTTAGGGTTATCTCCAGTATAACCCATGAGGCTCAGCATCACGTCAGATTCCTCTATTTCAATCTGCAGTTGCTCTTCTCCTTTCCTTAACCCAAAAATTTCAGTTAAGATTGCGGGAGTTAAGGAGATGGAGTTACCCACAATAGTTCATGTCATTGTATTCTCCTCTGTTGGCGATAGGGTGTAGACCCATTCCATGATTTCAGTGCTGTGTTGTTTGATTCTTCTAGTCATCAAGGTTTTGAGTTCTTGTTCTTCAAGGAGTTCCAAAATGTAAAGGAAGATGGGATCAGAATAGTGAAACGAATCAAAATCCACGTCAAAGCCTGTATCGAACTTCATGCTTATGAGAATACTTGCCCGAATCGCCATGGAATCACCTGCAAGTGAGACACAGAAATAGCGATCAAGTGCAAAGGAATAGAAAGCGCGGGATGGAGGTCGAAGAAAACCTAAATATAGGGTTTTCAAGAATATGAATCGACAGACTCCATTCCACGAAAATAAAAATAATTCTTCGAACTGAGGTCGACAAAATAATTTTGAATGAAATAATTCGTCGATCTTATCCAGAAGAATTGAAGACAGTTCATCGAACTCCGTTCGACGAATATCTTCTGAAGCAAGTTCGTCGAACTCCGTTAGACGAAACTTGTTTCACTCTCAGAGAGTTCGTCGATCTCCGTTCGGCGAATATCTCTCAAACTTTCCCCGGTTCGTCGAACTCCGTTCGACGAACTTTGGAAAATTCGTCGAGTGCAGACAGAAATTAAATAAAGTCTTCACCATTGATCATTCCAAGTTGATTTACAAAGAACATATGATTTCTCTCATCCAGAGGTTTGGTGAATATATCAGCCCTTTGTAAATCAGTGTAGATATAAACAAGCTTGATTTTATTTTTGTCTACACACTCCCTAATGAAATGATGTCTTATATCAATATGTTTTGTCGTACTATGGTGAAATGGATTCTGGGCTATAGCTATAGCACTTGTATTATCACAGAGTAGGGTTGAATTATTTAAGTTGAACCCATAATCTAGAAGCTGATTTTGTATCCAAAGCATCTGTGAACAACAGCTGCCTGCTGCAATATATTCAGTTTCAGCAGTTGAGGTCGACACTGATGTTTAATTTTTACAAAACCAAGATACTAATCTCATACCCAGGAACTGGTAAGTCCCTGAAGTACTTTTTCTATCTATCCTGCATCCAGCAAAATCAGTATCAGAGTATCCAGTTAACTCAAATTCTGATTCAGCAGGATACCATAGGCCTAGATTAGGACAACTCTTTATATATCTCAAAATCCTTTTTAGTAAAATTAGGTGAGATTCTTTAGGGTTCACCTTGAACCTTGCACAAAGACATGTGGCAAACATAATATCTGGCCTACTTACTGTGAGGTATAATAGGGACCCAACAATGCCCCTATAAAGTTTCTGATCCATAGGTTTCCCTGGTACATCAGAGTCCACAACAGTATTGGTAGCCATGGGAGTTTTCTTTGCTGAGGCATCAGCCATCCCAAACTTCTTTAGAAGTTCTTTAGCATATTTTGCTTGAAAGATGAAGATGCCATCAGGGAGCTGCTTCACTGGGAGGCCAAGGAAGTAGGAAAGCTCACCCATGCTACTCATTTCAAATTTGGAATGCATGAGGTCAGAGAACCTTTTGCATAATTTGGAATCTGTAGAGCCAAATATAATATCATCTACATAGATTTGTACTAATAATATTTGGTCCTTATGATGTATAGTGAAAAGAGTTTTATCTACAGTTCCTCTTGTAAATTTATGCTCTAATAGAAAACTAGCTAAGGTCTCACATCAAGCTCTTGGAGCTTGCTTTAGACCATAAAGAGCCTTATGCAATTTAAAAACATGAGAGGGGTAAGTTGGAGAAACAAAACCTGGAGGTTGTTCTACATAAACCTCTTCTTATAGCACTCCATTTAGAAAAGCACTCTTCACATCCATTTGGAACACCTTGAACCTCTTGTATGCTGCATAGGCAAGGAATATTCTTATGGCTTCGAACCTTACAACAGGTGCAAAGGTTTGATCATAATCAATTCTTTCTTCTTGCCTATATCCTTGAGCAACAAGCCTAGCCTTGTTTCTCACAATGACTCCTTGGGCATCCAGCTTGTTTCTGAAAACCCATTTAGTTCCAATAACTGGGTAGTTTTGGGGTCTTGGAACCAAATCCCAAACTCTACATCTTTCAAATTGATTTAGTTCCTCCTACATTGCAAGGATCCAGTGTGGATCCTGCTCAGCATCATGAATGGATAGAAGTTCAACCTGTGAGAGAAAACAGGCATGCATCAAATCTTGGGTGAGTTGATGTCTTGTCTGTACACCTACCTATATGTCTCCAATTACTTGAGATCTGGGGTGATCCCTAAGTGTGACAAAATCAGTGGGTGGAGTTGGTTGTGCAACAGTATTTGGAATTAATTCCTCCTGTGTAATTATATTTTTTGTTGGTAGAGATTCATTATCTTCAACTTCTTCTTCTTCACTTTCTTCGATGGCTTGTGGAGAGGGATGAGTTGGCACCTCTTGGGTGAGGTTTAGTCCATCCAAGGTCTCACACAAGTGGGGTACCTGCAAGTTGCTATTCGTAGAAACTTCTTTCTCCTTGCAATACATGTTAGTCTCATTAAATGAAACATGAATAGACTCCTCAATTTTTAATGTTGATTTATTAAAAAACCTATAGGCCTTGCTTACTTGGGAGTATCCTAGAAAAACTCCCTCTTCAGCCTTAGCCTCAAACTTTCTAATGTATTTTTTGTTGTTGTTATGAATGTAACATAAGCATCCAAATACTTTGAAATAGTTGATTTTAGGTTTCTTCCCTTTGAGTAATTTATAGGGAGTCATGTTCTTTAGTTTGTGAATTAAGCACATGTTCATGACATAATTTGCTGCGCTTATAGACTCTGCCCAAAAGGTTAGGGGCATGTAAGCATCTGCAAGCAATGTACCTGCAGCTTCAATGAGTGTCTTATTTTTCCTTTCAGCTACCCTATTTGGTTGGGGAGTTCTAGGAGCTGAGAGGCAATGCCTGTTACCTTCCTTCTCACAGAACTCATGCATAAGAAGAGACTCAAACTATGTGCCATGATCACTTCTGATCAATGGAACAAGAGTAGAGAACTCAATCTGTATGGTCCTGAGAAAATCTGTAAGAACCTTGAAGGCATCTGACTTTGATCTGAGAAAGAATACCTAATTGAACCTGGAGAAGTCATCCACTATAACCAAAGTGTAGGATTTCCCTCCTACGCTTTGTACAACAATGGGTCTAAAGAGATCCAAGTGTAGCAAGTACAAAATCCTAGGTGAATCACTCTTATTAACTGATTTAAAACTAGTTTTAGTTTGCTTGCCTAATTGACAAGCCGTGCAGAGACCTTCCTTCTTGTAGGGACCAGAAGATAGACCTCTAACAAGGTTGTGTTTAGATAGCCTAGCAATGTTTTTCAAATTTACATGACCTAGTCTTTTGTGTCATAAGTCATTCTGATTACTAGTTAAATTTAGTAAACATATATCAGTTTTGGCAGAAAGAAAATTTACTAAGTATATGTTGTCTTATCTACTTCCAGTTAAAACTGTTTGGTTGTTTTTATCAATAATAGAACAAGTGGATGGGTTAAAGTATACCTGATAACCATCATCACATAGCTGACTTATGGTGATGAGGTTATGCTTGAGTCCACTTACATATGTCACCTTTTTAAGTGTGACAGCTCCTATTCTTACTTCTCCAAATCCTTCTGACTGACCACATTTGGAGTCACCAAAGATAACCTTTGGCCCCAACTTGGACTTGTAGTTGGATAAGATGTCTTTGCTGCCAGTCATATATTTGGAGCAGCCACTATCCAGGTACCAAGTTTGATTTAACCCTGGATAGCTCTTCACCTGCAATAGAAAATAGTTAATGGTTTTTGACCCAGGTTACCTTGGGTCCTTTGTATGGCTGATAAGAAAAGCTGGAAATAACAGAGAATTCAGGTTGGGACTTATATCCTAGAGGGTGATATCTCCTAGGTGGTATGATCCAGTCAGCTAGTGGATTAAGTGGTTTCTTAGAAGTATTTAAGTTGCTGTTGGAATTATAGTTTTGATTAAGTATTCCTGGGTTCGACGAATTGTTGTAAGTTCGTCGACCAGAGTTCGACGAATTGGGTTGAGATCGTCGATCTCTGCCCAAAGAATGAACATGTTCATTCTCTGTGCCCCACGTTCGTCGACTTCTGCTCGACGAACCATACAGAGTTCGTCGATCGCAGTTAGACGAATAAATATAACTATAGTTTGCGTTTAGAGTTCGTCGATCGTGGTTCGACAAACTGGCCCCATTTCGTCGATCTGAGTTCGACGAAAATTGCTGAACCTTGTTTTTACTAGGTGTTTTCTGGTTTTTGGTTTTTTGTCCTACTGTCTTAAGGATTTTTTTTGCTGTTTATTTGTTATTTACTTTTTCTTTCCCTTTAGCAGATACAAATTTTATTGGAGTTAATAAAATGCTCTTCCTAAGAATGGGGGGCAAACCTCATGGAGCATCCAAGCCTTGCTTGCCATTAAGTCTGGCATTAACAGTACTTGTGATATCCATCAGCTTGAGGCTTCTCCCATTGAGAGTTTTCTCAAGTTATTTGGCCTCACAAAGCTCAGTTTTTAGTGAGATTATCTTTTCATTTGCTAAGGTTAGTTCATCTTTTAACCTAATGTTTTCAGATTGAACATCCTCTAAGTTTCCTAATTTTTCTCTAAGAATTTTAATTTCTTTTTCAGAATTAATCAAATCTATGCACATTAAATTGAAATCAAATTTAAATTTTTCAGAGCTGTAGTCAAAAGAGTACATTACCTGATCTGTCTCTGATTCAAACACTCTGTTATCCTCAGATTCTTCTTCTTCTGAGTGACTTCTGGAGGCATCAATTGCCATGAGGCAAACCTCCTTCGCTCTTTCTTCTTCCTCATCTACACTGGAGCTTGAAGATGTTGACTCATCTTCTGTCTCACTCAAGGTCTCAGCCACAAAGCCCTTTTCCTTCTTCTTGTGCTTGCTGGAAGAAGGTTTGCTGGTGTGTTGTCTTCTGGTTTCCTTCTCTCTTCTCTTCTCTTTCTTCTGGTTCTCTGGACACTCAGAGAGGAAGTGCCCAGGCTTTCTGCATCTATAGCACACAACTTCTTTGGTTGGTGTCTTGTCATATTTTGGCATGTCATCTTTTCTTGCTGACTTTCTCCTGAAATCCGTTCTGGCCATCTTGAATAATCTTTTAGAAAAGAGACTCATAAGTTCTTCATTTGATGTTGCAGTCTCTATCTCTTTAGTGGCTTTGAAAGCAATACTTTGTTCTCTTCTAGCTGCTGGAGGTGTTCTTTATTCAGCTGCCTCCCTGGTCTTTATCAGCTGCTCATATGACTTCAGTTTACCTAACAGTGATTCAGTTGAAATCTCATTCAGGCATCTGGCCTCCTTGATGAGCCAGATTTTTGTATCCAATGAGCTTGGGAAGCACATCAGGATCTTGTCATTTACTTCAGTAAGAGTGATGTTCTTATCCAAGGTTTTTAGCTCATTGATAATTGAGCTTAACCTATTGAACATCTCAAAAACTGTCTCAGCTTTCTCCTTCTTAAAGTTCTCATATAGGGATATGAGATTTGATCTCCTATCCTTTCTCTCATCTGCTGATCCATCCACCATTTGGTTTAGGGAATCCCAAATGGCTTTTGCTGAGGTGCACTCAACAACCTTCTGGAAAATATCATCTAACATAGTTTGTGCCAGGATATTCATAGCTTTAGTATTGCAATTTTTGCTTTCTTCTGGGCTTCAGTCCACTCAGGTGGTGGGACTATATTGTTGCTAGAAGATGTTGTAGATGTAGATGCCTGTGGGGGACCCGTCAAAATTGAATTGTAGATGTCTTCATCAATGGAATTCATGTATAACCTAATTCCTGCCTTCCAGATGGCAAACCTATTAAGGTTGCAAACTGGAGGTCTGGTGCTTGCATAATCCTTGTTCTGTGTCATGGCTGTGTTTATAATTTAAAAGAGAATAAAGTGATCTGTAGATCTAACAAAGGATCTTTTGGTTCAAGATTTAACTTATACAACCAAAGGAACCTCCTCTGATACCAATTGAAAGTGAGAGTTTGATCAGAAATACTCTAGAGGGGGTGAATAAAGTATTCTTAAATATTATTAAGAGCTATTACAGCTATTGTTGTAAATTAAAAGTGCAGAATTAATAAACTACCAAACAATAAACCTAAAGCAAAAACACAGGAAGAACACAAGAAAATGAGGCAACCAGACGACACAAGAATTTTATAGTGGTTCACCAACCTGGGTACATTCACTCTTCTACCACCCTTGGTAGGAATCCACTCAGGTTTTTGATCAGGTGCCTGATACCAATGAGCTTTTGATCAGGTGCTCAAAAACTAACCCAAGTCTTTTGGTCAGGAGACTTGAAACCAAGGAATCACTTTTGATGGGAGATGATAACCATTTATAGAGGTGGGGTGAGAGATGATTTTGTCTTCTCTTTCTCAATATACAACTGAGAAGACTGTGGATTTGATTATAGCTTAAGGCTCCCCCTGAGATGTAGAATGAATCAGGGAAAAATAGGAGCTAAGCTTCAGGGTGATAGGTCTTCAAACTAAATCCTTGACCAGCTATAATCTTCAGGAACTTCTTTGACAGATTGAACTGAAGTTGTTCTCTTGAAGTGTCCTGGAGTACTTGAAGAAAGAAGACTCTAGATATAGGTATTGTTGTTCTTCTTCTTTAAGTGGTGATGAGCTTTTGGTCAAGAGCTTCTGTGTATCAGAAAATGCTTCTTGTTGACAGAGCAGATTGTTCAAGACTGAATATTTTTCTTTGTATCTCTGTATACTTCTCAGTAAGTTGTGCTCTGTATGAAGCTTTCTCAATGATGCTTGATTCTGTCTATCAGTCTTTGTGTCCGTTATTCTCTTCTTCTCTGTATTTCAAAAATTTTAATGCATCTGCAATTAATTCTGACAGCCTTGAGAATAATCAACATTGATTTATTTCCGCAACTATCATATGGAAAAACGGCAAGCAATAATCATGGAGAAGGCCATAATTAATGCTCCTTCTAACGGATACATTCAGAGAATGTTAGAGCATTAAATACTTAGGAATTATCGCATTAGAGTGAGGACAGAAGGCCGGAAATAACTAAGTCTGGAATCATCGAACAGATAGCAGAATTCGTCGAACTGAGTCCACAGTTCGTCGAGCTGAGATGTTGTGTTCGTCGACCAGATGGCTTCTGTTCGTCGAGCTGAGTTCCATGATCGTCGAGCTGGAAACTGAACTGCTGTCTCTTTTGATCTTTGCCTATTCGTCGAGCTGGTAAATGTGTTCGTCGACTGGAGTTCAGCAATTATTTTGGAGTTGTCAAATATTCTGTGTCGACACAATTACTCCTGTGTGTCGACACAAGTCTTCTGTGTGGTGTCGACATAGCCTTTCCACAATGTCGACTGATGATCTGGATGTCGACACAAATGCTTTTAGTGTCGACTTAGTTGGTGTCGACATATGCTCTAAGTGTCGACACAAGTCTTCTGGTTCCAGAATTTGTAGAGCAGAGAACTGAGTTCGTCGACCTGAGACTAGAGAAAATAGTCTATACAGAATGCTGTAGTAGTCCAAAGATTCGTCGACCAAAGAATGGTGTTCGTCAAGCTATGTCTGGAGAACCTTGAATTCATCGAGCTGAAAATGATTCTGGACTTATAGAAAAATTGATAAACCTCTGGCAATAGAGTTGAAGTGGAAGTCCAGAAATCGTCGAGCAAAGAATGAAGTTCGTCGACCTGAGAACTAGGTTCGTTGAGCTCAACTCAGAGAAAATATCTCTAAGATCGTCGAGCTGAGAATGACTATCATCGACCTGAGTTCGACGAACGTCGAACTCATCTTACTTAGTTTCTTGATAAATCTCTGAATCTCTGAAAAAACTCTAAGTCTTGAGTCTTTGGCAGTCTGATGAAGGTTTGTCCATGTGATGTTGTTACTGAGGACTTGGCCTAAACTCTAGGACACAACTTTGACCCTGGCTATACATGTTGGGTCACATCATCCTAAGTTAGTGAACCTAGCCCAAATCAAACTAGGGATCCAACACGGCCGCTAAAGCGTTCCAAATAGTTAAATCACGCATGTCAGAAGCTCGACTACTGAGATTACCGCATTTTACAAAGGTTTTTGAGTTATCTTGTGACGCATCTGTACTTGGTGTTGGTGGAGTATTAAGTCAGGATGGTCACCCAATTGGATACTTCAGTGAAAAACTCGTGGGGCCAAAATTGAATTATTCTAACTATGATCGAGATCTCTATACGGTTATTAGGTGCCTCCAACATTGGCGGCATTACTTACTTCCAAAGGAATTTTTTATTTTATTAGAGCATGAGGCTTTGAGGTTTATCAACTACCAAACTAAAGTGAGCCCAAGAAATGCCAAATGGGTCTCCTATCTTCAGGAGTACACATTTATCATAAAACACCTTAAGGGAACTCTCAACCGCATAGCCGATGCTCTTAGTCTTGTATCTTTATTGTTGTCTATGCTAGAAGTACAGGTGATTGGGTTTGATAGAATTAAAGATGAGTATGTCCATTGTCCGAATTTTAAGGACATCTATCCACCCACGACAACTCGCCCACGACCATTTCGTCCTTTTATATTCGTGACAGTTATCTCTTCAATCATTCCAAGCTTTGTATTCCGCGTTAGTCCCTACGTCACTTCATCGTGTGGGAATTACATAGCGGTGTGTTGGGTGGACATTTTGGTCGTGACAAAACCATCGCTCTAGTCGAAGACAAGTTTTATTGGCCCGGTCTTAAGTCAATGGTTCATAAAATCGTAGGTAGTTATCGAGCGTGCCAATTAGCCAAGGGCAACAAGACTAATGCGGGACTGTATACCCCTCTTCTGATTCCCTCCATTCCATGGGAAGATGGTAGTATGGATTTTATCCTAGGCCTGTCTGTCACGTTTAGACGTCATGATTCTATTTTGGTCGTCGTAGATCGATTCTCGAAAATGGCTTATTTTATTGCGTGTAATAAAACAAATGATGCATCACATGTTGCTAAATTATATTTTAAGGAGGTAGTTGGACATCGGGGCGTTCCAAAATCTATAGTGACCGATAGAGACGTGAAATTTACTAGTTATTTTGGGAAGACCTTGTGGAGGATTATGGGCACCAAACTTTGGTTTTCTTCGGCCTATCATCCACAGACGGATGGGCAAACGGAAGTGGTAAACAGAAGTTTA
Source organism: Platanthera guangdongensis (assembly GCA_039583875.1). Lineage (NCBI taxonomy): Eukaryota > Viridiplantae > Streptophyta > Magnoliopsida > Asparagales > Orchidaceae > Platanthera > Platanthera guangdongensis. The sequence continues at coordinate 143,596,125 of CM077166.1, read as the reverse complement.
AGTAGTTTGCTGCGATGCCTTGTGGTAGACCACAAGGGTACATGGGACCTTATCCTCCCTCATGCTCAGTTAGCGTATAATAATTCCCAAAATAGGTCCACTAGCTTGTCACCGAACGAGATCGTGCATGGTTATAAAGCACCAGTGCCACTTGACTTGATTCTGTTACCGTCATCTTATAAATCAAGTCAATTTACACAGAATTTTGCCTCTCATATTCATAATTTGCATAAGCACATAAATGAAACACTAACCACACAATACACATCTTATCAAGTTCATGCTAATGTACATAAAAGAGAAACTCACTTTAAGGTTGGCGATTTAGTCTTGGTGCATCTCGTCCCTGAACGGATGCCTTCGGGCACTATAAAAAGGTTAGCGAATCGGCGAGCTGGGCCTTATCGGATCTTAAAGAAGCTAGGAGAAAACTCATATCTTTTGGAGTTACCCACTGATTGGGGTATTTCCCCTATTTTTAATGTTTCTGATTTAATGCCGTATGTTTTTCCACCACCGGATTTATCTAACTTTCCGTTTAGTTCAACTACATGTTCTAATGGGTTGGGGTGTGCGTTTGTTTCTGGATCGCTCTCTCCATCGGTCTCCAATGGAGGTACGTTGGTAGTTGATGAAGAAAATTTTCCTCCTTTGTTGCCTAATGCTTTTCCCAGGTTTCCCAGGACAACCTTTTGTCAGACAGGATCATCAAGGATGAAGTGCTTTCCTCTCCGGGTGGTGATGTTCGTCGCTACTTGATTCATTGGCGTGATCGTCCGGCCTCTGATTACTCTTGGCTTCCAGAATCGGAGGTGGTTCTTTTAGATGATGCTCTTCTACGGCGGTACCTTCCGGAAAACTCATCGGTGATGAGTACTTTCGAGCGGGGGAGGATTGATGGAGATGATGGCCCCCAACATGATGAAGATGGCGAAATCCTGCATACGGAATATTATTCCCCGCCTCCAGTCAAAGACTTACGGTGCCGTGGTGATCTTGTGGAGCGACGCTACAATCTCCACCCTCGACGCAAGACTACAACTTAATTTTTATTTTAATTTAATTGTTATTTAATGAGCTTGTTTATTTCATCTATTGTCTAAAACTATGGTGTGTGTTATTTTTTTATGTGGGCTGCATGTAGCCAAACCCTTGGATGTAAGCCTATATAAGGCCATGATGTGTGTATTTTCATTTGAAGTGGAATGAAATATTGAAAACCCTAACACTCTCTTAAGAAGTTTCTCTCCCTCCTCTCTCCTAGATTTCGGCCACCATACCCTTCCTCCTCCTAGCCGCCGAGCACACCATCCCCTCTCTTCCTCCCTCCCTCTCGGCCTTAACCCTAGCCTCTCCTCTCTCCATACAATAACCCACGGTTTTCTCCACCACCCCATAAAGCTGACCACTTCTTCCCTCTTTTCATCCTAACCCGACCACCACCTTCATGCACCAACCCGATCCCCTCCATCTAGCATAAACCAGGACATCTCTTGTCCTAGAAATTCCAACCCACCTCTCATCCGCTTTCGCACGGATTCTCGGCTAAGGCGTGAAGCGACAAGGGCGGATGAATTTCCTCTCCATCTGGCATAACTCCGGCGGAGCCGTTGGAGGCAATTCAAGTTAGATAATTGGAATCATACATTCCGGTTTGGGTAACGAAAATCTCTACCTTTGTGTGATTCCTTCCCTAGATAATTTTGTGGTGGATATTCTTGGCGTTGATTTGGAATCGTTGAATATTCATGGTTTCTTCGATTATTTTGTGTTCACCTTAATTGAATTAGCGTTAAAGTGATAATATTGTGTGGAGTGTGCGAGGCGAGGTAATTTGTGCGATGAAAATTCGAATTGTAGAGAAGCAACATGTTAAACCATAGATCTCCCGACCTCAACGTGTTGGCCTGCATCAGGTCGCAAAGGGGCTGCAGGCCCTTGCGGAAAGGTTGTTGTATAAGGAGGATAGAACGGCGGGCAAGCTGGATGATAAGCTTGTTGACTCTCCAATGTTGGTGTTGGATTGATCGGAGCAGCTGGAGCAACGGGAACTATTGTAGGTTGAGTATTTAATCGTTGTGTGATCACAGCAAGCATTTGGTTGATTGCTTGGAACTGCTGAGCATTCTCACGGCGTGATTGCTCGAAGGCCTCCCAGAGAGGATCATCTCTAGGACTTGATTCAGCAAGGTTCTCGGCTGAACGAAGATCTGAAATGGCTAACTGTCTCTGTTCACAGTCTGCTCGGATCTGAAGGTCACGTGTTAACTGTTGATGTGCGAAAACGGCACCGCCTAGTTAACACGGGTTGAGTGTTCAATCTCACGGGCAAGGTGAAGAAGTTGATGAAGGTTGCAGGGTGAGAAGAGGAAGCTTCTCAGTGCTCGAGAGTGGAGCAAGCGCTTGTACGAGGGTTGCGTGGATAGAGGAGAGGTTTGCTGAGGGCAGCCGGGAAGGCTGATGATTAGCGAAGGAGGTTGATCAGGAGTTGTCGACCAGATAGTTACTTTGACGGTTGTGCTTGCAGGTTGATGTCGAGGGAGCTAAGCTGAGCTGAGAAGACGAAAGGGGGCCGCTAGCAGCGGAAACAGCAGACTTCGCTCGCCGCAGCTTAAATGTCACTCTTGTAACGGGCTTTCCTTTGATTAATATTGAGAGTTACAGCTTGCTATTACACCTTTACAAGAAAGCAAATAAAGGGGTACAAAGGGGAAGCTGAAGGCTAAGGAAAGAGTGCCAGAACATGTCGTGTGGACTAAAGAGCCAGGTCAGCAGGCCGAGCGACTAAGGATAGAAAAGAGACCGCGCGGACTGGGAACTGAGGCCGGCAGGCCGCGTGACTAAGGACAGAGAGGGGGTGTGGACTGAGAAGAGGAGTCTTCAGGGGGTTGCTGGCTTGAGCTTGTTGTGGGTTGTCTTTTAGCGTGAGCACCTTGGCGATGTTGTGACCCCCCCCCCCACCCCCAAATGAGAGGCATGGGGGTATATTTATAGGCCAGAGGTGGTAACGGCCTTCGGTGACGTTACCCACGGTGAGACGGTAACTTGAGCGAGAAGAAGATAGAGTCTGTCGAGTCCGCAACAGGTCGCGCAGACTGGGGCTGATTGAGCCCACGCCAAGATTGTGCGGGCTGAGGAAGTTATCCGCCTGCTACTAGGAGGAGGGAGATGGAAGCCGAGTGGTGGACTGCGAGGATAATCCGCAGAGTCTGCCGCTGCTGAACTGAGCACGCGCAAAGGGTGTGAGATGAAGAGGTATCCGCGACATCCATAGATTCCGCACGAGGCTGCGCGTTCTGGGACTGCCTTGAGGAGGTTCTACTGCCTGGAGGGTTGGGAGGAGTCCGCCACTATAGTTCGAGCCCGCGCCAAGACTGCGAGCTGAGGGAGTTTCACCCTGTTGCTGGGGAGAAGCGAATGCTGGAGGCTGAGGTGGACTGCCAGAGGAATCCGCTGAGTCCGCAGAGTCCGCGCCTGCTGACAAGCTGAGTCCGCCTATGCTGTTGAATGAAGATGAGGCCTGCTGCTGAGAAGCTGGAGCCGGGGTTCATCAACGTAGGTTGACTGGAAGATTTGACTACACTTCAAGTCCACCCAGCTCGCGAGGAACTAGATATGGCTGCTGATCTTTGCTGGTAGCCGAAGAGCTGGAGCGTACGCGCCCCTTCGGCGGACTGATGATGCTGGCTGCCCATGCTGTTGGAATCCGCCACTGTTGAATGGAACTCGCCACACCTACTGAGTGACAAGGTATGGGCGACCTGTCGGACTGACGAGGCAGGACGCGCATGTTGGCGAGGTGGAAATGAAGGTAGCTAGCTGCCAGCCTGGGGGGAGGTCGCCACTTTTTTTTGGCGATTTGAGCGGTCTGGGCGGATAGACATCCAAGTCCGGCAAAGGAGGCACCTGTTGAGAAACCTGCGGTTAAGATGATAAGGCGTGCAGTATGAAGGGGCGGACTGCAGAAGTAGTTCGCGGCCCTTGTCGACCAAAGGAACAAGGCGCGGCCTGGGCGGTCAGACCGCTGAGACCGCCCAAGCCGTGCTGCCTGAGCGGACAGAAAATTCTGTCCGCCCTTCCTAAGACGACGCGACCTCCAGGAGGAAACTGGAGCATACCGCGACTAATGATCTGGCTACCTTGGGAAGGATCGTCGATTTCGGGGTTAACACCTTCATTAAACGATCAACGACCACCCAAAAGGTGTCGTTCCCCTTGTGCAATCTCGGCAAACCACGCACAAAATCTATGGTGATGTCATCAAATTTCCACTCTGGTATGGTCAAGGACTTCAGGAATCCGCCAGGTTACTGGCATTCAGCCTTCACCAAGGCACATGTTTGACATTTCGCCACATACAATGTTATTTCTTTCTTCAGAACTGGCCACCAAAACAATTTTTTCATGTCCTTGAACATCTTGGTGCTCCCGGGGTGAATCAAGTACTTTGTAAAGTGTGCTTCGTACATCAATTCCTCTCGTAACTTCCCCACATTGGGAATGCACAATCAACTACCTTTCCACAAAAGGCCATCATCGATAGAGAACTGGTCGTTAGACCCATCAATGGCTTCCACTCAGTGATGTTTCAAGCTCACGTCCAACTCCAATTCCTGCCGAATCTTGTTCGCGATTGTACAACCCCGTATTCGGCGAGTGGGTTCTACAGGAACGAGACCCAGCGATGCAGATCGCTCAGAGGCCAGGCGAGCTTGGCAGGGGAATCAGAAGTCCGAGCGCGGCACCCGTCGAACCCGAGTTTGGCATTCGTCGAGCACACTCTAGGTTTCGTCGAACTGAGATCGACTAATGATAGCCAGCCAATGGAAGAGCTCGCCATCCCAGCTCGCGCTCGTTCGAAGGAGCTCGGCAATAGTAGGTGAGCCGGATTTTCAGGAGTGGCCGAGCTCCCCAGCTTGCCCAGATCTATGAGGTACTTTTTACTGTTTTGCTCCCGTTGGTCTGCCCATAGCCCTTCAAAACAGCGGAGTTCGGCTGTTGGCAGACCCAGCCAAGGGTATTTTGGTAATTTTAGGTCTATTTAGTTTGGTTATTCGTAGTTCAAATTCTGAAATCTATAAATAGGACCCAAGGGGTACCATAGAAAGCATGCTTCATGTGCTCTCTTGCTCCATCTTTCAAGTGCTTTCTTAGGGTACCTTAGCCCGACCTTTGGCTAAGGAGGGGAAGCGCTCTCAGATCTTCCGAGTGTGTGGTGGGTCCTCCAGGCCGAGCCCTTGGGTCAGTTCTTTCCTGTTTTCCTTTGTTATTTTGCTTGCAGGAGCGAAGTAGGTGCGTGATCACCCCTTCCCCAAGGGTGAACTCCATAAGAGAGTGTTTTTTGGTTTCAACATTTTGGTGTGGTGAGCGTGGAGCGTGGTCAGTACAGAAAAGCTTCAGTGATGGCCCGCGAACGGACTCTTATTGTGGTTAGTTCGATGAGTCGATCTCCGCGGGCTTACTAAGGGAGGCAAGTGCACCTATCGCAAGTAGTAGTCGATATTCGGGAGAATATCGAGGTCGTATTGTTCTCGGGGTCGGGTTGATTATTCTTACTCCTCCAGAAGGACTATTATTTTACTGAAAGTAAGACGGAGATTTTAATTAGCCAAAGAAAAGAATGTGCGAAAACGATTTATAAAAATTCGATGAAGGGTTAACGCTTGGCATCAAATCGGATTAAGACTAAAATAATTTATAATAATTATTGAACTTAGTTTTCAAATTAATAAAAGGCAACTTGCCCGCGGAGGTTCCACAAATGTGAGCGCACTAATCTCTAGAAATATTGCTCACCTGAACGCTAAGACTATTCGACTGACCGTTAGTCCGACGAAGGATTCCTCTTAACGCCAGCTTTACGCTAAGAACCCCGCTATTGGGTGGGGAACCCAATCCGGAAGAATTACGCTTGTCCTCTCTCGAGGGCATGCACGCAACTCTCTTTACCCAGGTGTGATCTGTCCATACGCACGGCCTCTCGGCTAGCTAGTGTATGGATAACGGAAATAGGGCACACACATCGATTTGTGGTCCTACGCGTCGTTAACCCGGGGTAAACCTTAAGTCCTAAAATTAAAGTGAAAATTAAGAAGTTTAATTATTTCAAATTATTTTAAATGTCCCAATGCTCTTTGATGCCGAGGCTAATAACGATTAGCCACACATCGGTATGGGGACGACTTTATAATTTGATGAGGCGCAAGTTCGTAATTAAACGTTAAATTATTATAAGAAGAAGACATGAAAATAACAAACATTTAGAAAACAGAAAAGTTAGCTATAAAGAGAACTCACACACACTTCAAATTATAAATAAACAAAAAAAACTAAGTTACAAAAAAAAGAAAAATTACAAGTCCTACTCAAACGAGTAGGCGGGAAATAAGGCCGCGCCATATAACTCATAACGAGTAGGCGGAAAATAAAAAAAAGGAAAATTGCAAGTCCTACACAAATGAGTAGGCGGGAAATAAAAGCACGTCATTTAACTCTTAACGAGTGGGCGAAAATAAATGTGCACACACACACACTCTACACGAATTAAAAGAAAGCAATAAAACTATTTCCTACACACAACGCACTCTACATAATTTGAAAAAAGCGATAAAAGAAAGCATGAAAATTTATCTCTGACACACACACACTCTATATAATTGAAGAAAGCATAAAAGAAAGTATGAAAATAAAGCTTGAAAATCTATCTCCTACACTCACACACTCCACATAAATTGAAGAAAGCATCAAAAACTATTCTCATACACTCACACACACAACATGAAGGTTAAAAAGACAAAGTGAAAAACTAACTCATACACTCTCACACACAAATTAAAAACAAAATGAAAGTTACCTAAAAATTAAAACATCTACTTTTTATACTTAGATTTTTCGAAAAACAAATAAAAAGAACAAATTAAAATAAAAGAACAAAAGTTTTTATAAATAAATCAAAAACTAAAGCCTTTCAAAAATTAAAATTTCAACTTTTCCATTCTTATGATTTCATAAAAGCTGTTAAAAAGTGAAAAGAAAATGAAATGAACAAAAAAGGTTTTACAATCCTAAAATAAAGATAAGTAAAAAAAAGAAAACAAAAACACTTTAAAAATCACTTTTATGAATCAGACTAGTTAAAAACATGAATAATGAACATGTTACACTCATACACACACTTGATAAAGAGAAAAAAAAAGGAGATACAAAGGGATAAAAGGAGAAAGAGATGAGCCAACCATATGAATTTTTTCATGCCATGTAAAGAGAGAAAATCTAACATTTTTATTAACATAATAAAACTATTACAAAGCTAAAAGCTAAAGCAAAAACAAACATGAAAGGAAAAGGGGGAGAAATCTCCTTACATAGCACTTGAATCCACAGATGCAGCCCACAAAACACAGTAAAGTTGGCTCAAAAAACTGAACCCTTGGCCCTTACAGAAATTGACAATTTATAGGGAAAAAAATCAAAGTACACGCCCTCCGACACGGGCGTGTCGGGGGGGGGGGGGGGGGGGGGGGGGGGCGTGTCAGTACCGTTTTCGATGTGATCCGGCGATTTGACGGCATAGTTGACTTCGGGCATCATATGAGGATGTCACGCCCCCGGTCATGAGCATGCCTCTGGGCGTGTCGGGGATGTAGATCCGGCGCGGGTTGTGTAAAGAGTCGCCGACAGCGTCTTGTCGGCCAGGTGGAGGAGTACACGTGTCGGTCACACCCGTGTCTCTGTCTACACGAGGCGTGTCGGGTTGCTCGACGATCGTCGAGAGCAGAACGTCGAGCTGGGAGCCTTGATCGTCGATCGAGAATGACACGGGCGTGTCGGGTTGGCTGACACGGGAATGTACCGCTGTTCGACGAGCGTCGAGTGCAAATCGTTGAGCTTGAGTATCACGGCCACGGTCACGGGGCGTGTCAAATGACACGGGCGTGACCCCGGGCATGACTAACTTTTCTCTTCAAAAACAGCGGCTTCCCACGGGTTTGACGTGTCACACCTTGGTTACAGGCGTGACCCAAAGTATACGGGCGTGACAAGTCAAAATTTTGACTTTTTCCTGAAAATTTCAGAAATCAAAATTATGGTTATGTTAGGTAAATATTTACAAAAAGGAGCAATTTATTAAATGAAACTAACTAAAAAAAATAAAAACTAAACTATAATATCATAATAAAACATAGAAAAAATGAGTATAATTACAACTTATCATTCAGTGAGCTCGATGACAGGAGGATATGGACCTGACAGATCAAGCTCGCCCCCCCCCACCTCTGGCCATGGTGGGGATGTTTGAAGATTTCAAGAACGAGGTGTTGGGCCTTGTCAAGTTCGCACTTGGCACACGGGCCGAGTGTTCGACTCCAACAGTCCAGATCGTAGCCGCCCCCTCTCTGGGCGAGGACGTCCCCGGCAGGCGAGCTTGGAAGGAAGTGGCCGAGGAGGGCCAGGGTGCGAGCTCCCTGGGCGCGACCTCTTCCCGAGCTTGGCAGGCAGAGGCCGGCTCAGCGAGCTGAGCCCGCGAGACGTGCCAGCTCACCTAGTAGGGGGATGCAGCCCCTTCAGCGAGTTGGTCTCTTCAGCTCCAGTTCCAGAGGGGTTCAGGGAACCCGAGATGTCCTACTACACCAGGAATGGAGACCCAGTCCAACACGTCCAATGGTTTGAGGATGTGGTCTCGATCTGGCATATGTCAGACAGCTTTAAATGCCGACTCTTCGCCATCACCCTCAAGGAGAAGGCAATGGAGTGGTTCCACCAGCTACCGGCCAGCTCCATCTACTACTTTGAGGACCTACGTCGGGGGTTCATGCTGAGGTTCACTACCTCGAAGAGGAGGAAGGAGGAGTCGGAGTCCCTGTTCCACATCAAGCAGGGAGTGAATGAGACGTTGGGGAGCTATGTGGACAGGTTTCAGGAGGAGGTCACCCAGGTCCAGGAGATGTCGGGCCATAGTTTGATGATGGCTTTCACCCTGGGCCTGCAGCAGGGTTTCTTCAGGATGGAGTTGAAGAGAATACCCCCCCCCCCCACCCACCTCTCGTATGAGGAGCTGATGGAGAGGTTGGCAAGAGAAGTTGACGGGAGGCATCAAATCTAGAGTTCGCCCGGAAGCTGGCCAGGTGGGCCACGGAGGAAGAGAAGGAGCCAAGAGGAGGAAGAGGACAGGAGGAGAGGAGAGGAGAGCCCCGACAGAGGGAGTAGAGGCATCTCCAGGGACAGCAGCAGCCCAAGTGGGGGCATCAGGAGCCTGATCGTCGGTTGGGCTGGAGGCCCGAGTGGTAAGGGCAGGGGCCATAGAGAGGGTACCAAGGAAGGGACCACCACCGGGTGGCAAGATCAATTCCACCCCCCAGGATGGAGGCAGGCCCAGAGACCTCGGCTCCCCGATCAAGAAGACGCTATGGTCATAGCCATAGGGGAGAGGAGGAGAGTAGCAAGGAGGAGGAGGAGAGAAGTTAGGGTGAAGTTGCCCTACTGCGACTTCCATCAGGAGGAGGGGCACGCCATAGCCACATGCTCAGAGTTCCTCGAAATGAGGGGGAACAGGGAGCAGCAGCAGCAGCATCAGGGACTTCAGGAAGTGAGGATCGAGGAGGTCCTTCCTCGTGCAGAGGAGGACCGTTGCGGAGACCGGGTAGACGTTGGGACCCGAGGAGGGATCGGAGCGATCCATGGAGGGGTGTTGGTAGAGGCCTCCCGGAGGGTGAGCCTCCATACCATGTATTGCTGGAGAGTTGGCTCCACATCCCAAACCTCTCCCCCCCCCCCAGAAGAGAGGATCACCTTCTCCAGGAGCGATATGCCGGATCATGAGGATCTATTTTGCGATATGCTGGTCATCCAGACAGCCATCGAAAATTTTACCGTCTCCAGGATCCTCGTTGATAACAGAAGCTCCTTCAACGTCATCTTTAAGAAGGTGTTTGACGCAATAAAGGTGGAGGCGAAGAGGATGTTGGCCTCGGATGGGCCCTTGTTCGTACTTTTGGGGGAGAGGAAGGAAGTGGATGGAGGAGTAGGCCTCCATGTCACCCTGGGTGGAAGTCCAGGAACTGCATGTTTATCATCGTGGATGCCCCCAGCAGCTATAGCGCCATCTTCGGGAGGCCCCTTATCAGTGCCTTCCACTACGTCCCATCATCGTTCCATTAATGCTTGAAGTTCAATGTAGAGGGGATTCAGTTCAGGGTCACGGGGGACCCCAAAATGGTGCGGGAATGCTACGTCACCACCGTGAACTCCATCTCTTGGCAGGAGGGAGCCGAGGAGATGGAGCGAAGGATGGAGGAGGAGGTACAGGAAGTTAGCAGGGAGGAGCTGGAAGGGAAGAGCTGCACCGAGGTAGAGGCGGAAGGAGGAGATCGGGAGGAGTCGGCCGAGGCGATGGCTATGAAAGAAGAGGTGGAGGCAGAGGTCCTCATCTTAGAGGAGAGGGATGTTGAAGAATGGGGAGAGCAGTCCAGGTTGGAGGCTACGGAAGAGGTGGTGGAGCTAGAGGTCCTCACCCGAGAAGGAAGGGTAGAGAAGCTCCGCGTCAGCGGAGGGCTGACCCCGGAGGCTCAGGGCAGGATGTTGGAGTGCATCCAGAAGAATGTGGACATCTTCGCATGGAGCTCCGCGGAGATGCTGGGGATTGACGCGGATGTGGCTTGACACCGCCTCAACTTGGACCCGGGATCACGCCCTGTCTGACAAAAGAAGAGGTCCACCGCGGACATGCTGGCAGAGCCCATCATGGAGGAGGTGGCGAAAATCCTCAAGGCCGGCTTCATATCCGAGATCCAATACCCCAGCTGGGTCTCAAATGTAGTCATGGTTAAAAAAGGGGATGGCCGGTGGCGTATGTGTATCGACTTCTCCTTGCTTAATAAATCTTGTGCTAAGGACTGTTATCCCTTGCCTCGTATCGATGCACTAGTTGACTCAGCCGTTGGTTTTTCTGTAATAAGTTTTCTAGATGAATTTTCAAGTTATCATCAAATCCGTATGCACCCCCCAGACGTCAAGGATGTCTCGTTCATCACGGGGGATGGATGCTACTGTCATAAGATGATGCCCTTCGGGCTAAAGAATGCTGGGGAGACCTACTAGAAGATGATGGATAGGGTCTTCAAATAATAGAGGGGGAGGAACCTGGAGGTGTACGTGGATGATCTCATGATCAAGAGTCAGGATGTGGACTCTCATCTCCAGGACCTGGAGGAGACCTTTGCTACCCTGCGCAAGTACAAGATACGGTTGAACCCCCAGAAGTGTATCTTCGGGGCTAGCAGGGGAAAGTTCTTGGTGCACCTCCTCACCCCTGCGGGGGTCGAGCCGAATCCCGATAAGGTCAAGGCTATCATGGAGCTGGGGTCACCGCAGAACACCAAGTAAGTGCAGCGGCTGATGGGGAAGCTGGCAGGGCTATGTAGTTTCCTCTCCCGGGTTGGGGAGAAGTGCTCCCCCTTCTTCAAAACACGTAGGGGGGCAAAACTTCGAGTGGACCAAGGAGTGAGAGGAGGCATTCCAGGCCCTCAAGATGCAGTTGACTCAGGCTCCGCTGCTCCAAGGTCCAAAGGAGGGGGAGGACCTGTTTTTATATCTCGGGGTCGGAGCAAAGGCCTTAAGCTCTGTCCTAGTTCGTGAAGAAGGGAAGAAGCAGCTCCCTATATATTATGTGAGCAGGGTCTTGAGGAAGGCTGAGCTCCGGTATCTGATTTTGGAGAAGCTGGCCTTTGCCCTGGTCATCTCAGCTCGAAGGCTGCGGCCCTATTTCTAGGCACACTCAATCCGAGTGGTGACTGACCATCCCATCTGCAACATCTTTAAGGGGGTGGAGCATTATTGCAGGCTGGCCAAGTGGTCGGTGGAGTTGAGTGAATTCGATGTTACCTTCGTCACACGCCTCTCGATCAAAGCCCAAGAAATGGCCGACTTCCTGGCCGATTATGTGATTGAGGTGACGGACGAAGAGCTCACTCGTCCGACTCCTTGGAAGGTGAAGGTAGATGGCACCTCGGGGAGGTATTCCCTAGGAGTAGGGGTGATCTTGGAGAGCCCCCAAGGGACTAGAATTGAGCAGATGGTTGTGGTGCACTTCCTCATCACCAACAATCAGGCCGAGTATGAGGTCGTGATAGCAGGGTTGCGCCTAGCCAGGGAGTTGGGGGTGTTGGACGTAGAGGTCCTTACCGACTCCATGGTAGTAGCTTCCCAGATCAACGAGGAGTTCGAGGCAAAAGAGCCTACCCTGTGGCTATACTTAGCCAAACTAAAGGGGGTCATTGGCACATTCCAAACTTTTTCCATCCAGCACGTGCCCCGGGAGGAGATTGAGTAGGTCAGCCAACTAGCGAAGCATGGTCCCCGGATGGTGGGACTATCACCGATCTATTCCGCCCTTCCATCGAAGAAGGAGAGCTCATGGAGATAGATTAGCGGCCCTCGTGGATGGACCCAGTCACAGCCTTCCTTTCCACGGGAGAATATTCGGAGTGGGCGGATAAGAAGAAGCTCAGGTACAAATCGGCGTACTACCTCCTCCGGAACGGGAGGTAGTACAGGAAGACTCTCTCGGGGATGTTGGCTCATTGTGTGGCTGAGAGGGAAGTACAAAGAATCTTGGAAGAAGCCCACTCCGGGGAGTGTGGGAGTCACACCGGGAGTCGGACCCTGGAAGGAAGGATCGTCAGGCAAGGGTATTTCTGGCCCACCCTGGGCCGCGATGCGACGGAGTTCGCAAGGAGATGCCACAAATGCCAGCTATTTACCCCCATCCAGCTACAGCCGGCTCAGCGACTCAAAAGTATCACAGCCCCCTAGCCCTTCGCCATTTGGGGGATGGATTTGGTTGAACCGTTCCCCCAGGCTAATGGGCAGAGAAGGTTCCTACTAGTAATGATCGATTATTTCTCCAAGTCTTTGGAGGTGAAGGCGGTGGCCAAGGTGACTTCCGAGGTCATCAAGAACTTCATTTGGGGGGAGATAATTTGCCGCCATGGACTGCCACAGGCCATTGTCACGGACAATGAGCTCCAGTTCGTCAGCGCGGAGTTTACTAGTTTTTGCGAGTAGCTTGGGATCGACCTTAGGTTCGCCTCAGTCCATCACCCCAGAAGCAACGGGCAGGTGGAGGTCGCGAACAAGATCATTGTCAACCTCCTAAATAAGAAGGTGGAAAACCTGAAGGGGAGCTGGGTGGAGCAGCTTCCCGCTGTTCTCTGGGCCCTGAGGACCACCCCCAACACAGCTACAGGAGAGACCCCCTTCAGGCTCTCCCATGGGTGAGAGGCAGTGCTACCCATAGAATTTGATGTTCAAACACCTCGAGTTGTTGCGGCCAGGGAAGGCAGGGAAGAATGACAGTCCGAGAACGAGGAAGAGTTGCGGCTCTCCCTTGACATAGTGGAAGAGCTGCGAGATATTTACACCATCTAACAAGAAGAGGTGAAGAGGAGGATGGCCACGTACTTTGACAAGCACGTCAGAGTCAAGCAATTTATGGAGGGGGACTTGGTGCTGAAGAATTAGATGCGTCGGGGAGGTCGGAAACCGTGGGGAAGCTCAACCCCCGCTGGGAAGGTCCATTTATTGTAAAAGAGGCTTTAAAATCAGGAGGGTATCGACTTCAAAATGTGCAGGGCGAGACCCTGAGGTTCACTTGGAGTGGTGACGTCTTGAAACGCTTTTTCCCTTGAAACATGTAAGTGATGCTTTGATTTTTAATAAAAGTTCTTTAACACATCAATGATGTCACAATAAGTTTGCATGAAGAAATGAAGTATACTTGGACCCCGAGCAGATCCCGATGTCAGGCTCTCACCTAGCTGGTAGGGCTGGAAGTCACTCGGTGTCATCCTTAGACCCTGAGCAGGTCCCACTGTCAGGCTCTCACCTAGCTGGCAGGGCTGGAAGTCACTCGGTGTCATCCTTAGACCTCGAGCAGATCCCGCTGTCAGGCTCTCACTTAGCAGGCAGTGCTGCAAGTCACTCGATGGTGTCAACCTTGGACCCTGAGCAGATCTCGCTGTCAGGCTCTCACCTAGCTGACAGGGCTAGTAGTCACTCGGTGTCATCCTTAGACCTCGAGCAAATCCCGTTGTCAGGCTATCACCTAGCTGGCAGGGCTGGAAGTCACTCGATTGTGTTAGCCTTGGACCCCGAGCAGATCCCGCTGTCAGGCTCTTACCTAGCTGGCAGGGCTGGAATTCACTCGGTATCATCCTTAGACCTCGAGAAGATCCCACTGTCAGGCTCTCACCTAGCTGGCAGGACTGGAATTCACTCGATGGTATCAGCCTTGACCCCGAGCAGATCCCGCTGTCAGGCTCTCACCTAGCTGGTTGGGCTGGAAGTCACTCGGTGTCATCCTTACACCTCAAGCAGATCCCACTGTCAGGCTCTCACCTAGCTGGCAGGGCTAGAAGTCACTCGATGGTGTCAGCCTTAGACCCCGAGCAGATCCCGCTGTTAGGCTCTCACCAAGCTGGCAGGGATGGAAGTCACTCGGTGTCATCCTTATACCTCGAGCAGATCATGCTGTCAGGATCTCACCTAGCTGGCAGTGCTGGAAGTCACCTGATGGTGTGAGCCTTGGACCCCGAGCAGATCCCACTGTCAGGCTCTTACCTAGCTGGCAGGGCTCGAAGTCACTCAATATCATCCATAGACCTCGAGCAGATCCCGCTGTCAGGCCCTCACCTAGCTGGCATGGCTGGAAGTCACTCAATGGTGTCAGCCTTGGACCCCGAGCAGATCCCGCTATCAGGCTCTCACCTATCTGGCAGGGCTGGAAGTCACTCGGTGTCATCCTTAGACCTCGAGCAGATCCCGCTGTCAGGCTCTCACCTATCTGGCAGGGCTAGAAGTCACTCGATGGTGTCAGCCTTGGACCCCGAGCAGATCCCGCTGTCAGGCTCTCACCTAGCTGGCAGTGTTGGAAGTCACTCAGTGTCATCCTCAGACCTCGAGTAGAACCCGCTGTCAGGCTCTCACCTAGCTGGCAGGGCTGTAAGTCACTCGATGGTGTCAGCCTTGGACCCCGAGCAGATCCCGTTGTTAGGCTCCCACCTAGCTGGCAGGGCTAGAGGTCACTCGGTCTCATCCTTAGACATCGACCAGATCCTGTTGTCAGGCTCTGATCTAGCTGATAGGACCGGAGGTCACTCAGGGAAGTCCTGCACCCCCCAGGTAGTGCCTAACAAACCTGGCCCTTCTAAGATTAAGAGAGGAGAGCTCGGTAGGGGGGAGTTAGGGCTCTCCAATTCAGCTCGGCCTAGGCAGAAGGGTGGCGAGCCAGGCCCTTGGACCTCGCCGAAGGGAGGCAAATCCCTCCAGGACACCTCGCTCCCCCACTATGTTTTACTTGGGAAAATTCAGAGAATTTGGTCTTATATTGATAAGGTTATGGGCTGCTCGTGAGCGAGCTAGGGCGAGTCCTGAGAATTGGCGAGCACTCAAAATGTACTCTCAGGGGCGTGTCCTAACGACTGTCCTACTCACAATGCCCATCTACGCGAGGTCGCTGGGGAAAGTGCATGCATGCAAATAGGGCACGGCAGAGAAATCCAGTAAAGGATAATATATATATATATATAGTGATATAATTATAGTGGACACAAAAAGTATCAAAAATGTTCTTTCTTTAAGTAATGATATTTACAGGTCGAGCTCGCCTCGGCGAGATTACAAAAAAGGGGGGGGAACAAAGAAATTTGCAGGATTAGCCCTCGCCCCCTTCTCCCAAAGAGCGCGTCCAGGCTGTCCTCCTTCTTGCTGGGCGGCGTCGCCGGGAACAAGCTCGGCATCAGGTCCCTGGATGAGATCTCCTCGCACCCCTCCACCAGTACCCCAGTGTCCTTAATCATCTGGAGGGTGCACTCGGCGGCCTGGATGGAGTTGATCCGCAACCTCTCGGCAAGGTCGGCCTCGCCAAAGATCCTCGGCCTCTTATAGGGGAGGATAGGATCGGCGTCGCGGGCCGGGAAGAAGATCTCCGCCTGGCGGTGGACCTTGCGGCTGAGGTTCTGATTCTCCTTGATGCGCCCGCGAACAGACTCTTACTGTGGTTGGTTCGGTGAGTCGATCGCCACGGGCGTGCTAATAGAGGCAAGTGCACCTATCGCAAGTAGTACTCGATATTCGGGGGAATACCGAGGTTGTATTGTTCTCGGGGTCGTGTTGACTATTCTTACTCCTCCGGGAGGACTATTATTTTACTGAAAGTAAGGTGGATTTTTTTACTTAATAAAAGACGGAAAAGCAAAGGAGCGAAAAAAAAAAACGATTTAGAAAATATTCGATGAAGGGTTAACGCTCGGCATCGAATCGGATTAAGACTAAAACAATTTTTAATAATAAAAAGACTTAGTTTTCAAATTAATAATAAGGCAACTTGGCCGTGGAGGTTCCACAAATGTGAGCTCACCTAGCTATAGGGATATCGCTCACCTAAACGTTAAGACTATTCGACCGAACGTTAGTCCGACGAAGGATTCCTGTTAACGCCCGCTTTACGCTAAGAACCCCGCTATTGGGTGGGGAACCCAATCCGGTAGAATTACGCTTGTCCTCTCTCGAGGGTATGCACGCATCTCTATTTACCCAGGGGGGATCGGTCCATATGCACGGCCTCTCGGCTAGCTAGCATATGGACTACGGAAATAGGGCCCACACATCGATATGTGGTCCTACGCGTCGTAAACCCGGGGTAAACCTTAAGTGCTTAAATTAAAATGAAAATAAAGAGCTTTAATTATTATAAATCATTTTAATGTCCCAATGCTCTTCGATGCCGAGGCTAATAACGATTAGCCACACATCGGTATGGGGACGGCTTATAATTTACTGAGGCGCGAGTTCGAAATTAAACACTAATGATTATAAGAAGGGGACATAAAAACAAAACAATCATTTAGAAAGCTAAAAAGTTAACTAAAACGAGAACTCACGCACACTCCAAATTATAAATTAAACAGAAACTAAGTTACACATAAAAGAAAATTGCATTTTTCAAATTTGCGAGTCCCACTCAAACGAGTGGGGGCGGTAAATAAAAGCTGAAAATTGCAAGTCCTACTCAAACGAGTAGGACTGAAATGAAAGCGAGTCCTACTGAAATGAGTAGGAGAAAATAAATGCGATTACAGGGCTATAAAGTCCGGCCATTTAACTCAAGTGAGTAGGCGGAAAAATAAAGAAAGAAAAATTACAAATCCTACTCAAACGAGTAGGCGGGAAATAAAGTCCGGCCATTTAAACTCAAGTGAGTAGGCGGAAAAATAAAGAAAGAAAAATTACAAGTCCTACTCGAACGAGTAGGACTGAAAATGAAAACGGTGCTCCATTTAACTCTTAACGAGTAGACGGAAATAAATACACACAGACACACACACTCCATAAGAAATTCAAGAAAGTAATAAAGCTAACACCTACACTCACACACTCTACATAATTTGAACAAAGCATTAAAAGAAAGCAATTAAAAGAAAGCATAAAAGATTTAACACCTACACTCACACACTCTACACAATTTGAATCAAAGCATAAAAGTTATACACCTACACTCACACACACTTCATGAAGATTAAGAAGAACAAAAGGAAATTTAGGCTCATACACTCACACACACAAATAAAAAGCAAAATGAAAGTTACCTAAACATTAAAATTTTAACTTTTTCATGCTTAGATTTTGCCAAAAACAAATAAAAAGAGGAAATTTCAATTTTAGAAGACAACAGTTTTTCAAAACAAATTAAAAACCAAAGTTTTTGGAAAATTAAAATGCCAACATTTTCATTCTTATGACTTTATGAAACTGATAAAAAAGGTAAAAAGAAGATGAAAAGAACAAAAAGAGGTTTTACAATCCTAAAAGAAAACTAAGTAAAAAAGGGAACAAAATCACTTTTTGAATCTCTTTTATAACTTCATGAGAATGAAATCAAAATTCTAAGGATGAAGACAAGTTAAAGACATGTAAAGTAAAGTAAATTACACTCATACACACACACATTTCAATAAATGAAGAACAAGGATGAAACCAAGGATAAAAAAGGGAGAAGAAGTGAGACATCCAAATGAATTTTCATGCTATATAGAGAGAGAAAATCTAACATTTTATTGAAATTATCAAACTATTACAAAGCTAGAAGATAAAGCAAAATAAAACATGAAATAAGAAGGGAGAAATCTCCTTACATAGCACTAGTATCCACGGATTAAGCCCACAAAAAGACACTAAATTCGCCCAAAAATCTGAACCCTTGGATCTTACAGAACTGGGCTATTTATAGGAAAACATTTCTAAGTACACGCCCTCGGTCACGGGCGTGTAGGGGGGGCGTGACAGTACTATTCATGAAGGCGGCTGGCGATTGGACGGGAAAGTTGACTTCGGGCTGAGTTCGCAGCAGTCACGCCCCAGGTCACGGGCGTGACTCTGGGCGTGTCGGGGAGGTAGAACCGGGTGCGGGTTGCGTCGAAAGTCTTTGTCAGCATCTTGTCGGGCCAGCTGGAAAGGTCACGCCCCAGGTCACGGGCGTGACGCTGGGCGTGTCAGTTGGTGTCGACACTCGACGAATGTCGAGCGGAAAGTGTCGAGTCGAAATCGTCGAGCGGAAATTGAGTCACGCCCCAGGTCACGGGCGTGACACTGGGCGTGACTGTTGGTGTCGACACTCGACGATCGTCGAGATGAATTCGTCGAGAGGAGAGGACACGGGCTTGGGTCACGCCCCGTGTGGGGTGACACGGGCGTGTCGCCAGGCGTGTCGAGCTTTTACTTCACAAATTTTCCGATTTCACGGGAAAGGAGCAGTCACGGCCCGGTCACGTGCGTGACCAATGTGTCACGGGCGTGTACTTCCCAAATCTTGGCAGATTTTGGAATTTTTCTGCAAAATAAAATAAAACAAGTTAGAAGCAAATTTACAAGAATAGGAACATTTTATTGAACAAAAATAAGTAAAAACGACGAAAATAAATGAAAATGACTAAATTAATGTGCATAAAAATACGTATATTTATAGTTCATCAAATACCCCCATACTTAGGCTTTTGCTATTCCAGGGCAAAAGTTTGAGGTGAATCTATAAGGAATAAAAAAAACTCTAAGTTTTAGCTACCGCTTAATCAATTATAAGAGTGATCGAAATAAATATACGGGGTGTAAGAGTTAAGTCCTAAAATTATGTAGATGATTTAAATAGCGCAAAAGTTTTGGCCAAAAGACTTCTTGATGTAATCAAATAGAAGGCAACATTTGAAATGGTTAGATTAACGAAAATAGTTTGGAATTATAAGAACTCTAGCTTATACGAGTGCTATTGGAAATAATACAATTTACTAATTATGCTCTCAAAAAGATTTTTGAATTAATTCTAGAATCGTGTAATTGGCTAAGGGGGTAGTGGGTTTATGAAGAGGGTTTTGATATTTGAGGTGAGGTAATTTTTTCTCGAACCTCCATTTTTTTTCTTTTGGATTATTAGGAAAATGAAATCTTATTTTCCTAATATGATTTTTGTTTTTCAACTTCATAAGAATAAAATTAACCCAATGTATATTTGTAGGAGTAATGAATTTTATCCTCTTACTCCATATATAATCTTTTAAAATTATTGGGTGCCTATGTTTACGGAACGAAATCTTATTCCCATTGACATAGGATCTTTTAAGGATAGAAAATTTTATCATGCCAAGTAGGTCATGAAAAGTAAGGGGAGAAAGGAAAACTAGATTGTAATCCTAAAAATTTTTGAGAGCAACCTTAATAATTTGTACGTTCCAATTTTTTTTCAGAAAGCTAAAAGTAAGTATAATTGAATTCTATAGTCGTTATTTCCTAACATAATATACGTGCTCCTATTTATGAAAAATTAGAAGTAGTGCCTAAAATGAGTTCGCTATTTTTAACAAAGTATAATGAATTCTTTAAAACTTAACCCCGGCTATTTAAATTTTTCAATCAATAATTAATAAACGGGTAGCAAACAGAGAATTAATCAAATTCACATATAAATAAACTCAAAACTGAATTTTTGGATAGCAGAAAAGTTAAGTATAGAATATTTAATTTATTTGTTGCAAGCATTTTTTTATATTTTTATAGTTGTTATTATCATTTTTTTTTCATTTATTATCTTTTTTTTGTATTTTTGTTTTTCTCAATTTTTTTGAAATTTCTTTTGAACTATTATCTTTTTTTATTATTATTATTATTTTTTTTAAAGGAATTTTCATAATATGTACAAAAATAAGGGAGAAAAAGAAAAAGGTTTGTACAAGAATGAGGAAGGGTGAGAGATAAAAAACAAAAAATATATACAAAGTGAAACTAAATAAAATTTTTTTTTGTTTTGTTTTTTTTTTCAGTTTTTGGAAAAAAGAAAGAGAGTTCAACGAAAACAAAAAGAAAAAATATTTTTGGATTTTTCATTTAAAATTTTTTCATTTTAAGATGTTTTTTAAATTTTTTTTTTGTTTTGTTGTTATATGTATTTTTTTGTATTTTTGAAATGCAGAAAAATTGAAGTGCAGAAAGTAAAGCACGAAAATACCCCCATACTTAAGTCCAACATTGTCCCCAATGTTGTATCGTAAGTATGCGGAACAGAAAGGAAAGACAATATATACAAAGAAAAGAAAGGGAAGGGGGTAGAAGCTTCCCTGAAACGCGTAGGGGGAGGCCGATCAGAAACCCTACGTTTATTAGAAAAAAACAGCAAAGGTAATAAGGAAAGAGTGAAAAAGATAAGTGAGGGGTGACTCCCAGGAGCGCTTTGTTTATAGTCGTGTAGCTTGACTATTTGGGCGGGTTTATTAGGTGGAGGAAAGTTATGGTTTCGCTAAAACCGATCACTGGGTCGCCTGCTATATAAGACTTTAACCGATGACCGTTTACTTTAAAAGAGCCTTTGTCCGGGTGGGAGACGAGTACGATTCCATAAGGAAAAACTTCTTCAACTAGGAAGGGACCGGACCATCTAGATTTTAATTTACCTGGAAAAAGCCTAAGACGTGAATTGTAAAGAAGGACAAGATTGCCCGGAGAAAATAATTTTTGGGACTTGATTTTTCGATCGTGATATAACTTAGAGCGCTCCTTATAGAATTTATTGCTCTCGTAAGCGTTCGCACGCCATTCATCGAGCTCGTTTAGTTGCAGTTTTCTATTCTGAGCGGCTAAGTTGGAGTCGAGGTTTAAGAGTTTTAAAGCCCAAAGTGCGCGATGCTCTAATTCTACGGGTAAATGGCACGCTTTGCCGTACACTAACCGGAACGGCGTACATCCAATAGCGGTTTTGTATGCCGTCCGATACGCCCACAACGCATCGTCGAGTTTAACGGACCAATCTTTCCTATTTAGTGAAACGGTTTTTTCTAAAATTCGCTTAATCTCTCGATTTACTACCTCGACTTGGCCACTTATTTGCGGGTGGTAGGGGGTGGCAAGCTTGTGCGTGACTCCGTATTTAGCTAACGTCTTAGCCATCAGAGCGTTACAGAAATGCGTTCCCCTATCACTAACAATTGCGCGAGGCATGCCGAAGCGAGAAAATAATTTTTTAAGAAATGTAACGACGACTCGCGCATCATTGGTGGGGAGAGCTTGCGCTTCCGCCCACCTCGATACGTAGTCGACCGCCACTAAAATATACATATTTTTGAAAGACAGAGGTAGGGGGCCAACAAAATCTATGCCCCACAAATCGAAGACTTCGCACTCTAAAAACATGTTTTGGGGCATCTCGTCGCGATGAGAGATGTTACCCGACCGCTGACAGCTATCGCATGAGCGCACAAAATTATGCGCGTCTTTGAAGAGAGTGGGCCAAAAGTAGCCCGCCTCTAGCGCCTTCCGAGCGGTCCGGTTGGCTTGATAATGCCCACCGGCTGGACCCTCGTGGCAGTGCTTAAGAATTTGTAAGCACTCCACACCCGCAACGCATCTTCGGACCGCTTGGTCCGCGCAGATACGAAAAAGAAATGGGTCCTCCCAAAAGAAATTTTTCAAGTCAGAAAAGAATTTCTTCTTTTGATGACTGGAAAACTCTTTTGGAAGGACCCGCGCTACTAAAAAATTTGCAAAATCTGCAAACCAAGGCGAAGATGACGAAGATTTATTAATGGCAAGAAGGCGTTCCTCGGGGAATCTGTCATTTATTTCAGATTCAACGAGCGCTTCCGCACCCGGATTTTCTAAACGGGAGAGGTGGTCCGCCGCTAGATTTTCCGCTCCCCGCTTATCTCGGATCTCCAAATCAAACTCTTGTAGGAGGAGAATCCATCGAAGAAGGCGGGGCTTCGCATCATTTTTAGCTAATAAATATTTAAGCGCGGAGTGATCGGTAAAAACGATAACTTTAGATAGCGTTATATACGAGCGAAACTTATCGAAAGCGAAAACGACGGCTAAGAGTTCCTTTTCCGTTGTCGTGTAATTTACTTGTGTGGAAGTGAGCATCTTGCTAGCGTAATAAATAGGATGAAAATGTTTTTCTATGCGTTGGCCAAGAACGGCACCTAAGGCAATATCACTAGCGTCGCACATTATTTCGAACGGAAGGGACCAATTAGGGGCCACTAAAATTGGTGAAGAGATAAGTTTTTGTTTTATCAAATTAAAGGCGGACTCGCATTCGCTACTAAAGATGAAACGTGATTCCTTTTCCAAGAGGTGAGTTAGCGGCTTTGTTATTTTTGAAAAGTCTTGAATGAAGCGTTCGATAAAAGCCCGCATGGCCTAAGAAACTCCTAATAGATTTTACGTTTGTTGGATGCGGAAGTTTTTCTATAATTTCTATCTTGGCCTTATCCACCTCTATCCCCTTAGACGAAATCATATGGCCGAGGACCAAACCTCCTCGAACCATAAAGTTGCATTTTTCCCAATTTAAAACAAGGCTTGTGTCCTCGCACCGTTGAAGGACACGATCTAAATTGTTAAGGCAATCGGGAAAAGAGCGTCCGAAAACAGAAAAGTCATCCATAAAGACTTCCATAATGTCTTCTACTAGCTCGCCAAAGATCGCTAGCATACATCTTTGGAATGTAGCTGGCGCGTTGCAGAGTCCAAATGGCATTCTTCGATATGCGAAGGTGCAAACGGGCAAGTAAAAGTTGTTTTCTCTTGATCATCGGGGGAAATGGGGATTTGGAAAAACCCCGATAAACCATCAAGAAAACAATAATACGGATGACCGGATAAACGCTCTAAAATCTGGTCTAGAAATGGCAGAGGGAAATGGTCCTTGCGGGTGGCGTCATTAAGTTTCCTATAGTCGATGCACACTCGCCAACCCGTAACAGTACGAGTTGGGACAAGCTCGTTATGCTCATTCGCCACTACGGTAAGACCGCCCTTCTTCGGTACGACATGCACGGGACTAACCCATGCACTGTCCAAAATAGTGTAGATAATTCCCGCATCTAATAACTTAATGATTTCGGCTTTAACGACGTCTTTCATGTTTGGGTTAAGACAACGCTGCGGCTGAATCGTTTTGCGGCAATTATCGTTAAGAAAAATCTTATGGGTGCAAAAGGAGGGGCTAATCCCCTTTAAGTCAGAGATTTGCCACGCAATTGCGTGGCGATGTTTAAATAAAACTTCCAATAAATCGGAAGTCTCCGAATCACTCAAGTCCGAAGAAATGATAACGGGAAGCGTATCGCCTTTTCCCAAAAAAGCGTATTTGAGCGATGCGGGTAAGGGTTTGAGGTCTAGGATGGGCGGTTCTTCTAGGGAGGTTTTAATTCCTATGTCTTTCTTACCAATTGGTTCGAAAGGCAAGTCTATAGATGTATCCTCATCGCAGTTGAAATTTTCGAGCACATAAATATCGTCATTTAAAAATACGGACTCGAAAATGGGAGAAGAACGATCTCCGAAAAAGGTATCTAAAGAATAGCAGAAATCGTCGCTCGATGACAAATTGTCCATCGAGGGATTAATAGAGAAAGTAACTTGGTCATCGCCTACTCGGAGGAGAAGACTATCATTACTAACATCTATTAGTGCGCGGGAGGTGGCGAGAAAAGGGGCGACCGAGTATTATTGGTACCTCAGGCGTCCTCCTCGATATCTAAGATGACGAAGTCTACCGGAAAGGTAAACTTGTCGACTCGGACAAGGACGTCCTCCACTACCCCGATAGGGAACTTAACCGAGCGATCCGCTAATTGGATGCGCATATTCGTAGGAATAGGAGTACCCAAACCTAAACGCGAAAAGAGCGAGAACGACATCAGATTAATGTTAGCCCCTAAATCAGCTAAGGCATACTTTACTAATATATCGCCAAAAAGGCACGGGATGGAAAACCGTCCCGGGTCGTTTTGTTTTGTGGGCAATTTATTAGTAAGGGCCGCCGAGCAGACAGCGTTGAGAGATACATGCGAAATATCCTCTAATTTGCGTTTATTAGAAAGTAGTTTTTTAAAAAATTTCGCATATTTGGGCATTTGCGAGATAACCTCGCAAAAAGGAACATTAATGTGAATTTGTTTTAATAATAAAATAAAATTTTCATATTGCGCGTCCTAACGCTCGTTATCTAATTTATGCGGATACGGAAGAGCCTTGTTTAAAATAAATTTTTCTTTTATAATAGGTAAAGGCGGCGTAAGAGAAGAAAGGGGAAGAGGGGTCGGAGGTGAAATATGTACCTGAGGGTCGGTCCGTTTTGGATCGACCACCTCCTTTCCGCTACGGAGGGTTATAGCGTTGGCGTTCTCCCGCGGATTGGGCTCCGTGTTTCCCGGCAGTGCCCCGAGCGCGCGCTCGGACATCATCCTCGCCAGCTGTCCAACCTGTTGTTCGAGTGTTTTTAGCGATCCGGTGATGTTCCGGATATTTGACTCGTTGGACGCAATATACTTCGAAAAATTTTCCTCCATCGGGGAGGGTTTCGGAAGAGGAGGAGGAGGAAGAAATCCGGGCGCAAAAGAAATAGGGGGACGCTGAGCATTATTCGGGTTGCTCCACGAGAAGTTGGGGTGATTCCTCCAACCCGGGTTATAGTTATTACTATAAGGGTTGTTGTTGGGGTTGAAGGGAGGACGACCCGAATTTCCCATGAAGTCCACGAACTCTTCAGCCACGCAGACGTTAGGGGGAATAAAACAAGGCGGAGTGGAGGAGGCAGCAGACATCTCCGCCACCTGCTTTGTTAACCTTTCAACTTGAAGGGTCAAGAGAGCAGTGGCATCCACTTCAAAAAGACCAGCCACCGGCTTTGGCCGTCCCCGCGGGACGTTCCATTGATAGGCGTTCATAGCCATCTCTTCGAATAAAGCCTGGGCGGCCTCGGGGGTTTTGTTGTTAAGCGTACCCCCGGCAGCTGCTTCAATCATTTGACGCGTCTGAAAATTCAGCCCATTATAAAAAACTTGAACTTGCAACCACGTTGGCAGCGCGTGGTGCGGGCAACGGCGGAGGAATTCCTTAAACCGTTCCCAAGTCTCGTATAGAGACTCAGGATCGTTCTGCACAAACGAAGAAATGTCCGCCCGCAACTTTGCAGTTTTGGCGGGCGGAAAGTACTTCGTTAGGAACCGTTCCGTCAACTCAGCCCACGTGGTGATACATTCTCGCGGGAGGGCATTCAACCACGCCTTGGCTTTGGACTTAAGGGAAAAAGGAAATAAGCGCAAACGAATGGCGTCATCAGTGACGCCATTGATCTTGAAGGTGTTGCATATCTCCAAGAAATTGGACAAGTGGACATTCGGGTCCTCATCCGGCAGTCCATCGAACTGCACGGCGTTTTGGACCATTTGAATGACACTCGACTTTATTTCAAAATTATTATTCGCCACCGTAGGGCGAACAATACTCGACCCAGAATCATCCAGGTTAGGCCGGGCGTAATAGGACATAGTACGCTCGGCCGCCGGGGGAAGGTTAGGGGCGGCCATAAGTACAACAGTAGGTTCTCCGATAGATTCCTCGGGATCTAAAGAAGGATTTCGGCGTTGAGATCGAATACGCGCAAGAGAGCGTTCGATCTCAGGGTCGAAGTCAAAATCTTCAGACTCTGAGGGTTGTCCACGGGTCATACACCCAAACAAAAATAAAACAAAATAAACTTCTTTTTTTTGTTTTAAAATAAAGTTTTTAGTTTTGTTTTTTTTTATATAGAAAATAAGTAAAAGTAATAGACTCCGGAATTCGAAATAGCAACTCGAAAAGAGATTCCCCGGCAACGGCGCCAAAAACTTGATGCGCCCGCGAACAGACTCTTACTGTGGTTGGTTCGGTGAGTCGATCGCCGCGGGCGTGCTAATAGAGGCAAGTGCACCTATCGCAAGTAGTACTCGATATTCGGGGGAATACCGAAGTCATATTGTTCTCGGGGTCGTGTTGACTATTCTTACTCCTCCGGGAGGACTATTATTTTACTGAAAGTAAGGTGGATTTTTTTTACTTAATAAAAGACGGAAAAGCAAAGGAGCGAAAAAAAAACGATTTAGAAAATATTCGATGAAGGGTTAACGCTCGGCATCGAATCAGATTAAGACTAAAACAATTTTTAATAATAAAAAGACTTAGTTTTCAAATTAATAATAAGGCAACTTGGCCGTAGAGGTTCCACAAATGTGAGCTCACCTAGCTATAGGGATATCGCTTACCTAAACGTTAAGACTATTCGACCCGAACGTTAGTCCGACGAAGGATTCCTCTTAACGCCCGCTTTACGCTAAGAACCCCGCTATTGGGTGGGGAACCCAATCCGGTAGAATTACGCTTGTCCTCTCTCGAGGGTATGCACGCAACTCTATTTACCCAGGGGGGATCGGTCCATATGCACGGCCTCTCGGCTAGCTAGCATATGGACTACGGAAATAGGGCCCACACATCGATATGTGGTCCTACGCGTCGTAAACCGGGGGTAAACCTTAAGTGCTTAAATTAAAATGAAAATAAAGAGCTTTAATAATTATAAATCATTTTAATGTCCCAATGCTCTTCGATGCCGAGGCTAATAGCGATTAGCCACACATCGGTATGGGGACGGCTTATAATTTAGTGAGGCGCGAGTTCAAAATTAAACACTAATGATTATAAGAAGGGGACATAAAAACAAAACAATCATTTAAAAAGCTAAAAAGTTAACTAAAACGAGAACTCACGCACACTCCAAATTATAAATTAAACAGAAACTAAGTTACACATAAAAGAAAATTGCATTTTTCAAATTTGCGAGTCCCACTCAAACGAGTGGGGGCGGTAAATAAAAGCTGAAAATTGCAAGTCCTACTCAAACGAGTAGGACTGAAATGAAAGCGAGTCCTACTCAAATGAGTAGGAGAAAATAAATGCGATTACAGGGCTATAAAGTCCGGCCATTTAACTCAAGTGAGTAGGTGGAAAAATAAAGAAAGAAAAATTACAAATCCTACTGAAAGATATGGTACCTAAACACCTAGAGGGGGGGGGGTGAATAGGTGACCTAATCCTTTTCTAACTTTATTGGCAGCTATCAGTTATATCACAGCAATCTAACTAGTTTATCACAGCAAACACAGCATACACAGCAACAATTTCAGCACAGTACAGCACACAGTGATTTATAGTGGTTCCCCAAGATATGGGTACATCCACTTTCCCCCTTCGCCTGTCTAGCAGTGTACTAGATTCGGCCAAACTCCTGCACTGTCTCAGAACCCAAATTGGTTCCTACACCTCAGGCCCAAAGCCTTACAACTCAGCTTTATCCCAAAGCCTACACTCAGCCAATCAAGGCCTACACTCAGCCAACCAAGGCCTACACTCAGCCAACAAGGCCTACACTCAGAGATCTCTATCTCCTACACTCAGGCTAACAAGCCCTACCCTCAGCCTTTATAAATATAGGCTTACAATCACTCAGATCCAATGGATCCTACAAGTTAAAAATGTAATACAAATAATATCTCTACAACTCAGAATTAAAGGAGGGGAGTTGAGAGATTCTTGATGAGTTCTTGGAAGAACTCAGCTGGATTCACCCTGACTTAGCTTTCTTCAAAGCTTCTTGAGTAGAACTGAATAAGACTGAATCCTCTGCAGTTGTTCCTTGACCTCTGCCACTTAAGATCCAGAATTGAATCTGAATCCTTCTTCTCAGCCTAGTTCCAGAGGCTGATTTCTTGGATGGAGCCCTCTCTCTCCAACCTCTTAGATCTGCACTTGAACTGCAAGATCTTCTTGTGTTGATCCTCTTTGTAATACTATATTTACTTCAATAATCTGATCAACAACTTTGAACTTCTTTCAACAACAACTGTTTCTGTAAACTGTAGGTGCCTATTTATAGGCCTTCTTCATGGTAACCGGCTGGTCTGGTCCATAACTGACTTCTGACATCTCTGACAGTTGCTGTATACCTGCTGGAACGGCAGCTGTCAAGTCTTCCAGTCACTTCTTGAAAATCTCTATCTGTCTGTAAGTGTCGAGACTTTCTGTCTTTAAGTGTCGACACTTATAGTCCAAGTGTCGACACATGTTGTGTAAGTGTCGACACAAGTCTACAAGGTGTCGACACAACTCCTTGTATGTCTCGACACAGATTCTTCTGCATGTGTTGACACTGAAACTGAGTGTCGACACAAGTACTTGTTCTTCTAGCTTTTGCTGAATTCTTCTATGTGTCGACACATCTCCTTTGTGTCGACACATCTTCTTGTGTTGAATCTGTCAAGTGTCGACACTGCATCTTGGTGTCGACACATAGTATTCTATGTTGAATCTTGCTGAGTGTCGACACAACTCCTTGTGTCGACACACCTTCTTGTTGTTGAGACTTCAGCTGAGTGTCGACACATTCCCATAGTGTCGACACTTGTACTTAGAATAATTTGTTGTTCTTTCTGTTCTTTGCTAAGTGTCGACACAGCTCCATGTGTCGACACTTTCTTCCAGTGTTGAGTCTTCAGCTGTGTGTCGACACATTGTTCTGGGTGTCGACACATACTTCAAATGTTGACTCTTCTGTTGAGTGTCGACACATTGTGTTGAGTGTCGACACATGCTTCAAGTGCTGACTCTTCTGCATAGTGTCGACACATTGTGTTGAGTGTCGACACTTGTACTTAGACTCTGCAGACTTTTGCTGAGTGTCGACACAGCTCCAAGTGTCGACACTTTCTGATGTAGACACAGCTTCACTAGTTGTCGACACACCTCCTTGTGTCGACACTTTTTGTCTGCACTTTTCTTCACTGAGTGTCGACACAGCTCCAAGTGTCGATACTTTCTGTCTGGTGTCGACTCTGCATCCCAGGTGTCGACACAATGACTCCAAGTGTCGACACTGCTTGTCTGGGTGTCGACACAAGCTTTCTTAAGTGTCGACACTTTCCCTCTGGGTGTCGACACATGGACTTAGAAACTTTTTGCTTCAGTCCAGTGATTTCTTAACCTGCACAAGTTACTCAAACATACATCAAATACATTATGATGTATATCATTGAGATGGGTGAGGCTTCTTCAAATCAGGTACATTTGACCAATGTACCCAACAATCTCCCCCTATTTGGAGAAGTCATAACCCTTAGTCAATGATATACACCATTCATAATTAAAAATTACAGAATAATATAAAGCAGATTATAATCAGCAGGGTAAACATAAACATGTAATATTTCACACATGTATACACATTCATCATTGCAGAACAAACAAGAAATAGACATATTCTCAGAACAATCATGAAATATATTTATCATATATTGTTCTAACATTTTTCTAATACATCTTCAATGGTTTACAAAAATGTATTTCATTCAAAAGATTACAACAATCTTCAAGTCAATTCCTAATCTATTTCTGGTCTGGTTCTTTGATAACAATGCCTTTGCCTGATTGGACTTGAGCTTTGACAGTGGCTTCAGCAGTTGCAGCATCAGCAGGCTTCTTGCCTTTTAAGTCCTTCTTCTTCAGCTCTTCTGCTTTGATTTTCTGCCTTTCAAAATAGTGGTATGGCTCGGGGAAGTACTTGCTAGGCTCCACTGCAGTAGGAGGTAGCTTTCCCATCTTTGCCTTTCTTCTATATTGAACAATGGCCTCCTGTCTTATTTCATGTTTCCTCCATTCTGCTTCAGAGAACCACTTGTTCCTTTCATGAGCATTGTCCTTGGCAGCTTTCCAGGCAGTTAAAATTATATTTCTAGAGGTAGGGCTCCACTGTTCAAAATCTGGCCTTTGTTCTGCTTGTTCCTTAAACCTCTTCTTTGACAACCTTGCCTCTTCTTCTTTTTCTAATGCCTCTTGCATAGCTGCAGAAATAGGCTGAACACTTTATCCAGAATAACATTAGGCTTTCCTTCAGTTGGGCTATACATTGTCTGGACATCTGCTTGAACCATGTCAAAATCTGGAGGTGGATAAATCACTTGAGCTACCTCTGGTTGCTCACCTCCAAGATATGCAGTTTGAATCCCTGATTCAGCAACATTATCATCATCACAGAGTGGAGGATAGCCCAGTGTAGCTCTGATGGAGTTAGATATCCATTTGGCATGGTCAGAGCTAGCTTTGACTAATACTCTCTCCCCCTTTATGACTTCTCTAGCCATATGGTCTCTGACATCATCCTTTTGAAATCTAATTTGACTGTCCAAATATCTGATTCCCTCTTTAAAGAATGGTTTCAGCTTTGTAAGTTGTTCAGAGATGGCTTTCTGGGAATCTTTAATAGCAGACTTAACAGCAGTAAGTTCTTCCTGGAATACTTTGTCAAATTCAGCTTTAGCAGCAGTAGTAGATGTTGAAGGTTCAGCAGTCTTATTCTTCAATTCAGTGACTATAGCATTGTGTGATGCAGTCAAGTTGTTATTCATCCTTAACTGATTTTCCAGTACATACCCTTGCTTCAATGCTATATCATCTACCTGTGCCTTTATCTTCTCTTGGTGTGTTGCCAGATACACCACAGCATTTCCACCCTTGTGGAAGCATTCATTTATCTCCTTCTTATTAAGGTTCATCTCAAACCTTATAGACTTTATTTCTTGGTCCAGGTCAAACTGTAAAATCTTCTGCCCTTCATCAACATAAGCCTCTATGGCTTTCCTTTGTTCATCCATTTTTATCTGCAGTGCAATCAGTAAAGCACTATAGTCAACAGTTGGAGCTTGTTGGACTATAGGCTGTGGGGCAATGGATTGCAAGGCTTTCTTATAACTCTGACTTCTCCTCTTGAAGACATAGAGTTTCTTCTTCTTAGCCTTTGCTGCCTCATCTTCTTCAGATTCTGAAGTGCTGGCTATTTCAACCCTTTCCTTAGGGCTTTGAGGTTTGTCAGCTTGCACAGCAGTTGCCTTTTCAGTTTCTTGCCTAATAGGCTCTTCCAGAACTTCCATGTGCTCCCCCTCAGCAGCAGCACTCTTATCTTCAGCAGCAGCATCCTTGTCCATATCAAAATCTTCTTGATCTAGATTTAAAAACAAATCTTCCATTGTATATTCAGGTGGAGACTGTGCAGGAGAAGTTCTTGGTTCTTCCACCACTTGATCAGGAACCACTTCTAGTACAACAAATGTGTCTTGGATAACAACATCTGGGTCTTGACTGTCTAGCTGAGTTTGCTGATGTACATCAGACAAATCAGAATCTACTATAGAAAAATTCAATGTATTTAGATCAATGAGTACCTCTTGGATGATGTTAGTGGCTTGCTCACTGTCCAGAGTAGAGGGTTCTCTACTACTGGAAGCTCCCCCTGGCTGTGATCCCTATGGATGGGGCTAGCTTGAAGCAGCTCCCCCTGGATCTCAGCTACATCTTGAGCAGCAGGGGTCTTCTCTGCAGCCACTTCCTCTTGAGCATCAGGAGTGAAAACAACTTGTTCTTCACTCCCTGAACTGCTGGAGGACTCCTGTGTCTCAGCAGCTGTCTTCCTTTTCTTCCTTGGAGGAGTCTCCTTCTCAGTAACTGGCTTCTCTGGGGTTTCCACTTCCTTGGACAACACCCTGTCCCATCTGGAAAATATCCTTTGATCCATCTTCCTCATGTGGTTGATCTTACTTCCAGCAGCATTGCTTATTACCTCTGGTATTGTACCAGCTAGGTAGAGACTAAGTATTCTGCCCAGGTTGGGCTTCTTCAGACTTTCCTTGATTTTCTTATACACCACTTGAGACCAATCTGTTTTCAGAGTGAAGATTATTCTTGTCATAATTTGAAACATGTAGGCAGACACTCTGTCATGCCCTCCAGTCTTGCTGAGTAAGACTTTTCCTACAATCTCAGACATGAACTTTCCTTGGTTATTCATGTCTTTCCTGTTGAATACAGATCCTATCTTCATCTTAGGATCAAGACCACACCAGGTAAGAGCTTCCCTGGTCTTGGATGCAGTTACTTCTTCTTCATCTTGTGTTTTAGGTAGCTGGAGTACCTTCCTCAGAATTTTTGGTGAAATCTTGACTTTAGATCCATGAACTCTGGATTTAATTCTGTATCCAGATTCATCTAGAGCAGCTCCATTAAGGAATTCAAGAACTTCCTTTTTCCAAATCTTTGTTGGTTCTGAAACCAAGTATTCTAGTCCAGAATTGGCGACTAGGGTTACCACCGACTTGATTTCTTGATCAGCTTCATCGAACGCGCCGCGCACTAGCTCATAGCCCTCGTTAACGTTCTCCTCAAGCTTAGGAGCCATTAGGGTTTGGAGAATTAGTCTTGAGAAAAGAGAGGTGTCGACACAGGAGTTTTGGTCTCAAAACTTTGAAAGCGTGTCGACAAACAAAGACAGAACCCTATTTATACCGTTCTGATTTTGAAGATGAACAGGCGGGACAGCTAGCTTAAAGTGTGTCGACACTGGCAATAAGTGTCGACACTGACTTATAATGTCTCGACACACATGTGTCGACACAAGTTTAGTCAACAGATTTTATGTGTCGACACTTGGTTATGTTTCGACACAACATAACTCGACACATTGTCGAGACTTTACTTAGAAAAATTCTGAGTAAAACTTAAGTGTCGACACCACATAGGATGTGTCGACACCTACTTGACATGTGTCGACACTAACATTCTGAAGTGTCGACACCACATTCCTAGATGTGTCGACACCTTTTTCCTGAAGTGTCGACACCACTATTCTGTGTCGACATAGACTTGTCTATGTGTCGACACCTTTTTACTTAGTCATTTTCAAATCTGTAAACTTATTCTAAGTTTATCATTCCTAGTTCAATTTTGAATTTATTGAACTTAGCTTCTTCTAGGGGCTTAGTATACATATCAGCTAGTTGTTCATCTGTTTTAACATATTCAAGTACAATATCATTTCTTTCTACATGCTCCCTAAGAAAGTGATATTTAATTTCAATATGTTTTGTTCTATTATGAGATACAAGGTTGTTAGCTATTGAAATAGCACTTGTAGAATCACAGAAAAGTGGAGTTCTACTTACCTGAAATCCATAGTCCTCTAGCTGATGTTGAATCCACAGAAGTTGAGCACAGCAACTTCCTGCAGCCACATATTCTGACTCAGTTGTGGAGATAGTCACACTGGTTTGCTTCTTGCTGCTCCATGAAATTAGTCTCCCTCCTAGGAATTGACAGGTTCAAGTAGTACTTTTTCTATCCTCTTTGCATCCTGCAAAGTCTGCATCTGAATAACCTGTTAGATCAAAATCTCCATTCCTAGGGTACCAGAGGCCTAGATAGGCAGTGCCCTTTAGATATCTTAATATTCTTTTGACTGCAGTCAAATGAGACTCTTTAGGGCAGGCTTGATACCTGTCACAAACACATGTAGCATACATGATGTCAGGTCTACTAGCAGTCAAGTATAATAGGGAGCCAACTATCCCTCTATAAAAGGTTTCATCTACAGGTTTCCCTGCATCATCCTTGCTAAGAGACATACTTGATCCCATAGGAGTCTTCATGGTACTGGAAGAATCCATACCATACTTCCTTATGAGTTCTAGGGTGAACTTGCACTGACATATGGATAAACCATTTTCAGTCTGTTTAACTTGGAGACCCAAGAAAAACTTCAGCTCTCCCATACTACTCATCTCAAACTGACTTTGCATAAGCTTTGCAAACTTTTTGCAAAGGCTACTTTCAGTAGACCCAAATATAATGTCATCTACATATATTTGGACTAGTATGACTTTGCCTCTAGATTCCCTAAGGAATAGAGTCTTATCTATTTTCCCCCTTGAAAACTTGTTCTCAATGAGGAAACTAGATAGGGTTTCATACTAAGCTCTAGGAGCTTGTTTTAACCCATATAAAGCTTTTCTAAGTCTATAGACATAATGAGGTAGAGTTGGATCAACAAAACCTGAAGGCTGCTCCACATAGACTTCTTCTTTCAAATTACCATTTAGGAATGCTGACTTGACATCCATTTGGTATACCTTGAATCCTTGATAGGTTGCATAGGCCAAGAACATTCTTATGGCTTCCAGTCTGGCTACTGGAGCAAAGGTTTGATCAAAATCAATACCTTCTTCTTGCCTATATCCTTTAGCAACCAGTCTAGCTTTATTCTTAATGATGACACCTTGTTCATCCATCTTATTTCTGTAGATCCACTTAACTCCTATTACATTGTGGTCTTTAGGTTTAGGAACAAGTTCCCAAACCTTGCACCTCTTGAACTGATTAAGCTCTTCTTGCATTGCTTCAGTCCATTGTGGATCTTGTATTGCTTCTTCAAATTTCTTAGGTTCAACTTGAGACAAAAAGCTGGAGTAGATTGCTGCATTCATGTATCTGCTCCTGGTTTGTACTCCTTATCTTGGATCTCCAATAATCAGCTCTACTGGATGATCTCTAAGATGCCTGTGGGCTGGAGGCATCCTCACTTCAGATTGAACCACTTCAGCATCTGCATCATGTTGTATACCTTGGATTTCTTCAGCAACTGGCACATGTAGTTCTCCCCCTGGACAGCAGCTACTCTCCTCTCCTTGCTGTCTTGCAGCAGGCACTTCTTCTATAGTCAACTTGTCCATTGTCTTTGTCAAACCTGTGGGGCTGCATACATTGCTAGACAACTCATTATTAATAAGTTTAGTCTCATCAAAAACTACATGCACTGATTCTTCTACAACTTGTGTAGTCAAGTTGTAGACTCTATAAGCCTTACTATTATTGTTGTACCCAACAAAAATTCCCTCTTGGGACTTGGCAGCAAACTTAGTTAAGTAAGACTTCCCATTGTTAAGTATGAAGCATTTGCAACCAAAGATCCTGAAGTAGGATAGGTTTGGTTTCCTGCCTTTCACAACTTCATAGGGGTCTTGTTTAGCCCTTTAGTGATGGTAGCCCTATTTATAACATGGCATGCAGTGTTAACTGCTTCAGCCCAGAAATACTCTGGCAGTGATGTATCACTTAGTAGGGTTCTACCAGCCTCTATCAAGGTCCTATTTTTCCTTTCAGCAATGCCATTTTGCTGAGGTGTTCTAGGTGAAGAGAATTCTTGAAATATCCCAAAGTCTTCACACAGTTTTGTCATGCTATCAGACTGAAATTCAGTACCATGGTCACTTCTAATTCTGACCACAGTACTATTTAATTCATTCTGAATTTGCTTGACAAAGCTGTAGAAGACACTAGGTGTTTCAGATTTCTGTCTTAAGAAGAACACCCAGGAAAACCTTGAGTAGTCATCCACAACTACAAGGGTATAGACCTTTCTACATAAGCTGTGAACTGGCATTGGACCAAAGAGATCCAAATGCAAGAGGTACAAACACCTCACAGCATCTTTGTTTTCTATGCTTTTAAAGGTGGATTTAGTCTGCTTGCCCTTTTGACAAGCTGAGCAAATGTCATCTTTAACACACTTAACTTGAGGACCATTCCTCACTAACTCTTTGCTAAAGAGTTTGCTAATAGTCTTGTAGTTAAGATGGGCTAGCCTCTTGTGCCATTTGACACAATGAGAGACTGTCTCATCAGCTACAAGACAAACTGGAGAACCATTGTTCTCAATCATAATGTCTAGGCAGTAGACATTCCTCTTCCTATAACCTGTCAAAATGATCTCTTGATCACTTGACCTCTTGATATGACAACCATTTTTAACAAATGAGATGTCATACCCTACATCACTTAATTGACTTATACTTATTAGGTTGTGTTTCAACCCTTTAACATAAGCCACTTGAGTAATGGTAACTAAGTTTGAAGAAATGTTACCAAACCCTTTGATGATTCCTTTTTCAGAACCACCAAAGGTCACTTTAGGACCATTTTTGATTTGAATGTAGTCCTTCAGTAGTCCCCTAGTTCCAGTCATATGTCTGGAACATCCACTATCCAAGTACCATGTTGGGGTATGGCCACTTGGACTGACCTGCAAAACAAATTAATGAACCTTAGAACCCAAAGTATTCTTGGGTCCTTGGTGATTGTTAGTTTGCAATTTGACAAACCTACCTACTGGCATTCCAACAGGTAGTTTGGAACTCACTTTGGCACTCACATTGTGCCAACAGTCCACTGCAAAGTGGCCAACTTTGCCACAGCACCAACATTCAAATTTATTGTACCTTTGCTTAGGTACTGCCTTGGCTGTCTTGACTACAGCAGGCTTGTTGAATGTTGGGGCTTTGCCCTTGGACTTATACTTGGACTGCTCAGTCCCTGCAGGTCTAACAAAGCCCATCCCAGCTTTACCCTTGTGATGAACAAATTCATCAATTATGGGTAACACTGACTTAGGTTTAGAAAACCTAGCAACCAAGTCCTTCTCCTTCTGAAGATTGTTCTCCAGACACTTAATTTGATCATTCTTAAAAGTGATAGTTCCCATCTGAATCACAGTAATGTGTTTCAGCCTGGCTACCTCATTCAGTTTTTGATCAAATTGCTTCTCAAAATCTGTTGCAGCAGCTTTAAGATCAGCAATTTCCTTTGCCTGACTTTTGGCTAGGGTCTTGCTTTTCTTGTAGGCTTGCAACAGTACCTTATATTCATCTATAAGCTGATGAATATCTTCCTCAGACTCAGATATATTCTCATCACTTGATGAAGAAGAATCTGATTCTGAA
The DNA here is from genome assembly GCA_039583875.1 of Platanthera guangdongensis. Taxonomy (NCBI): domain Eukaryota; kingdom Viridiplantae; phylum Streptophyta; class Magnoliopsida; order Asparagales; family Orchidaceae; genus Platanthera; species Platanthera guangdongensis. The sequence goes on along the minus strand of CM077166.1, from coordinate 143,559,115 downwards.
CTAGAACAAGAAACTGAACTTGAACATGAACCTTGTACCTGACTGGGTCCTGGCTGCTCCAGGATTTTGGCACTGTCTGTCAAAGTCATTAGCCCTTGGCAATGACTGTCTTCTTGTTCATAAATTGACTCCAAGATCTGCATGAATTCTTCCTCTTCTTCTTCAGCAAACAGCCCTATGTAGGCTTCAGCCTCAGACTCAGTTTCTGAAGAAGAGATATCTGATAGAGTCTTCTCCTTCTTAGCAACAAAAGACTTTTCTTTCTTCCCTTTGAAGTGAGTCTTTTTCCTGTCACCAGATTCCTTTCTCTTCTCTGGACAATCTGCAATAACATGGCCCTGTCTATTGCAGCAATAGCAAACAATCTTTGAACCAGTTGCCTTGCTTGATTTTGTCCTTTTCTTGTCATTCTTTGAAGACCTCTTTTTCTGATAAGAGTCTTCCTTTCCTTGTGATGTAGAAGGCCTTGACCTCCACTGTTTCTTTTTCAAAAACTTCTGAAAGGTCTAGTGAAAGCAGCAAAGTCTTCATCACTTTCACTGCTCTTAGACTTTGTGCTGACAGACTCATCAGACTCTGATTCAACTACCTCTGGAGGTGGAGTTGAAGACTTATTCCTGCACTTTCTGGGAATTTCTGTCTTGAAAGCAACAGTTCTTTCTTTGTGCTCAGTCCTTGTTGATTTCTCCTCCTCTTTTCTCACTGTTAACTGCATTTCATAAGACAATAGCTTGCCAAACAGTGTGGGAGGAGGAATTTCCCCCAACTTAGCCATTTCTCTTATGGCACAGATCTTGGTGTCCCAATCTTTGGTTAGGGACCTTAAGAACTTGTCATTTAGTTCATAGTTACTTGAACTCTCTTCCATAAGACATGAGTTCATTAACTATTCTGTAAAATTTCTTATAGCACTCAGTGATGCTATCACCCTTTCCTTGCCTAAAGCTTTCATACTCCTGATTTAGCAAGGACTTCCTATCTTGCCTAACTTCTTCAGAACCTTCCATATAGACAATGAGAGTATCCCACATCTCTTTTGCTGTCCTTACAGTGAATTAAGTTCTGAAAAGTGGCATCATCAATGGCACTCACTATTATGTTCTGTGCCCTCTTGTCCATGGTGGCTAGGACAATTTCATCCTTGGTCATCTCAGAGAAATCCTTTGGAGTCCTCTGATTTGCATCCAATACTGAATTCTTCATTGGCACATAAGGCCCTTCCTTTACTGTGATGTAGATTCTAGGGTCTGAGGCCTCCATAAATAGCCTTACCCTTTCTTTCCAGATCCCAAAGATCTCTTTCCTGCATATGGGTAATTTCATGGAACCCAATTCCTTGTGATTCTCATAAGAACCCATGTTTCTTAATGTTCTTGAATTTCTTGAATCTGTGAATTTCCTTACACTGAATCTGCCAAACAGGATCTCCTCAGACTGTTAGTCCTTTTTGAGGAACCTCCCTCTGATACCACTTGAAAGATATGGTACCTAAACACCTAGAGGGGGGGTGAATAGGTGACCTAATCCTTTTCTAACTTTATTGGCAGCTATCAGTTATATCACAGCAATCTAACTAGTTTATCACAGCAAACACAGCATACACAGCAACAATTTCAGCACAGTACAGCACACAGTGATTTATAGTGGTTCCCCAAGATATGGGTACATCCACTTTCCCCCTTCGCCTATCTAGCAGTGTACTAGATTCGGCCAAACTCCTGCACTGTCTCAGAACCCAAATTGGTTCCTACACCTCAGGCCCAAAGCCTTACAACTCAGCTTTATCCCAAAGCCTACACTCAGCCAATCAAGGCCTACACTCAGCCAACCAAGGCCTACACTCAGCCAACAAGGCCTACACTCAGAGATCTCTATCTCCTACACTCAGGCTAACAAGCCCTACCCTCAGCCTTTATAAATATAGGCTTACAATCACTCAGATCCAATGGATCCTACAAGTTAAAAATGTAATACAAATAATATCTCTACAACTCAGAATTAAAGGAGGGGAGTTGAGAGATTCTTGATGAGTTCTTGGAAGAACTCAGCTGGATTCACCCTGACTTAGCTTTCTTCAAAGCTTCTTGAGTAGAACTGAATAAGACTGAATCCTCTGCAGTTGTTCCTTGACCTCTGCCACTTTAAGATCCAGAATTGAATCTGAATCCTTCTTCTCAGCCTAGTTCCAGAGGCTGATTTCTTGGATGGAGCCCTCTCTCTCCAACTTCTTAGATCTGCACTTGAACTGCAAGATCTTCTTGTATTGATCCTCTTTGTAATACTATATTTACTTCAATAATCTGATCAACAACTTTGAACTTCTTTCAACAACAACTGTTTCTGTAAACTGTAGGTGCCTATTTATAGGCCTTCTTCATGGTAACCGGCTGGTCCGGTCCATAACTGACTTCTGACATCTCTGACAGTTGCTGTAGACCTGCTGGAACGGCAGCTGTCAAGTCTTCCAGTCACTTCTTGAAAATCTCTATCTGTCTGTAAGTGTCGAGACTTTCTGTCTTTAAGTGTCGACACTTATAGTCCAAGTGTCGACACATGTTGTGTAAGTGTCGACACAAGTCTACAAGGTGTCGACACAACTCCTTGTATGTCTCGACACAGATTCTTCTGCATGTGTTGACACTGAAACTGAGTGTCGACACAAGTACTTGTTCTTCTAGCTTTTGCTGAATTCTTCTATGTGTCGACACATCTCCTTTGTGTCGACACATCTTCTTGTGTTGAATCTGTCAAGTGTCGACACTGCTTCTTGGTGTCGACACATAGTCTTCTATGTTGAATCTTGCTGAGTGTCGACACAGCTCCTTGTGTCGACACACCTTCTTGTTGTTGAGACTTCAGCTGAGTGTCGACACATTCCCATAGTGTCGACACTTGTACTTAGAATAATTTGTTGTTCTTTCTGTTCTTTGCTAAGTGTCGACACAGCTCCATGTGTCGACACTTTCTTCCAGTGTTGAGTCTTCAGCTGTGTGTCGACACATTGTTCTGGGTGTCGACACATACTTCAAATGTTGACTCTTCTGTTGAGTGTCGACACATTGTGTTGAGTGTCGACACATGCTTCAAGTGCTGACTCTTCTGCATAGTGTCGACACATTGTGTTGAGTGTCGACACTTGTACTTAGACTCTGCAGACTTTTGCTGAGTGTCGACACAGCTCCAAGTGTCGACACTTTCTGATGTAGACACAGCTTCACTGGGTGTCGACACACCTCCTTGTGTCGACACTTTCTGTCTGCACTTTTCTTCACTGAGTGTCGACACAGCTCCAAGTGTCGACACTTTCTGTCTGGTGTCGACTCTGCATCCCAGGTGTCGACACAATGACTCCAAGTGTCGACACTGCTTGTCTGGGTGTCGACACAAGCTTTCTTAAGTGTCGACACTTTCCCTCTGGGTGTCGACACATGGACTTAGAAACTTTTTGCTTCAGTCCAGTGATTTCTTAACCTGCACAAGTAACTCAAACATACATCAAATACATTATGATGTATATCATTGAGTTGGGTGAGGCTTCTTCAAATCAGGTACATTTGACCAATGTACCCAACACCTACTCAAACGAGTAGGCGGGAAATAAAGTCCGGCCATTTAAACTCAAGTGAGTAGGCGGAAAAATAAAGAAAGAAAAATTACAAGTCCTACTCGAACGAGTAGGACTGAAAATGAAAACGGTGTGCCATTTAACTCTTAACGAGTAGGCGGAAATAAATACACACAGACACACACACTCCATAAGAAATTCAAGAAAGTAATAAAGCTAACACCTACACTCACACACTCTACATAATTTGAACAAAGCATTAAAAGAAAGCAATTAAAAGAAAGCATAAAAGATTTAACACCTACACTCACACACTCTACACAATTTGAATCAAAGCATAAAAGTTATACACCTACACTCACACACACTTCATGAAGATTAAGAAGAACAAAAGGAAATTTAGGCTCATACACTCACACACACAAATAAAATGTAAAATGAAAGTTACCTAAACATTAAAATTTTAACTTTTTCATGCTTAGATTTTGCCAAAAACAAATAAAACGAGGAAATTTCAATTTTAGAAGACAAAAGTTTTTCAAAACAAATTAAAAACCAAAGTTTTTGGAAAATTAAAATGCCAACATTTTCATTCTTATGACTTTATGAAAGTGATAAAAAAAGGTAAAAAGAAGATGAAAAGAACAAAAAGAGCTTTTACAATCCTAAAAGAAAACTAAGTAAAAAAGGGAACAAAATCACTTTTTGAATCTCTTTTATAACTTCATGAGAATGAAATCAAAATTCTAAGCATGAAGACAAGTTAAAGACATGTAAAGTAAAGTAAATTACACTCATACACACACACACACACATTTCAATAAATGAAGAACAAGGATGAAACCATGGATAAAAAAGGGAGAAGAAGTGAGCCATCCAAATGAATTTTCATGCTATATAGAGAGAGAAAATCTAACATTTTTATTGAAATTATCAAACTATTACAAAGATAGAAGATAAAGCAAAATAAAACCTTAAATAAGAAGGGAGAAATCTCCTTACATAGCACTAGTATCCACGGATTAAGCCCACAAAAAGACACTAAATTGGCCCAAAAATCTGAACCCTTGGACCTTACAGAACTGGGCTATTTATAGGAAAAAATTTCTAAGTACACGCCCTCGGTCACGGGCTTGTAGGGGGGGCGTGACAGTACTATTCATGAAGGCGGCTGGAGATTGGATGGGAAAGTTGACTACGGGCTGAGTTCGCAGCAGTCACGCCCCAGGTCACGGGCATGACTCTGGGCGTGTCAGGGAGGTAGAACCGGGCGCGGGTTGCGTCGAAAGTCTTTGTCAGCATCTTGTCGGGCCAGCTGGAAAGGTCACGCCCCAGGTCACGGGCGTGACGCTGGGCGTGTCAGTTGGTGTCGACACTCGACGAATGTCGAGCGGAAAGTGTCGAGTCGAAATCGTCGAGCGGAAATTGAGTCACGCCCCAGGTCACGGGCGTGACACTGGGCGTGACTGTTGGTGTCGACACTCGACGATCGTCGAGATGAATTCGTCGAGAGGAGAGGACACGGGCTTGGGTCACGCCCCGTGTCGGGTGACACGGGCGTGTCGCCAGGCGTGTCGAGCTTTTACTTCACAAATTTTCCGATTTCATGGGAAATGCGCAGTCACGGCCCGGTCACGGGCGTGACCAATGTGTCACGGGCGTGTACTTCCCAAATTTTGGCAGATTTTGGAATTTTTCTGCAAAATAAAATAAAACAAGTTAGAAGCAAATTTACAAGAATAGGAACATTTTATTGAACAAAAATAAGTAAAAACGACGAAAATAAATGAAAATGACTAAATTAATGTGCATAAAAATACGTATATTTACAGTTCATCACTCCTCCTTCAGCCTCAGATTCTCCCCCTCCAGCTCGGCAAGCCGGGCACGTAGCTGGCCGATCTCCTCCTCCTGCTTTCATTGTAAGCCCGCAACTCCCCAGCAGCCTTAGCATCCTAATGAGAAAGGAAAATTCATTAACGATGGCATAAAATATTTTAAGTAAAAGAGGGAAGAGGAAGCCTGATACTCACCAACCCGCCGGCGGCCTGGGCGAGAAGACCCTCACGGATGCCGAGCTGCTATGCCTAATCAGCAACCTTGCCTTTGGTGACGTCGCGGGCTTGCTCGGCTTTTTGGTGTTGGTTGCTGAGGCCGAAGCTGCGGCGGACCAACATATGATGGAGCTCCATATCTCGCAGGTGGGCCTACAGGCCCTCATGGCCGAGCTGCCGCAGGTTCATGCCCTTGTAGGCCTCGGCGTCCTCCCGACCATAGAGGCCGAAGCCGAGGGTGTAAGCGGACCGGTGGCGGGCTCGCGGTCATGCCAGGAGGGGTCAAGGGTGGAGATGGAAACTCGGTGGGCCAGTTCGTCCCACTGTACCATGGGCTCGCCCGCCGAGTCTTTCCACCGCCCCCCAAAGCTGAAGAGGGGATGTTCTTTCGGCGCGTCGAGCTCGCGACCCGTCCTCTTCGCCGAAGGAGGTGGAGAGATCGTCGCAGGGAGAGCAGAGGTCTCGCCACCCTTCTGCCCCTTGCTGGTGATTTCCTTCAGTGGGCTATCCGGCGACGCGTCGGGGACGACTTCAGGCGAGCTCATGTATTTGGGGCTGGATTGATGTTGTTGATGTTGTTTCCCCCGCGGAGCCAGCAAGGCTTTCTTCATATTTTTGGGTAGTTTTTGGCGATGGGGCGGGTAGACCCCGCATCCTCAGGTCGCCTCTTGCTGGAGGAGTGTTTGGAGAAGGTCACCTCATCTCTGCAGGCCGTCGCCGCTTCCTTCTCGCGAGCGAGAGGGTCCGGGTATAATCCCGAGTCCGCAAATGGCGGGTTCATGGGGATTAGCCGCTCCCCTGCAAGAAAATTTGAAAAACTTAGAGGATTTTCGTTGGCAAATGTGGCGAGCTGAGCTGCAGAGTAGACAGTACCTTCGCTGGGCAGGACGGGATGGAGCGCGTCGAGGCACCTTCGCAGGAAGGTGAGCTCGAAGTCCTTGTGGAGGAAGTACTTGTGGAGGTCGGCATCATTGTCGGACACGGCTGAGGGGCGGTAGACCTCCTCGCCCTTCTGCTGGGGGGGAGTAAGGGATGTTGCCGAGATCACCATTGATGAAGGTGATCTTGGTCATCCAATTGTGATCCTTGTTCGCAATCTCGCGAACTTTGATCAGCGAGCCCATAAAGTAGGCGACACCATTCGGCGACGCCTTATAGGAGAAAAGCTTCCTGAACACCGTCAGGTTGAACTCAATCCTCTCTCGGCGGAGGTAGCTCACATACGCCACCATCATGGCGATGGCGTTTGAATTCAGCTGCGTGGGCACCGCGCCATAGTATTTCAGAATTTGCCGAATCTCCGGCCAGAGGGGGAGGCACAGCCCCAGCTCAAAGTGCGAGATGGGGAAGGCGAGCTCGTCATCATAAAAAGTGTTGATGGCCTCCCCCTGCCTCGGTCGGCGCGCCTTGAAGCGTGGCGGCACATGGTCGCGAAAAAATTCAGCAAGCTCGGCCTCGCTTATGTGTCCCTCAAAGAAGAAGTAGTCAGTGAAGTGTTGGGCGCACTTGGAGCGGCCGTCGGCGTCCGGGTTGGTCTTGCACATGCTCGCAGAAGAAGGGGTGGAGCGCGAGCAGAAAAGAGGAAAAGAGCAGGAAGAGAGGGAAAAGTAAGCAGTTAAGGCAGAAGTATGGGGATTGGTGGGGGGCTATTTATAGAAAAGTAATCAGGGGGGCCAAGCTGTCCAATCGTCCCAGCTCGCCATCCCAGCTCGCCAACCCCCAGCTCGCCGACTTCCGGCGCATTCCAACCAAGGCTAAGTCAAATGAGAAGCAATATAATTACTATTATTCAAACGCAAGCCACAAATAAGAATGTTTGAAGTTATTTATTACAGCAATCTAGTGCAGGAATAAAGAAGAGGGGCGCGCGGGCAAGGGGGACCAGGAGGCGAGTACCGGTCGGCTCGGCAAGGGAGCCGCCTTTTTATCTACCACGGCCTCACAGCCCCCGTACCCCAGACTGCCGTGCGTGAAGGAACTCGCAAATCCTCCCCGAATTCCTCTGCGCCACCAAGAGGTTGTCGTCTATCTCATCCAGGAGCCGGGAAGGAGAAGTCATCTCGCCAGCCTGGCCGCTTCGCAAGTCGTCGGCAAGACGCGCATAGTCTTGCTGCAGCGCCTCGTTGACTTCATGCATCTTGCGTAGCCCGCACACCAGTTTCTTGAAAAGCTTGACCCCCCTCCTGGTCAGCTCGTCTTGCTCCACTTCGGGGCCTAGGTAAGAGTCCAGCGAGCTCGGGGAGGGGAGGGGGGAGTAATGGGCTGCCCGCGAAGAATCCTCGACAGCGGATTGGTTGGTGGAACTGTAAAGACAAAAACATCAGCAAGTGGAGGAATGCTGGAAAGTCACGTAACAAGAATCCAGGCAAAATTTACCTGATAAGCTCGGCAACTCAAAGGAGATGCGGGGAGGGACAAACCTCAGGACCTTCTCGCGACCTGGGCCGCGCATTTCCGGAGAGAAAAGCTCGAATCTCGGGACGGGGATGGTCTCCATACCCGCCCCCGTGGTCACAACTGCTCGCTGAGGAGAGGGGGCGAGCACCGGCGAGTTCGGCCTCTGCGAGCTCACCCACAAGGTACCAAAGAGAGGGGACGGGTCCCGGGGACGGTTCTCCGGAGTCATGAATCGCGAGTCCCCAAGGGTGGTCTTGGCTCGCGGGGTGGTGTCTCGCGGCGTGGCGCCCCCCATGCCATCAAGCTGGCTATCCGGGACATCGCAGATCTCGACAACATTCTTGCCCTTTTTTGGGGCAGGCAGAGTGGAGGAGTCGGTCCCATGCTCCAAGGTGGTCCTTAGGTCATCATAAATGGGCTCGGCCGCTTGAGGTAACTGTTTCGCCCTCTTAGGGTCGGGCTCGGCCAAGAAACACTGCGGCATAGTGGCTGGGACCGCAGTCAGGGCATCTATACAAGCAGAAGAGGCCTGATGAGCTCGGCTAAGGCGCTCTTGGATCTCCTTTGGGATCGGCATCGCAGCAAGGCTATGGCAAGGGGAATGGCAAGAGTCAGGCAGGTATGCAGGTGTATTTATATAACCGCAGGTGGACCCCACCCAAATATTCCCTCTGGCTCTCCCCGCACTCGTCGAACACTTGGGGTTGGATGTTTCTTTCCGAGCTTTGTCAAGCTCAAAAAGATCGCTCAGAGGCCAGGCGAGCTCAGCAGGGGAATCAGAAGTCCGAGCTTGGCACCCGCCGAGCCCAAGTTTGGCATTCGTCGAGCTCACTCCAGGTTTCGTCGAGCTGAGATCAACTAATGATAGCTGTCCATTGGAAGAGCTCGCCATCCTAGCTCGCGCTCGCGCGAAGGAGCTCGGCAACAGCAGGAGAGCCGAATTTTCAGGAGTGGCCGAGCTCCCCAGCTCGTCCAGATCTATGAGGTACTTTTTACTGTTTTGCCCCCGCTGGTCTGCCCATAGCGCTTCAAAACAGCGGAGTTCGACTGTTGGCAGACCCAGCCAAGGGTGTTTTTGTAATTTCAGGTCGGTTAAGTTTGGTTATTGGCAGTTCAAATTCTGAAATCTATAAATAGGGCCCAAGGGGTACCTCAGAAAGCACGCTTCCTGTGCTCTCTTGCTCCAGCTTTCAAGTGCTTTTTGAGGGTACCTTAGCCCGGCCTTTGGCTAAGGAGGGGAAGCGCTCTCAGATCTTCCGGGTGTGTGGTGGGTCCTCCATGCCGAGCCCTTGGGTCAGTTCTTTCCTATTTTCCTGTATTATTTTGCTTGCAGGAGCGATGTAGGTGCGCGATCACCCCTTCCCCACGGTAATAGACCGTTTTTCAGTTTCAACAGCGAGGTCATACTGAACCTCCGTCCAACTCAAACATGCATTTGTACTAGATCCCTTGTCAACACAAGCGATCTCTAAGGCCTCCAAGTCCTTAATAAGCTGCTCGTCGTGCATCTGTAACCAGTTGGCCCGTGTAGGAGTCCTACGACTCAGAGCATGTGCCACGACGTTCCCCTTCCCAGGAATATAATGAATCTTATAGGTGTAGTCCCCAAGGAACTCCAACCACCTTCGTTGACGCATGTTCAGGTCCTTCTGATCTAACAGATACTTCATGCTCTTGTTATCTGAATATATATCGACCTTTACCCCGTACAGATACTGCCTCCAAAGTTTGAGAGCGAATACCACGGCTGCCAACTCCAGATCATGGACCGGGTAGTTCCTCTCATGCACCTTTAACTGACGTGATCCATAGGCTATCACTGGCCCATGCTGAAGCAGGACACAACCTAATCCACTCCCAGAGGCATCATTATAAACATCAAAGCCTCCAGAATCACAAGGCGAATGTAAGACAGGTACCGTGGTCAAACGACACTTTAGTTCTTCAAAAGCTTGTGCGCACTCCGATGACCAAACAAACTTTTGATCCTTCCCTGCCAGAGTAGTGAGGGGCAATGCTATTTGAGAGAAGTTCTTCACGAAGTGCCTTTAATAGCCGGCAAGCCCCAGAAAACTCCAGACTTCCGCCACCATAGACAACACAGGCCACTCCCGTATAGCCACTATCTTTGCTGAATCTACCGCAATACCCTCTCCATTAACTATATGACCAAGGAACGCTACCGAGGACAACCAAAATTCACATTTAGAGAACTTGGCATACAGTTGGTTCTTCCTCAATGTCTCTAACACCATATGCGGATGCTTGAAATGATCATCCTCACACTGCGAGTACACCAGTATATCGTCGATAAAGACTATCACGAATTGGTCCAAGTATTCTCTGAATGTTCTATTCATCACTTTCCCTTATCCGCAGCGGATAGTATCTGGATTTTAGATCCAACTTTGAGTACATAGTTGACCCGACCAGCTGATCGAACAGATCGTTAATCCTTGGAATTGGATACTTATTTTTCTCCGTTAGCTTATTCAACTCCTGGTAATCAATACATAGTCGTAAGTTTCCGTCCTTCTTCTTCGCAAAGAGGACTGGGGCGCTCCAAGGCGACGAACTTGGACGCACATAACCTTGATCCAACAGCTCTTGAAGTTGTACTTTCAGTGCCGCCATCTCCTTAGGCGCTAACCGATACGGAGAGTGTGACACAGGTTTGGCACTTAGCAGTAACTCAATGGTGAAGACAATCTCTCGCTGAGGTGGAGCTCCAGGGAGATCGTCAGGGAATACGTCAGGAAACTCAGATACAACTGGGATGTTGTACAGAACAGGCTTGAGCTTCGAAGCCTCCACTAATGCGAAAAATAGCTCTGCACCCCTACGAACTGCCTTAACCACCTAAAGAGCAGACATCAAAGTCTTGCTCGATCCCTTCATGCCTGAGAACGTCATCTTACGATCTGTATCTAGTCCCAATCTGACCACCATACGGTTGCATTCAATGTGCGGACGCTACTCTGATAGCCAGTCCATACCAAAGATCACGTCGAACTCCACTATAGGCAGTAGCGACGCTTGTAAGTCAAACTCTTGACTCCCAATCTGTATCTTCACGCAACATACTTTATCCGTGGACATAGAACAACCGTTAGGCAGTAGCACATCCAATTGTCCCTTACCATCGAAGAAGGTACTCCGATGTGCGATACAAATTCTTCGAACGAAAAGGAATATGAAGCTCCCGTGTCGGACAGTGCTCTCGTCGGACAATCAAAAATCATGTGCCGAAGAATTCGACCACGAATCAAAACACTCGTTCTGACTGCACTGTGCAATCATAACGATGACGCACATGACTATGCTCACAACCCCTTAAAAGAATTCGACCACGAATTCTACTGAGAAAGGTCGACATCGTAGTCTGATACCAAATTGTAACACCCTCATCCCTCACATGGGATATAACAGAAGGTCTGGCCGGGGGCCCCACGCCATATTCAACGGACAGTTAGCGGAGTTATATATTAATACCAAAATACTATGAAACAACATCGAAACCTAACATAGAGCATTCTAGCGGAAGCTTTTAAGTAAGTTAGAAGAACCCATAAACATAACATGAATGTCCACTACAGCCACATCGGGAATGAAATAACATACACAAAAGTCATGGCCTTATGGTCTTACAACATTCATCTTCAATAAAAGTGTTTTACATACTTCGGCATGCAGGCCGGCCATACATGATAGTATTAAAAGAAAACAATTGACTTTGGCCTACAAGGGCTAGCATAGCAACAAGGGCTTCAGCCCGCTATTTGCCACTTGGCTCACCTGTTCATGCAAGAACAATCCGCCGAGCGGTCGCAAAATAAAGCAACGGTCAGCTAAAGCTGACCAAATTATAGCGACCCCACCCCTTACTCGGGGCGGCGGTGCTCATTCCCTGCAATTGTATTAGCAATAACCAACAAAGAAATGAAAGTGCAATTTAAGCACACTTCACCACAGGCGTAGGAACGAATGGCCACATACCCCGTGCTCTCAGGGCACATTCTCAGTGACTCCGGTCCAATCCGAGTATTCACCACTGCTACCAGGACGGCAACCATCGTAAACATTTGAGTCTTTCCGACTGAAGCCTAAGACTCGTCCTTATATGCCCCTAGTAAGTGCCACGTACTTTAGGTCTCTTGAACCGAACCACATAGAGTGGGTACGGATCCACTTAACCCGCTGCTCACATCGCCATGTCAATCTAATCCATTGGTGCGGGTCAAGCTTCCCCAAGGCCCATCGTATCGATCATAAAATAATATATAACCCGGTTATGCACAAGGTCGGCTCTATGGACACCAAGCTAGGCTCCCAGAGCACGCAGCCCCACACATTAGCCCTCAGGTCTCCGTGACACAGGCCTCACAAAAGCTCTCTCACAGAGCTACTGCCGGCGGTAACACTATCGTCGTGCGGTATCTGGCAAAAATGCGTTTCTGCCCAGTTTTTCGGGTGCTACTTGGAGTTAGTCCCCAAAGTTCCCTGCAGCAATCTACCGCATAGAAACCCAAAAAACAAACAGCACGAAGTCTTCTCCGGCAATACATGCATAATGAAACAACACCAATCCCGACCAACCCGTCCGGATGGGCTTCATACACCATGCCTATGTCCATACTTCGATTCTGAACTCTATATGCAAAACTACGGGGATAATCCATATCTACCCGAAGGAATACCTCACGCTCACTGCACACTCGCAGGATAGGGTTTCCTATGCAAAAGGAAGAGGACTTCACATGTCCAAGTAGAGAATCATTACCCTTTGTGATTTCTTCGGTGTCATGTCCAAGATCTAGATGGATGAACACGACGACAATGACCTTGCCTCCCCAAATCCAAACTCGGCTTGCGAATCCAAGCTTCAGAACTCTTATGGCGGCAAGATGTCTTCCTTCTTCTTCCTTCTTCACTCTCCTTTCTCTCTAGTACTTAGAAAGAGAGAGCCAATGAAGAAAATGAGTTGGGAAAACCTAACTCCCGGCCATATACCCCCATAAAATCGCAGAGGCACGCACCAGTCGTCGGATTTCCAAACAAAACCAGTGGACGGTCAAGATTCCTCCAAGAATTCAGTTTACGAGAGCTACTGCTACGCGGTAGGGAGTTACCGCCGCGCGGTAGTTTATGCGTTTGGAAGGAAACGACAAAATTATGCAACCGCCTGCGGTAGGGTTAACGTCGTGTGGTAACAACACGAGAGCTCTGTCAAATAAATCGTCGGGCTACCACCACGTGCTACCGCTATCGCCGAGCGCTAGCGCTTCTCGAGAATGTTGAGCTCTGAGTGCCCCAACCCAAACGTCGAGCGGACTACCTCCGCGCGGTATGCATTACAGCCTGGCGCTAGCATGCGCTTAGATGTCGAGAGCGTCGAGAGCATTGAGAGCATCGAGAACACTGACCTACCACCAGCGGTAGCTCTACCGCCCGCGCGGTACCTTCCAAAAAGCATTACCTAAATCTGGGGTGTTACACTAGCCTCTCTCAGAGCTGTTAGTTGTATGGCATTGAGTGAACTGGCTTCACTCAATGCCTGTGGACTTAGTCATTTTTTCGTGCTGTAACTTGTTAGGCTTCGACTGTCCTGACTTCATTCAGCGCTATTATTTATATGGCATTGAGTGAGCTGGATTCACTCAATGCTTGTGGACTTAATCATTTTCTTCACTGTCACTGGCTTCTAGTTCATCTAGCATTGAGTGAGCTTGCTTTAGTCCACGCCTGTGGACTTAGGCAATTTCCTGTCTTTCCAGTCAGCTTCTTTGAGTCCACCTATCAATGTCACTTAGACCACCTATCCAATCAATATGACATAGACTAACCTACATGCATGAACTTAATATACATCAAATACAACTATGTGTATATCATTGACTTTTTTAACTTCTTATAAATCTGGGACATTGTGATCAATGGACACAACAATCTCCTCCTATTTGAAGAAGTCAAAACACCACTTTACCTTTGTCAATGATATGCACTAACATATGCAGCAACAGTATACACCAACTTATAACACAAGATAGTTAAGAGTTACCACTCTCCCATTTTTCTGCTAATGTAGTGAGCATCACTTACTCCCCCTACTTTGCTCCAAGGTTAACCTGTTCTCCTTTTATGAGAACACCACTTGCTCCCCCTGTTTTGCTGCATTGCCACCTAGACACCTAGTGACCTTAGTCACCTTCTCCCCCCTTTTTGACTTCTTTAGACAAAGGAAGAAGTTTTCCATCTGTGATTATCTTCTCCCTTTTCTGATTACAGATAATCACTGGTGTTGAACTTGCTCCCCCTCAACAAGATCATCTTCTACCAAGACTTTGGACATTCCAGCCTTGATACTATTTTTTGGTATTCACAACCTGCAAGATGATGTAGTTCCTGCAACAAAATAACATGAAGAGCAACTGAAGTTACACCAAGTGCAGCATACCCAACTCAAACTTGAAGGTGTCGAACTTTGCTTCATCTCTTGGCTTGGTGAAGATATCAACCACTTGCTTGTCTGTTGGGACAAACTCAAGACTAATATCCTCACATTCCACATGCTCTCTTATAAAGTGATATCTAATCTCTATGTACTTAGTCCTGCTATGTAAGACAATATTCCTAACTATAGAGATTGCACTAGTAGAGTCACAGAATAAAAAACTTCTAGTTAACTGAATATTATAATCCTGAAGATAATATTATATCCGCAGCAACTATGCATAGCAGCTCCCTGCAGCTATATATTCTGATTCTGTGGTCGAAATAGAAACACTTATTTGCTTCTTGCTAGTCCATGACACTAGTCTTTTTCCCAGAAACTGATAGGAGCCGGATGTGCTTTTCCTGTCTTCTATACAGCCTACAAAGATTGCATCTAAAAAGCCTATTAGTTCAAAATTCCTATTCTTAGTATACCAAAGGCCAATATCTGGTGTGCCCTTCAAATATCTCAAAATCCTCTTAATAGCAGAGTAATGAGATTCTTTAGGGCATTCCTGATATCTAGCGCAGACACATATAGCATACATAATGTCTGGCCTACTAGAAGTTAGTGAAAGTATCTAGCATCTACCTAAATCACCTAAAGGGGAGTGAATAGGTGGTGCTTGTGTTTTTTTACTGAATGAAAATTATCTAAAAATTCAAGCACACAAACACAGAGATTTATAGTGGTTCCCCGTATTAGGTACGTCCACTATCCCGCCTCGCCTATCTACCACGAAGGGTAAGATTCGGCTACTTCACCTTTCTCAAATTTCATCAAATCTTACAACTCAGAGCAACGCACCTAAACCTCGGAGAACAAACTCTCCTACACCTCGATCCACAACCGAATCTATAACTCGATCCACAAACCAGATCTACAAACTCGATCCACTAATGGATCTACAAACTTGGAAGAACAAACTTCCTACAATCTCGGAGACAAAACTCCTACAAAAGTTGAAACAATTTTTACAATAACAATAAAAGTTTTACTCTTCCAGATCTGAAATCTTCACGGTTCTTCCTTCTTGAAAACAGAAAGTCTCGGTGTAGAAGGTTGAGGAAGAAAACTCGAGAAATCTTGATTTAAAACTTTGGATCCGACACAATCAAGTAGATGTTGAAGAATCTTTGAATCTTGGATCTATCGAATCGTTTCTTCGATTTAATCACTGGATTGATCGAGAAACAGCAGAGAAGAATGACGATGATGACGGTGCGGCTTCTCCCAAATTTTGGAAAGTGCTAATACGATTCTGATTGATGTAATTATTCTGCTTGTTTTTAGGTTTACTGAATCCTCTTAAAAATACTATTTATAGAACATCTTCTAATGGTCACAAATGATTAAGGAAAGATCCACGTGGATCAATCATGAGGAACTTAGAATAAAATTTGAAATCCAGTCAAAAGATTTGAAAAGAAAAATTCGCAACTCCATTTCTCAAGAAGAAATAGATTTCTCGACAAATGATTAGCTTTCTCGAGAAAAGACATGTCTTTCTCGAGAAAAGACTTAATGAAATTTCTTTGAAGTGAAAACCAGATTTCTAGAGAAGGATATGATTTCTCGAGAAAAGTACTTAACGTAAATTTAGAAGTGAAGATAGATTTCTCGAGAAGGATATGATTTCTCAAGAAATGAATTGCTTTCTTGAGAAATGACCTGACCTTCTCGAGAAATTTACTTTACGAAAATTCTGTGAACTTAAGGGCTGATTTCTCGAGAAAGAATTGATTTCTCGAGAAAAAGACTTAGCTTCTCGAGAAATGATTTTGACATCTCGAGAATTTCTTTGCTTTTCTCGAGAACTAACTTGTCTTCTAGAGAAATCTACAGGCATTTCTCGAGAAAAGGACTTAGAATATTTTTAGACAATATCCCAAGAAGTCTTATGGTTTCTCGAGAACACTTTGCTTTCTCGAGAAATATATTTAGACTTCTCGAGAAATATAGTTCTTTTCTCGATAAATGGACTTAGGAAATTTTTCAGAAAAATTTTCTTTTCTTCTTTGGTGAAAATCAGTAACCCTTCCTTTCTTCCATTGCTCTTGTACTTGAAAATGAAGTGCATCCCAATAGAGAGGTTACACATGAGTCAACACCATGGATCACACAATGAGAGATTACATTGCTTGGTCTTGTGTTTAGTGACTCATTGTAAATTGACACTGGTCTACACTTAGCAATAATGACCTGCAAGCACTCAACTAAAGAATAACATCAAATACATACTTAATTCATCTTAATTGAAGGGTGACTTCACATAAATCTGGGTTATTATGGATACAATACCAAACAATCTCCCCCTATTTATAGAAGTCAGAACCCTCTACACTAAGATGAATTATTTCGAAATAATTAAAGAATTAGCTAACGAATAAAACAGTATATGTAAAGAGTTAAGAGATAAATAGATCACCAAAAATCAAAAATTTATATAGATAGAATTTGTCCACAAGAATATATCTAGTCCACAAAACTTTATAACATTGATAATCATGAATCACTTGTACTGTTGTTGATGTTGTCTTTCCTTCTTTCCGTACTACCATTTCTGATAATTGAGTGGCTTGGGATAGTACTTAGGAGGTAAAGGAGGAGCTTTTGGATTATTACGACCATATTCACGATCATAAATCCTTCTTTTTGTCATTAATTTTTCATATAGCTCTCACTCCTTGTGGCTGTAATGATCATCTTTATTTTCATTAAAATCCACAACCAATTTCAAAGTGTACAGTATTTAGGACTTGGAGGTTGCACCCCAAACTTCAGCAAATTCTTTTTCTATTCTTTGGGCAGCACCTTGACTTTGAATTGATCTGCTGGCAGAAGCACCATCACCATATTTCCTTTTCTTATGCACTGGTATTTCAGGAGGTAGTTCTTGAGGAATCTCTGGCTGATCATGAGTCCATACTTGAGAATAACTTTCAGGAGGAAATTTATACTGTTCAGGTCTAGGATAAAAAGTAGGCTTGAAAGAATTTAGGTCAAGATGAGGAGGTGGAGCCTCATTTGGGTCAACCTGAAATTCTGGAAAGATTTGGTTATGCTTCCAGACAACAATCTCATAAGTATAGATATTTACACACTTACTCTGCTTTTCTACACTTGTATTGATCTCTTTTAGCTGATCACCCCATTGATTTTTCATGTCTTGAACTTTCTTGTCTAGATTTTCTTTGATTTTATCCTCCCCCTTTCTGTCTTCTACAAATAGGGTCTCTATGGATTCTTCTTTGAATTTTCCAACTTCTTCATAGGTTTTGAAGTTTTTTTGTTCAGTTTTCTTCAGCAATTGTATTTTGTTGTTGGCCACAGTGACTACTTGATTCATAACTTCACCAACACTAGTGATAGTGTGGTCTAAGGCCTTGCCACCATTGTTTAACAGTATTTTGAATTCATTTGTATTATTTTGTATTTCAGCAAAACCTCTGCTCATTGTTTTTCAAGAGCAATGACTTTTTCAGTTACTTCTTTGAGAGACTTGTCAAAGTACTTCTGTTGCTTTGTCAACATAGATTCAATCTTACTTAACAGGGTATCATCAGGAATTATTTCAGCTGGAGGAGGTGGAGGAGGTAGTGTTGGGGCTGTCCAAACTGATATTTCTTCGATAACAAATGAAATGTTGCCTCTAGGCGTAGATCTCATTACATCCCCTTCCTCACCCAGAATAGTAGGGATAGAGAAATCTAAATTCCTCATTAGAGGTTTTGCAGGCTCTGGGGTAACCGCATCATCTTCATCAGAGAGTATATCAACATTCGCCCCCTCACTTTCTGCCTAGGGCTGAGAATCTTCTAGTGTCACTTCAGGAATCTCTTCTGGAATGTTTTCAGGAATCTTTTCAGGAGTGTCTTTAGGAATCCTTTCAGAAGAGAAGAAAAGAGGTTCGTCTGAAGTTAGATTTTCTATCAGTCTATCAATATCATCTAAGACACCATCTTATAGAGGTGCTCTTTTCATCATCAGACTAAGCTTAATTTTCCTCTTCCACTGCTACATCATTAGGAACAACTTGCTCTATAACTTGAGCTGCAGGAACATCTGACTGAACCTCTTTCTTTGGAACCTCAACTTATAAAACTTCTTCACGAACTAAAGGAGCAGGCTCCCCATCAACAGTTGTACCAGTTGTACCAATTGTATCAGTATGAGGAGAAGATGGGGTCATTTCCTCATCATCTACTGTAGTTGTCGGTGCTGGAGGAGCTTGGCCTGGCCTTGGGATTCTGATTTCCCAACTGTTTATGGAAGAGAGGGTGACTTTATTCAGGTGGTGGATGTACACACCCTTGGACAAGTCAAAGATCTTAGGATGCACTTGATTCAAATAAAGAGAAATAATCCTTGCAAAGTTTGGTGTCTTCATGCTTTCCTTAATTTTGTAAAACAACATATGTCCCCATTGGAATTTCGTATGGCATATCACAGCTGCATCATGCTGAATAAATCAGAGGATATATAACCAAGTGAACATGTTTTGTAGAGTAGGACTTTTCCAATTATATCTGCCCGAATCTTGCTCTCGTTATTCATATTCTGTCTTCGAATGGAGGTGGTTGACTAAGAGAGGCCACTGAATGACAAAGCCATGGAATAATTTGGTTCTTCCATGTAGTCTTCTTCATCTATGGAGGGCAATCTCAGAAACTCTGTCAAGGAAGATGGCTTGATTTTGATTTTCATATCTTTGACTGAAGTTTTCAACAACTTCCCACTCCTCTTAAGCTTTGCATTTCTGAAGAACTCTTCTACGTCTTTTATAAGGACTTTGCACAGATGCTCAAGGCTGAAGGTGAGGTCGGCGGATTCAAGAAGTAGAATAACATTCCGGAAATAATCTGAAATTTCTTCGATACCTGATCGAACGAACTCACTGCCGATGCCAATCTTTGTTGTTGGGTCTATTGATCCCAATATCTCAGATTTGTAAGAAGTCAAACTGCTCAATGACATACACATATATTGTATTTGATGTGTGCTTTAGTTTATGCATGCAGGTAGTCCATGATTGGACAAGAAAAATGAGTTGGGCAGTAAATTCAAATTTCGTCGAACTCAGCTCAGAGTTCATCGAAATCAGCTTGCTGATCGTCGAGCTCAACTCAACATAAGCTTAAGAAATCAGCATACTAAATTCGTCTAACTCAGATCGACATTCATCGATCTCAAGTTACAGATCATCGAGCTCAGCCCAACGCTTATCGAGCTAATGCAGAGGAAAATCAACTAAGGCAAAAAGCGCTGAGAGTGCTGAGAAGATCAAAATTTGTCGAGCTCAGTTGCGGTTCGTCGAGCTCAGCACAAAGCTTATCAAGTTAAAGCCAGAAAATCTGTATAAGGCATAAGAACTGAGTCCACTGTGAAGAAGGTGTGACACTACTGAGACAGCTGAGACAGCTGGGAAGATAGCGTTGAGACAACTGAGAAGATGGTGTTGAACAGCAGAGACTGCTGAGAATATGGAATTGAGACAGCTGAGACATCTGAGAAGATGGCATTAAGATCGCTAAGACAGCAGAGACAAAGTGAGCTGGAAATTATTCTAAGTCAAGAAGCGTTGAGTGAAGCAAGTTCACTCAATTCTTCTAAATAAAGCAGGAAGCGCTGAGACAGTTAAGAGGTAAACAGCTGAGAATAACATTAGCTGGAATTATTCTAAGTCCAGAAGCATTGAGTAAAGCAGGTTCACTCAATGCTTCTAATGAAGAGGAAAGCACTGAAATAAAGAATTATCTCAACTGATAAATGAAAAACCGTTGAGATCGTTGATACAAATCCACTGAGACAGTTAAAGTACAGAAACCGCTGAGACAGTAGATAAGAGGAAAGCGCTGAGACAAAGGCTTGTCTAAGCTAATAATGGAAAATTACTGAGACTGCTGAGACTGTTGAGAAAAAACCGTTGAGACAAAGCCAGGAAATTTTCTAAGTCCCGAAGCGCTGAGACCCAAGACTGATGGCGTTGAGTGTCTCAACATCACTCAACGCTTAACGGGATTCAGGAAATTTTCTAAGTCCAGATGTTGATGACCACTACTGAAGTCATCAAATTCAACTCTGCAGAAAGCCATTGCGGTAAAGCTACTATAGCGCCAAAAGTTGTTTTGTCCCTTTCTGATGGAGTTGGCGCTCACCAATCCTTGGTCGGCCCACATACTACGTTGTCATTTATTCAAATCAACGCATATAAAAGGGGCAAACAAAAAAGGTTTATGGTTAACGAATACCCGGGCATCAAACGAATCCAAGGTACAAAAAGTGAAACTAAAAGATGTCGTTGGACATTTATTTCGATCATGCTTGAAAGCTGAAGTCCAGCCAAGATAGCCAAAAGGCAAGAAGATAGCTGGAGCACTTCCTGCACAGCAAGTTGGTTCTCTCAAGAACAAAGCAAGTTGGTTGATCCACTCAATAGCAGATAGCTGCTCACCTGTGCAGCAAGGGAGAAGATAGTTGTATAAGAAGACTCATTCCTTCTACAGCAAGTTAGCTGGACAGATATCTGCTCAGTCCGGCAGAGCAAACTCTGAGATTTATTCTCTGAGTTATTTTTGTTTTCTATTTCATCTTAAAACTTGTAACCATTTTACTGTAGGATTCGGGCTTCCTGGATCTGAGTTGCTGGAAGGCTAAATAGCCTGCGGCTAGAGAGTTTATCTCTCTGTGGTAGGATCCAACTTGATCTGAGTTGCTGGAAGGCTTGATATCCTGAGGCTGGAGATTTTATCTCTCTGTGGTAGGATTCAACTGGATCTGAGTTGCTGGAAGGCTTGATAGCTTGAGGCTAGAGAGTTTATCTCTCTGTGGTATGATCCAACTAGATCTAAGTTGCTGGAAGGCTTAATAGCATGAGGCTGGAGAATTTATCTCTCTGTGGTAGGATCCAACTGGATCTGAGTTGCTGGAAGGCTTAATAGCCTGAGGCTGGAGAGTTTGTAGGGATATGGCGCAACCAACTCGCCCAAAAGCCCGGACTGTTTGAGTACGACGCTACCACTCCTTTATGGAGCTGGTTACCCTAGGATCCATGGGGCGGCCAGTTAGGCCCCAGGGGACACACCCTTCTGTTTCGACTAGTGCGGGCCGTAGCACAGCACGGCCGTCCCTCCCAACACCGGAGGGCATTGATGGAACCCAACAATCCCCCCCCCCCAGCAACGACCCCGGGTTTTCGAACCCGTGACCTCCTATGATACCACTTGTAGGGATATGGTGCAACCAACTCGCCCAAAAGCCCGGACTGTTTGAGGACGGCGCTACCACTCCTTTATGGAGCTGGTTACCCTAGGATCCACGAGGCAGCCAGTTAGGCCCCAGGGGACACACCCTTCTCTTTCGACTAGTGCGGGCCGTAGCGCAGCATGCCGTCCCTCCCAACAACGGGGGTATTGATGGAACCCAACAGAGTTTATCTCTCTGTGGTAGGATCCAACTGGATCTGAGTTGCTGGAAGGCTTGATAGCCTGAGGCTGGAGAGTTTATCTCTCTATAATAGGATCCAAGTGGATCTGAGTTGCTTGAAGGCTTAATAGCCTGAGGCTGGAGAGTTATCTCTCTGTGGTAGGATCCAGGTGTGGATCTGAGTGTAAGGCTGTGGGCCTGAGGTGTAAGCTCTAAAGAGCATAGTGTTGGAGTTTTTGCATTGTCCAACAATTAAGTTGGAAAGGTGGGAGGGAAAGAGGATGTACCCAATTAGGGAACCACTATAAATACTTGTGTGCTTACTGTGTGTGTTTGTTTTACTTTCTTATTGTATGACATAAGGACAAGCTCTAGATAGTGTAGTAAGAAAACAACAAAAGAAGCTATAAATTTCAAAGACCTATTCACACCCCCACCCACCCCCTCTAAGTGATTAGGTAACCTTCAATTAAATAACTTTCATTTGTAATAGGATCCATCGATTGAGAAGAATGAAAAAATTCTGACTTTTCGGAGAAGAATCGATGGATTTTGCATGAAGAACAGCGGTGACCTTCACGGAACTGAAACGTCTTTCTCGGGAAAGGGCTTTTTTGAATTCATGGATTTGGATATTTTATGGACTTATCTACTTATATAAAATTGAAAATTTTGAAGAATTGTGAAAAGCGTACCTGGGAGTGGCTGTTCGAATTCTTCAGAAATTTTTGCTGGCAGATTTGGGCATTTCTTGAGAAAGATAAGGATTCTCGAGAAATCCATTAGACTTTTCGAGAAATATATGGCATTTCTCGAGAAATATAGGTAGTGTTCCGAGAATAATAGTAGCTTTTCTCGAGAAATTCATAAGATTTTCCCGAGAAATCCATAAGCTTTCGAGAAGTATAAGTAGTTTTCCAAGAAATCCCTTTCTGAGCTTGAGATTTTTCTGAGAAAGAGTTCTCTTGAAATCTTCTAAGTGGCTGATGCTAAATCTTCTCTAGAGTTCAAATATGAACTTTTCAGGATTCCATGTTGAGCATACCAAGTTCTGTCTTGAAGAAGGATAACTTGGCCTCGTCTAGCGGCTTCGTGAAGATATCTGCAATCTTCTTATCTGTTGGGACATAGCTGAGGGCTAAGTCCTTATTCTCCACATGCTCCCAGATGAAGTGGTAGTGCACCTCGATGTGCTTTGTCCGGCTGTGGGAAACTGGATTGTTTGCGATTGTAATTGCACTGGATGAGTCACAATACATCATAATTTCTCTGAACTTCAGATTATAATCTTCAAGTTTATTTCTGATCCATAAAAGCTGTGTGCAACAACTACATGTGGAGATATACTCTGACTTGGCAGTATAAGTTGCCACACAATTCTGTTTCTTACTGCTCCATGAAATAAGCCGCCTTCCGAGGAATTGGCACGTCCCAGAAGTGATTTTCCTATCATCCCTACTTCCTGCAAAATCAGCATCTGAAAAGCCAATTAGCTCGACATCATTACTTCTTGGGTACCATAAGCCAAGATTAGCTGTAACCTTAAGGTATCTTAAAATCCGCTTTGCAGCGACGTAATGATATTTCTTAGTGTTCACATGATATCTAGTGTAGACACATGTTGAGAACAATATATCTGGTCTACTGGCAGTCAGGTAAAGCAAGGATCCAATTATGCTTCTATACTTGGTTTCATCAAAAGGTTTCCATTTCTCATCCTTGTTTAGAGATATAGTTGAACCCATTAGAGTCCTCATAAATGATGTGCTCTCCATTCAAAATTTCTTAAGAAGCTCTTTGGTGAACTTCTCCTGAGATATGAAAACTCCATCTTCAGATTGCTTTACCTAAAGTCCTAAGAAAAACTTCAGCTCTCCTGTACTGCTCATTTCAAACTTCTCTTGCATAATTTTGGAAAAACATTTCAAAGGTTGTCTTCTGTAGAGCCAAATATGATGTTGTCGAAATAGATTTGCATTAGCAAAATCTTGTCTTTAACTTCCCTAAGAAATAATATCTTGTCTATCTTTCTCCTTGTGAACTTGTTCTCAAGAAGAAATCTTGACAATGTCGCATACCAAGCTCGGGGAGCTTGCTTTAAACCATTTAATTCTTTATTTAAAAAATAAACGTAATCAGGGAATTGAGAATTGATAAAACCTGGGGGTTGTGCTACGTATACTTTCACTTTCAGATTCCTATTGAGGAATACTGACTTCACGTCCATTTGGTAGACAGTGAAGTATTTGAGGGCAGCATACGCAAGAAACAATCTGATCGTCTTGAGCCGAGCCACTGGAGCAAATGACTGGTCGAATTCGATCCCCTCTTATTGTTTATAACCTTGTACTACAAGCCTGGCTTTGTTCTTGATAATTACTCTGTGTTCATCCAGCTTGTTTCTAAATTTCCATTTGGTGTCGATCACGTTCTATCCCTTTTGTCTGGGCACCAGCTCCCAGACTTTGCATCGTTCAAACTGGTTGAGCTCCTCTTGCATTGCCATGATCCAAGAGGCATCTTTGTTCTCTTCCTTGAACTTCTTCGGGTCGACCTGAGACAGAAAGCTGAGATACAAAATTTCATTAGTTGTACCTCTTCTAGTTCTAACATCATTGCCTGGCTCTCATATTATCTGATCAATTGGGTGATCTCTTAGGTGTCTGAGCCCTAGGTTCCTTTCTCTCCCTCCATCAGGCTCTGCAACATCCGGTACTGCCTTTGTAGGTTAAGGTAACTCTTCCTCTATGGGTTCTTCATCAACCAAGCCTGGATCGATGAGTTTTACTACTCTTGTAGCTTCTTCATTAACAGCTTCATCCATGCTTAGCTCCTTGAACCTGGTACCTACATCTGCTCCAATAACACTAGACGAGGCTCTATAAAGAAAGCTAATCTCATCGAATACAATGTTTATCGTCTCTTTTACCACCAGAGTTTTCTTATTGAAAATCCTATATGCCTTACTATGGCTACTATATCCTATAAAAATACCTTCAAAATACTTTTCACTGAACTTAGTTCAATAATACTTTCCATTATTAAGTATGAATCATTTGCTTCCAAATATTCTAAAATAGGACACAGTATGTTTTCTGCCCTTCAATAGCTCATAGGGGGTCTTTCGATAGCTTTTCTTGATGAGTGCTCTATTTTGCACGTGATAAGCCGAATTGACTGATTCAGCCTAGAAGTACTCCAGAAGTGAAGCGTCGTTCAACATGGTGGTACATGCTTCAATTAGGGTTCTATTCCTTCTCTCAGTAACTCCATTTTGTTGTGGAGTGTGCGAGGAGGAAAACTCATGAAATATACCTTGGCTTTCACAGAATCTTGTCATAGCACCAGACTCAAACTTCGTTCTGTGGTCACTCCTGATTTTGACCACTGAGCAGCCCAATTCGTTCTGAATTTGTCAGATAAAATTAGTTACAGAATTGAAGTTGTCTGACTTGTGTTTCAGAAAGAACACCCAAGTGAAACGCGAGTAGTCATCAATAATGACTAATGTATAGACCTTACCTCCTAAGCTGTGAATAGGCATAAGACCGAATAAGTTCATATGAAGCAAGTATAAGCTTCATGAAGAATATTTCTCAGCAATACCCTTGAAGGTAGCCCATGTCTGCTTACCCATTTGACAAGAGTGACATGGACTCTCTTTAAGATACTTAATCCTGGGGGCATCACATACTAAGTTGTGAGAAAATAGCATATTTAAGGTTTTGAAATTAATATGTGATAATCTCTTGTGTCATTGCTAACAGAGAGAAGCACTACTTTTTGTCATAAAACACACAGGGGTAGAATTGTCTAAACAAAGAAACCTTAAACAAAAAATATTTCTACTCCGAGTGCCTGTAAGACCGTCTCCAAATTTGCAGACTATTTTATCAAACACTTGTCCTTGCAGAACTCAACAATGTAGCCTTTGTCAAATAGTTGACTTATGCTTATGAGATTATGGTGTAATCCCTCAACATAAGCCACGTCTGTGAAAGATATTACGCAGTTGGAAATCATACCATAACGTTTTGTTGTTCCCCTATCTAAAGCACCAAAAATGACTTTTGGTCCGTCTTTGATTGGGGTATAGTCATGCAAAAGGCTTCTTGTCCCGGTCATGTGCCGAGAGCATCCACTGTCCAAATACCAGATTGGCGTTCTATTGGTCTTTGGACATACCTGCAAAAATAGATAATTTTACCTTAGGAACCCAAACATATTTGGGTCCTTGGTTCCTGGTCAGCTGAACACCACTAGGAACATTAACATTGTGAGTGGTCGGTCTCGCATAGCTAACTCGTGGAGTTACAAAATTGGTAGGGTTGTACCAACAATCTGCGCCAAAGTGACCAATTTTGTCGCAGCACTAACAGTCAAATCTTTTGTACCTCCTTTTGAACTCCTGCTTTACCCTTTTAATGTGAGGTCTAGTATGGGTAGCATTCTTAGAGGTGGATGCCTCCTGGTTGTAGCATAAATAGGGGTTTTACATCTCCTTAGCCTTAGGCACAACAGATTTAGATTTTAGTGCCTTCTTATTGTTATTGCTGTGTACATAGGACCATAACTCTTCATATGAATCACATCAAATGGTGCTTTGAATATGCTGGCACCAAAGTAATGGGGACGGGTCCATCCCTGGTATCTACTCTTGTGCTATGCATGAGTAGGACTTGCATGATAACCATAGGACGACTCAAGGTCAAACTTATTCGTTGGGAAGATTACCTTCCTAAACGATGGTTGACTCAATGGTGGTTTTGCCTTTTCTTTAGTGCTTGCCTTCTAAACAGCCTTACTCTTTCCACTGACGTGGCCAAGACCACTACCCTTCTTTTGAGTTGAAAACTCATCAATGAGAAGGAGAACAGTCTTTGGTTTGGAGAAACTCTCAACGAGTTTTATTTCCACTACGAGCTTTTCTTCCAGCTCATCAAGAAACTTTTCCTTTAGATTTAATGTCTCAGCAGTGCCCTTGAGTTCCTCTTTCAAGGAGTGGACTTCATCTCTGAGAGGAAGTAATTGTGCAATTTCTTTCCTCAGATTTGCTTCCACTGCCTTAAGGGAGGCAATCTCTTTTAATTGCTTTCGGACTACCTTACGGCATTTGTCGAAAGCCTTTAATAAGTGCTCATGCTGAGCCATCAATTTTGATTCGTTCTCACCAGAAGAATAGTCTTCATGATCGTTAGTGGACATTTTAGATTCTGAGAGAATGGTGTGCGAGTTTACCTTCCCATGGTATTCAAAGTCGCTCACTTCCTCATCAGATTGATCCATAAGCCCAAAGTAAGATTTTTCATTTTCAGAGCTCGACTCACTCGATTCACTATCGCTGAGAGTCTTTGACTTTTTGGCAACAAAGCTCTTTTCTTCTTTCTTCTTTCTTCTTCCCTTTGAAGGATTTCTTCTCGTCCTTCCTGGAGCTATCCTTCTTCTTGTAAGACACTCTGCAATCATGTGACCTGATTTGTTACAGCAGTAGCAAACAATATCAGAGGTAAATTGTTTGTTCGGTTTGGATTTGTACTTGTCCTATTTATTGTAGCTATTCGTCGTTCGATCACCATCATGACATGATCTTATGGAATGTGAAGAGGATGACATTTTTTATTTGTCTCCTCCTACTCAGTAGCATCTTGAACTGCTTGGAGATCAGGGAAAACTCTCCATCTGATAGCTCGGAGCCAGACGTGCTTGGCTAAGAGTCTTCTGGAGTGTCAGGAGCTCGTGTCCTTACAGGTGACACAGCTTTAGATTTTCTTGACCCTTCCGCCTTCAGAGCCACAGACTTTTCTCTGCTAGACATTTTGTTGTTCAGCTCCTCCTTCTTACGTGTATTCATTTGAATCTCATTGATGCGATGGCAAGTGTACCGATCGTAGTCACGTAATAATGTGAGGAGTTTAATCCCCGGATATCGATCTCTCGATGAGTGCAAGTAGGGAGTGTGATTTCGCTATATGAAAAAGGGATTGCAAGCGAGAAAGTAACCAAAGGGGGTTTTTGATTTGGATTCCTAAGTTAACAACAGTAAGAAAACTATTGCGGGTCGTCGTCTTTATGTCTCTTTGGTGGATTACTCAAGAGAGTAATAGGGAAGATGGATGAGCAAATGAGGGTCGCAATCACCTCTTCATAACGTACACTTCTAGCAATCGCTAGAATAGCACAATCACAACTTGAACAAGAGAAAATCTGAAGTTCAACAACAATATCTAGAACTAAAATATATCAACACTTAGACATACTGAAATATTCAAGCTATCAATGTTCTTACACATCAATCCAACACCCAAATATGCAGAAAAAGAAATACTACAAGTAATGGGGAAGAGAAACAACCAAACGCACGAAGGCTCTCCGAGATTCACGGCCGGATTCAAGGGTTTCGGGGCTTGTCTGAACTCGGTCTACGGTTGACATCCGGGAACCAAAAATGGCTGTCACTTCCTTCAAATATCCCATCTTCTTTATGAATAATTGTTGGTTGGTTCTATCCAGAGAACTTCATGGATGCAGCAACCTTTGAGCTTGACATGGAGCTTGGAGCTTGGAGATGACAGTGGTGGCCGGAGACAAAGAAGTTGCTAGCTCTTGGAGTAGAAATGGTGGCCGGATTAACTCTCCAAGGAGGAGAGAGAAAATAATGGCTTTGGGAAAGTTTCACCGCTCAAAAGAGCAGAAAATGGCGGCTGGGTCGGAATGGATCGGAACTCCCCTCTAGAAGAAGAAATTTGCGCTTTAAATAGAAGCAGGTCAGAAAAATAGACACGCACGGTTTGGCGTATGATTGTGAGAAAACCGTGTGATATTAACTTCCAGATCTAGCCTGCGGAAGGAGAAGCGTTGACCCGTGCATTTTACTACACGCATGGGCAGTTCCGCCCGTGCATGAAGGAAATCACACGGGTAGCGACAGAGAGCTGCAATGCAGGGAAATATGGGGAACCGTGCGTTTTACTCGTGCACGGGCGCTGCCGTCCATGCGTGAACAAAACGCACGATTAACCACATAAGGGAACAATCAGGAAAGCTACAGGAAAACCGTGTGTTTCCTTCGCGCACGGTTCCGAAGAAACCATGCGTCAACCGTGTGTGAGGATCGTCGAACTCTGCTCGACGACATTCGTCGAGCTCAACACGACATTCTTATAGCTGAGCAAAACGCACGATCGGGCACAAACCGTGCGCGATTAAAACGCACGACCGTGCGTTTTCCTCAAAACAGAATTCGTGCCTTGGGGAAAACACGCCACCTGCACATCAAAACCAAAACTTGAGAACAAGCTCCCAGCAGCAAATATACAGCTAAGAAAACAGCAGGAAAGAGTCATGGGGAGCACCATGTGCATACCCCCAAATACAGAATGCGCAATTGCACACCCTCGGGCCAAAATAGTGCACAAAATGGTCCATGACCTAACGATGCAAATATAACCGATATACATTTAAAATGCAGTGCACGAGTGAGAAAACTAGCCTAGATGAGTCCGAAAAATACTATAAATATCGGACTCATCACCCCACCAGACTTAAACATTTGCTTGTCCCGAGCAAATCATCCCTCCATGGACTAGAAAATAGCTAGCTGGCTTAGAGATTTTTAAAATAAGGTAAATCGAGAAATCGAAAACAGCATGGGCATAAAAATATAATAGATACAATTTTTAATTATGCTACAAAGTTTATAAATTTCAACAAGTATAAATAAGTATTGTAACTACTCAAAAAATAGAATCCTGGAGAATCGTTTGGTCATGCGTAGGAAGAAAGTAGGCAGGTCACTCAGTTGAGCATTGCCACAGGTCGGGGCTCTGGATCACCTCCAAAGAAATCCATCAATGTCGGGGACCATACGCTTTCCCATTTGCACTCTCTCCATGGAGCAAGTATGACTCCAGCGTGAATTCGTAGGACTTTAGGGTAGAAGTGGGGCTTGGGTATATACGTAGGTAAGGTTGTAAAAGGGGTTAGAATGATGGCTACGCACATCCCAAATGAGCTCAAAAAATGCAATCCTCTTGCCTACAAAACATGCCGGTGCACCACACCACCAGACTTGAACTTGACAACACGGGTGTGTGCACCGCCTACCACAAAAATAATACTAAAAAAAACTATGTATTTTCACTTTCTTCTTTTATATCATCAGAACATATATTTTTTTATATTTTTTTTATTTTTTACAATGCACAGTCAGCCCAAATTTTCAAAATAACTTCACCGCACAACCACATAGAAGTATCACAGCCACAACACCAATGGAAGAAGTATCATACTACTATAGCGAAATAGGGGTGTGCAACTGGGTAAAGCTTTAAGGCCTTGGTGATCGCGTAGTGGGGCTAAATCAATAGGATGGGTAGGAACAAAATGAGCTAGCATGGATTATCGTTAGGATAGGTACAAGGCTCAACCGGGCCAAAACGATGGCCTATATCACGCTCACTCTAGACTAACTGTGCACCAATGCTTCGAGAGTAGCTTGGGGTAAGTTCTTAGCCACCGAGAAAGATGATCCTTCCTCCTGACTCGAGCAATACGACGCTAGTGGCGGCTACACACATTCCTACACTATTGTTCGATTGCTCCAGATTCCACAGTTTTGAGTAGTGCAAACATTATTTAAAAATGCAGAAAAGCATAAATCTACGAGCATAAGAAAAATTAAATCTATACTATTTCTACACACCATGGGTCCTCGATTAGGAGCACTGCACGAGTTTCACACTACCCTATCCTATAATCCTAAGCTAGCACCACAATCTTTAAGGTAACACAAAAGAAATAAATTAAACTTGGGTCGAGCGCGTGCTTAAGTACGCGCTCATGCGGTGTAGGTGCACAATGCTGTCAAGATAAAATAAAAACTGAAAATGAAAATACTCTTATGGTATTCAAGTGCATGTGCAATGGTAACTCGCAAAATTTTCCCCCACCAAACTTATACTAAACAATCTAACCATGATTTGCAATAAAAATAGAAAAATAAAAGGTAAGGGAAGAGGTTACCCCATGCTCAGAAAATGAGCATACCAAAAGATTGGCGTTAATTTCAGCAGACAGTCCACGGCTCAAACTAACTCCACCTGTATAAGAGAATATCTTCAACCACTCATACTCAAAACATATAATCACAGTAGCATATTTGAATAAACCAAATGCGACAAAATTGGGTTGTCAACCAGAAGCCCTTTTCTTTACCGTCCTTAAGGTGGACCAAATACCTGTATTAGCAGTTATATAAATATTGGTTTATAATCATAGGCAAAAGCAAATCCAAGCACCAAATGTAAGCAAAACAACTAATGGAGGTTACATCCACGGGAGTCTTGCAGTAATATGCAGTGTACGTCTTTATCGACAAACTTTACCTCAAATCGCTTCAAGCGATGCCCGTTCCTTGGAGAAGGACATGAAGAATGTTCAAGCGAAGAAAAGATTGGGTGATAAGAGGACTGAGTTCAAGGTGCCGGCTAACTCAAAGTCTGGGTACCGTAAGTTCTTTAAGAAGGCTAGGACTTCGGGTCCATCGTCTTCTTCCGGTGCTTCTGGGGTGACTACTGGTCGGACCCTGGGTGCATGTTTTACTTGTGGAAAGTCGGGGCACTTTGCCCGTGACTGCTGGAGCGGACGTCCCAAGTTCAAAAGGAAGCCGGGAGCAACTTATGAAGAGAAGGGCAAGGCGGAGGAGTCAACCGCGTCCCATTATGCTCCGGCTCAATCGAGGGTTTATAATCTTGGCCAACAGGAGGTCATCAAACAAGCGGATGTGGTGACAGGTATGGTTTAAATTTATAGCAAGTCAAATTGATTTATACTTGTTTTGTGTGTGTTACCTTACCACTGCTTGTTTAGGATTTGTTTTGATTTGTGAGAATCCGGCAAGAGCACTCTTAGATATGGGAGCTTCACACTCCTTCTTGTCCGAAGGATTCATATCGCGCATCGGAGTACCTTCTTCGATGGCGAAGGACAAGTTGGATGTGTTGTTACCGAATGGGTGTTTGATGCACGCGGATAAAATCTGCGGTGTTAAGATTCGCATTGGGAAGCAATATTTTGATTTGCAAGCGTCGTTACTACCGTTGGTGGAGTTCGACGTTATATTTGTCATGAACTGGCTCTCGGAGCAGCAAGCCTATATTGATTGCAGTCGTAAGGAATATAGGCTTGAAAGGGTCGAGCAAGACGTTGATGTCTACTCTTCAGGTGGTGAAGGCGGTTCGTGCTGGTGCAGAGCTGTTCTTTACACTAGTGGAGGTTGCAAAGCCGAAGCTGATAAGTTGTAAATATACCTATTTTTGTGTACATTAAATTAGTCGTTTTAGTTTCTTTTTGTTATTTTTCTTTATTTTTCTTTAATAAAATGTTTCTTTTTTGTAAATAGTTTGCTAACTTACTTTATTTTGATTTTCTGAAAAATTTCAGGAAATTGTCAAATTTTGCATGGGTCACGCCCGTGTTCTTTGGGTCACGCCCGTGACCAGGGCGTGACAACTCAAATCCCGTGAAATCGGCCACAAAATGAAGAAATTGATGAACCCGCCCGACGTCACGCACATGTCGAATGACACGCACCGTGACCCCAGCCCGTGTCACGCAAGCTCGACGATTTGCATTCGACGTTCGTCGACCAACCTGACATGCCCGTGTCACCCAAACCGACACGCCTGTGTCACTTGCTCTCGACATTTTCCGCTCGACAACTTCCAGACTCGACAAAACTCTCTCGACATTCGTCGAGACAAACCCGACACGCCCCGTGTAGACAGAGACACGGGCATGACCACCACTTGACTTCTCCACCTGACTCGACGAAAACGCGCTCGACGTTTTCCGCTTGACGAATGTCGACTCTACCTGACACGCCCGTCTCAGCCAACCCGACACGCCTGCGTCACTTGCTCTCAACATTTTCCGACGATCAAGGCTTCTAGACTCGACAAAATGGTCTAGACATTTGTCGACTCAACCTGACATGCTCGTGTCAAGATGCGACATGGGCGTGTACTTCTCCACTTGGCCGACAAGACACTGCCAACGACTTTCAATGCGGCCAGCGCCTAGATCAACCTCACCGACACGCACATAGTCACACTTGTGACCTGGGGCGTGACCGCCGCGTGACCGACATGTGTCCAACCCGAAGTCAACTAAGCCGTCAGATCACCGAATCAGATCGATGAATAGTGCTGACACGCCCACTGACATGCCCGTGTCAGAGGTCGTGTCCCATGAAAAATTTTGTCTATAAATTCCAGGCTTCTGCTTGTAATCCTGTTCCACTTTTTGGTTCCATTTTGCTAAGGTGTTATGCTGCCAAGATGAATTCCAAATGTTATGTAAGGGATATTTTCTCCCCCACTTCTTTGTTTTTGTTTTTCGTTCTTTTGTAACCCATTGTTTTAGCTTAATAAAATGTATTTTTCATCTCTTTATTTGGCTTTGGAATGAATCGAAATAACTACCCTTATGCAATCTTATTTATCTTTGTTTTAGCTTTGTTTTTGTTCTCTTTAACATGCGTGTGTGCGTGTATGAGAATAACTTGTGTTTTTTATGTTTTCATTTTCATTTCTTTGCTTAGTCTTATTTATACTTTGCATTTTTATAGCTTTTTCAGTCATTCCTATAAACCCGTAAAAACGTTTTAAAGTATTTTTCATTTTTCTTCAAACTAGATTTTCGTTTTTAGGTTGTAAAACTTTTTCGTTCTTTTTCCTTTATTCGCACTTTTTTAGCATTTTTACGGAGTTATAGAAATGATAATATAGTTGTTTTAATTTTTCGAGCATTTCAATTTTTGTTTTAAACTTTTGCTCTTTTAAATTTTTTGTCTTCTTTTTACGCATTTCTACTGCATTCTAGCGGTAGAAATGTATTTGTTTTAATTTTCCGAGCACTTCTATTTTTGCGTTTATTTTCAAAACTTTTTGCTCCGTTAATTTTTATTTCAGCTTCTTATGCATTTCTACCGCATTCTAGCGGTAAAAATGCAGTCGTTTTAATTTTTAGATAACTTAATTTTTATTCATTTCTGTACGTGTGCGCATTTATTTCCGTCTACTCGTAAAGAGTTAAATTGCGTAGTGTTTTATTTCCTTTCCTGTAGAGTGTGTGAGTTTTCTTTCCAGTAGAGTTTGTGAGTTTTTACATTCTGTTTTGTGCGTGTGTTTTACTTTATGTCGAGAGTGTGTGTGCGTGAGTTTTAATTTCTGTCGAGTGTGTGCGTGCGTTGCATTTATTTTATCCTACTCATTTGAGTAGGACTCGCTTTCATTTCTCCCGCCCATGCATTTGCGCCGGTACTCGCACTTTACTGCTTTCATTTCAGTCCTACTCGTTTGAGTAGGACTTGCAATTTACTGCTTTATTTACTTCTTTCCTTTACTGCTTTTTTTCCTGCTTTCATTTACTGCTTTCTTTATTGCTTTCACAGCTTGCCGTCCCCATTGTACAACCTCGTGTCCGGCAAGCAAGGTCGCCAGGAACCAGACATATTGGTCTAAAGGCAGTAGGCGAGCTCGGCAGTAGAGAAGCCGAGCCCGAGCTCGGCATTCGTCGACCAGAGGTCGGCATCCGTCGACCGGATATCAGTATTCGACGACCCCAAGCTCAGCATCTCGCCGAGCTAGCCCCAACTCGCGCCCCACCGACGGAGCTCGGCAATAGTAGGCGAGCAAGACCGGCCGAGATGATCAAGCTCCCCAGCTCGCCTGGATGAACGAGGTACTTTTTACTGTTTTGCCCCCGCTGGTCTGCCTATAGCCCTTCAAAATAGCGGAGTTTGGCTGTTGGCAGACCCAACCAAGGGTTTTCTGGTAATTTCAGGTCAGCTCTTTTGGTTATTGGCAGTCCAGATTCTAAAAACTATAAATAGGACCCAAGGGGTACCCCAGAGAGCATGCTTCATGTGCCTCCCTGCTCCAGTTCTTAAGTGCTTTCTGAGGGTACCTTAGCTCGGCTTCTGGCTAAGGAGGGGAAGTGCTCTGAGATCTTCCGGGTTTGTGGTGGGACCTCCCTGTTGAGCCCTTGGGTCGGTCTTTCCTTGTTTTCTTTGTTGTTTTGCTTGCAGGAGTAAAATAGGCGCGGGACTACCCCTTCACCAAGGGCGAACTCCACAGGAAATCGAGAAATCGGTTTCAACATTTTGCTGCGGTGAGCGTGGAGCGTGGTCAGTGCAGAAAAGCTTCAGCGAGCTTGATGACGGGAGGACAGGGATCTGACAGGCCGAACACACCCCCCCCCCACCTCTCGCCACGGTGGGGATGTTTGAAGATTTCAGGAATGAAGTGCTGAATCTTGTCAAGTTCGCACTCGGCACGTGGGCCGAGTGCTCGACTCCAGCAGTCCAGATCGCGGCCGCCCCCTCCTTGGCCGAGGATGCTCCCGGCAGGCGAGCTGAGAAGGAGGTGGCCGAGGAAGGCTAGGGATGCGAGCTCCCCGGGCACGAGCTCTTCCCCGACTCGGCAGGCCGAGGCTGGTTCGGCGAGCTGGGCTCGCAAGACTCGTCGGCTCGCCCAGTGGGTGGAGGCAGTCCTTTCAACGAGCTGGTCTCCTCAGCTCCAGTTCCAAATGGGTTCAGGGAACCCGAGATGTCCTACGACACCGGGAAGGGAGACCCGGTTCAACATGTTAAATGGTTCGAAGATGTAGTCTCCATCCGTCAGATGTCGGAGGGATTCAAATGCCGACTCTTCACTATCACCCTCAGGGAGAAGGCAAGGGAGTGGTTCCATCAGCTACCGGCCAGCTCCATCTACTTCTTTGAGGACCTGCGCCGGGGGTTCATGATGAGATTCACTACCTCGAAGAAGAGGAAGAAGGAGTCGGAGTCCCTGTTCCACATCAAGCAGGGAGTGAATGAGAAGTTGGGGAGCTACGTGGACCGGTTTCAGGAGGAGGTCACTCAGGTCCAGGAGATGCCGGGCCATTGTCTGATGATGGCCTTCACCTTGGGCCTGCAGCAGGGGTCCTTCCGGATGGAGCTGAAGAGGGTTCCCCCCCTCTCCTATGATGAGCTGATGGAGAGGGCGGCAAGAGAAGTTGACAGGGTTGCGTCAAACCCGGAGTTTGCGAGGAAGCTGGGCAGGTGGGCCACGGAGGAAGAGAAGGAGTCAAGAGGAGGGAGAGGATGGGAGGAGAGAAGAGGAGAGCCTCGACAGAGGGAGAAAAGGCAGCTCCAGTGGCAGCAGCAGCCGAGGTGGGGGCGTCAGGAGCCCGACCGTCGACTGGGCTGGAGACCTGAGTAGCAAGGGCAGGGGCCACAGAGGGGATACCACGGAAGGGATCACTATCAGGGGAGGCAAGATTAGTTCCACCCTCCAGGCTGGAGGCAGGCCCAAAGGCCCCGGCTTCCCGATCAAGAGGAGGCTATGGCCATAGCCTTAGGGGCGAGGAGGAGAATAATGAGGAGGAGGAGGAGAGAGGTTAGGGTGGAGTTGCCCTATTGCGACTTCCGTCAGGAGGAGGGGCACGTAACATCCACATGCCCGGAATTCCTTGAGATAAGGGAAAATAGGGAGCAGCAGCAGCAGCAGGGGCGACAAGAAGTGAGGATTGAGGAGGTCCTGCCTCGGACGGAGGAGGATCGTTACGAAGACCGGGTGGATGTTGGAACCCGAGGAGTGATCGGAGTGATCTACGGGGGGGTGGGGGTCGAGGCTTCCCGAAAGACGAGTCTCCACACCATGTACTGTCAGAGCGTTGCCTCCACTTCCCAGACCCCACCCCGGAGGAGAGGATCACCTTCTCCAGGAGTGATATGCCAGATCACGAGGATCTATTCTATGATGCGCTGGTCATCAAGGCAGCCATCGAGAATTTTACCGTCTCTCGGATCCTCGTCGACAACGGGAGCTCCGTCAACGTCGTCTTCAAAAAGGCGTTTGACGCAATGAAGGTGGAGGCAAAGAGGGTGCTGGCCTCGGGTGGACCCTTGTTCGGGTTTTTAGGAGAGAGGAAGGAAGTGGAGGGATGATGTAGGCCTCCATGTTACCCTAGGGGGGGCAGTCCAGAAACTGCAGGTTCATCATTGTGGACGCCCCAGAAGCTACAGCGCCATCTTCGGGAGGCCCCTTATCAGCGTCTTCCGCTGCGTCCCCTCATCTTTCCATCAGTGCTTGAAGTTCAACGCTGAGGGGATCCAGGTCAGGGTCAGGGGGGACCCAAAGGTGGCGCGGGAGTGCTATGTCACTGCGGTGAACACCATCTCTTGGCAAGAGGGAGCCGAGGAGATGGGGCGAAGGATGGAGGAGGCTGAGTAAGGAGTAGGAAGGGAGGAGCTGGAGACAGAGAACGGCGCAGAGGAGGCGGTCGGAGGAGACCAGCAAGAGCTGGCCGAAGTGATGGCCGTGGAGGAGGAGAAGGAAGTGGAGGTCCCCGTTCCGGAGGAAGGGGCTGCTGAAGAATGGGGGGAGCAGTCCAAGCTAGAGGCTGCGGAAGAAGTGGTGGATCTGGAGGTGCTCACCCGTGGAGGCAGGATGGAGAAGATCTGCGTCAGCGGGGGGCTGACCCCGGAGGACCAAGGCAGGATGCTGGAGTGCATCCAGAAGAACGTGGACATCTTCGCTTGGAACGCCGCAGAGATGTTGGGGGTTGACGTGGATGTGGCCTGCCACCGCCTCAACCTGGACCCAGGAACACGCCCCGTTCAGCAGAAGAAGAGGTCCACTGCGGACAAGCTGGCGGAGCCTATCAGGGAGGAGGTGGCGAAACTCCTCAAGGCCGGCTTCGTGTCTGAGATCCAGTACCCCGGCTGGGTCTCCAACGTGGTCATGGTCAAGAAAGGAGACGGCCGGTGGAGGATGTGTATCGATTTTTCTTTACTTAATAAAGCTTGTCCTAAGGACTGTTATCCTTTGCCTCGAATCGACGCACTGGTTGACTCAGCCGTCGTTTTCTCTATAATGAGTTTTCTACATGCTTTTTCAGGTTATCATCAAATCAGGATGCACCCCCCAGACATCAAGGATGTCTCGTTAATCACAGGGGATGGATGCTACTGTTACAAGATGATGCCCTTCGGGCTGAAGAATGCAGGGGCAACCTACCAGAAAATGATGGATAGGGTCTTCCAAGGAGCAGAAAGGGACGAATTTGGAGGTGTATGTAGATGACCTCATGATCAAAAGTCGGGATGTGGACTCCCACCTTCGGGACCTGGAGGAGACCTTTGCCACCCTGCGCAAGTATAAAATGCGGCTGAATCCCCTAAAGTGTGTCTTCGGGGCTAGCAGGGGAATGTTCTTGGGGCACCTCCTCACCCCCGCAGGGGTCGAGCCGAATCCTGATAAGGTCAAGGCTATCTTGGAGCTAGGGTCACCACGGAATGCTAAGGAGGTCCAACGGCTGACGAGGAGGCTAGCAGGGCTGAGTAGGTTCCTCTCCCGGGCAGGAGAAAAGTGCTCCCCCTTCTTTAAAACGCTGAGGGGTGGTCAGAATTTTGAATGGACCAAGGAGTGCGAGGAGGCGTTCCAGGCCCTCAAGATGCAGTTGACTCAGGCTCCGCTACTCCAAGGGCCGAAGGAGGGGGAAGACCTGTTTTTGTACCTCGGGGTCGGGGCAGAGGCCTTGAGCTCCGTCCTAGTTTGTGAAGAGGGGAAGAAGCAGCTCCATATTTATTACGTGAGCCGGGTCCTGAGGAAGGCCAAGCTCCGGTACCCGATTCTGGAGAGGCTAGCCTTCGCCCTGATCATCTCGGCCCGGAGGCTGCGACCTTACTTCCAGGCACACTCAATCCGAGTGGTGACCGACCATCCTCTCCGCAACATCTTTGAGGGGGTGGAGCATTCAGGTAGCCTGGCCAAGTGGTCGGTGGAGCTGAGTGAGTTTGACGTTTCCTTCGTTCTGCGGCTCTCGATCAAAGCTCAAGCGATGGCCGACTTCTTGGCTGACTATGTGATCGAGGTAGCAAAGGAAGAACTCACCCGTCCGACTCCTTGGAAGGTGAAGGTAGACGGCGCCTCGTGGAGGCATTCCCTAGGAGTGGGGGTAATCCTGGAAAACCCTCAGGGGACTCGAATTAAGCAGACGGTGGTGGTGCACTTTCCCATTACAAATAATCAGGATGAGTACGAGGCCGTGATAGCAGGGCTGCGCCTGGCCAGGGAGCTGGGGGTGTTGTACGTGGAGGTCCTCACCGACTCCATGGTGGTAGCTTCCCAGATTAACGGGGAGTTTGAGGCAAGGGAGCCCACCCTACGATTGTACTTAGCCAAAGTGAAGGGGGTCATAGGCACTTTCCAAACCTTCTCCATCCGACACGTGCCCAGGGAAGAGAATGAACAAGTCGACCAACTAGCAAAGCATGGTCCCCAGGTGGGGGGTACCATCACCGACCTGTTCCGCCCCTCCTTCGAAGAGGGGGAGCTCATGGAAATTGATCAACAAACTTCGTGGATGGACCCAGTTGTGACTTTCCTCTCCACGGGAGAGTATCTTGAGGGGGCAGATAAGAAGAAGCTAAGGCACAAGTTGGCGTATTATCTCCTCCAGGACGAGCAGCTGTACAGAAAGACACTCTCGGGGATGTTGGCCCGTTGTATGGCCGAGGAGGAGATACATAGGATCTTGGAGGAAGTCCACTCCGGAGAGTGTGGGGGCCACTCCGGGAGTCGGACCCTGGAAGGAAGAATAGTCAAGCAGGGGTACTTCTGGCCCACCCTAAGCCAAGACGCCACGGAGTTCGCGAGGAGGTGCCATAAATGTCAGTTGTTTGCCCCCCTCCAGCTACAGCCGGCCCAGCGACTCAAAAGTATCACGGCCCCCTGGCCCTTCGCCATTTGGGGAATGGATTTGGTTGGGCCGTTCCCCCAGGCTAGTGGGCAGAGGAGGTTCTTCCTAGTAATGATCGATTACTTCTCCAAGTGGTTGGAGGTGAAGGCGCTGGCCAAGGTGACCTCCCAGGTAATCAGAAACTTTGTTTGGGGAGAGATCATCTGCCGCCATGGGATGCCCCAGGCCATCGTCACGGACAACGGGCCCCAGTTCGCCAGTGCCGAGTTCACTGGTTTTTGCGAGCATCTTGGAATCGACCTCAGGTTCGCCTCGGTCCATCACCCCAGGAGCAACGGGCAGGTAGAGGCCGCGAACAAGATCATCGTCAACCTCCTCAAGAAGAAAGTGGAGAATTTGAAGGGGAGCTAGGTAGAGCAGCTCCCCGCGGTCCTATGGGCGCTAAGAACCACCCCTAACACAGCTACCGGAGAGACTCCCTTCAAACTCTCTCATGGATGCGAAGCAGTGCTCCCCGTGGAATTTGAAGTCCAAACACCTCGAGTTGTTGCGGCCAAGGAAGGTAGGGAAGAATGGCATGCCGAGAACGAGGAAGAGCTGAGGCTCTCCCTTGACATGGTGGAGGAGCTGAGAGACCTCTCCGCCATCCGACAAGAAGAGGTGAAAAGGAGAATGGCCAAGTACTTTGACAAGCATGTCAGAGTCAAGCAGTTCGTGGAAGGGGACTTAGTGCTAAAGAAGGTGGATTCAGCAGGGAGGTCGGCATCCGTAGGGAAGCTCAACCCCAACTGGGAGGGACCGTTTATTGTAAAAGAGGCCTTAAAATCGGGAGGTTATCGGCTCCAAAATGTAGAGGGCGAGACCCTGAGTCTCACCTGGAATGGTGACGACCTAAAGCATTTTTCCCCTGAAGCATGTAAGTAATACTTTGATTATAATAAAATTCTGTGACACTTTAGTACTGTCATAGCTAGCCTGCATAGAGAGATGGAATGTGTTTGGACCCCGAGCAGATCCCGCTGCCAGGCTCTCACCTAGCTGGCAGGGCAGGAAGTCACTCGGTGTCATCCTTGGACTCGAGCAGATCCCGCTGTCAGGCTCTCACCTACCTGGCAGGGCTGGAAGTCACTCGATGGAATATGTTTGGACCCCGAGTAGATCCCGCTGTCAGGCTCTCACCTAGCTGGCAGGGCAGGAAGTGACTCGGTGTCATCCTTGGCCTCGAGCAGATCCCGCTGTCAAGCTCTCACCTAGCTGGCAGGGCTGGAAGTCACTCGATGGAATGTGTTTGGACCCCGAGCAGATCCCGCTTCCAGGGTCTCACCTAGCTGGCAGGGCAGGAAGTCACTCGGTGTCATCCTTGGCCTCGAGCAAATCCTGCTATCAGGCTCTCCCCTAGCTGGAAAGGCTGCAAGTCACTCGATGGAATGTGTTTGGACCCCGAGCAGATCCCGCTGCCAGGCTCTCACCTAGCTGGTAGGGCAGGAAGTTACTCAGTGTCATCCTTGGACTCGAGCAGATCCTGCTGTCAGGCTCTCACCTAGCTGGCAGGGCTGGAAGTCACTCGATGGAATATGTTTAGACCCCGAGCAGATCCCACTGTCAGGCTCTCACCTAGCTGGCAGGGCAGGAAGTCACTCGGTGTCATCCTTGGCCTCGAGCAAATCCCAATGTCAGGCTCTCACCTAGCTGGCAGGGCTGGAAGTCACTCGATGGAATGTGTTTGGCCCCGAGCAGATCCCGCTGTCAGGCTCTCACCTAGCTGGCAGGGCAGGAATTCACTCGGTGTCATCCTTGGCCTCGAGCAGATCCCGCTGTCAGGCTCTCACCTAGCTGGTAGGGCTGGAAGTCACTCGATGGAATGTGTTTGGACACCGAGCAGATCCCGCTGCCAGGCTCTCACCTAGCTGGCAGGGAAGGAAGTCACTCGGTGTCATCCTTGGCCTCGAGCAGATCCCGCTGTCAGGCTCTCACCTAGCTGGCAGGGCCGGAAGTCACTCGATGGAATGTGTTTGGACCCCGAGCAGATCCCGCTGCCAGGCTCCCATCTAGCTGGCAAGGCAGGAAGTCACTCGGTGTCATCCTTGGCCTCGAGCAGATCCCGCTGTCAGGCTCTCATCTAGCTGGCAGGGCAGGAAGTCACTCGATGGTGTCGGCCTTGAAGTTGCCAGGTAAAGGTCAAGAAGTCTCGAATGCCAAGGAAAAAGGGGAAAGAGGTTTTGTATAGGCGTGCCCGGACTCGCCTAACCCAGCTCGGCATCAGCAAAAGGATTCTGCATAGGCAAGTTTGGACTCGCCGACCCCAACTCGTCATCAGCAAAGGGGAGGCGAGCCCGGGCCTCGCTGAAGGAAGGTGAGCCATACCGGGGCACTTCACCCCTTTGCCTGTTTTCCTTAGAAGATTCTCTTATTTACAACCTGGCTGGCTCGCGGGTGAGTTAAGGTGGCGTGACAACGGCGAAGAGCAGCCCGCTCCCGAATCGCTTGGCGCTCGGCAAGCACTCAAAACCTGCCCACTCGCGGGCGCGCACTCATGACTACCCTACTCGCGGAACCTGTCTATGCGAGGTCTCTTGGGGAAGCACTCGCGGATATTCAGAGCATAATAAACAAAGTACAAAGAGAAAGGGAAAAGAAATGTGGCACGGGTATGATCAAAAACTTTCTTTCATTAAATAAGTGTTTACAAAAATAGTTACAGGGGGCTCGCCTCAGCGAGTAAACAAAAAAGGAAAAGAAGAAAGAAGAAGTGCAAGCTATCTTCAGGCCTCACCCCCCCCCCCCCCCCCCCCCCCCCCCGCCCCGCCGGACTGGTCCTCGCCTCCACCTGACTGGTCCGAGAAGCCCTTCCCGAACATCGCGTCCATGATGTCCTCTTTCTCGCTGGGCGGCGTCGCCGGGAACAGTCTCGGCATCAGATCCCGGACCGACATCTCCTCGCATCCCTCCACCAGCACCCTCGTGTCCTTCATCATTTGGATGGTGCACTCGGCAGCTTGTATGGAGTTGATTCACAGTCTCTCGACGAGGTCGGCCTCGCCAAAGATTCGCGGGCTCTTGTAGGGGAGGGTAGGGTCGATTTCGTGGGGCGGGAAGAAGATCTCCGCTTGGCGACGGACCTCGCGGAGGAGGTGCTGATTCTCCTCCTTCAGCTTTGTGTTCGCGCCCTCCAGCTCGGCGAGGCGGATGCGCAGCTGACCGATTTCCTCCCCCTGCTCGGCATTGCGAGCCTGAAGCTCTCCTGCGGCCTTGGCATCCTGGTAGAGAAAATTCGGTTTGGTATCAGCGTCGCGGAATGATTCTAAGTAAAAGAGAAGAGTAATGCTTGACACTTACCAGCCCGCCGGCGGCTTGGGCGAGTAGACCCTCCGCTATGCCGAGCCGCCTCGCCTGGTCAGTGACCTTATCCTTGGCGACGTCGCGAGCCTGCTCAGCTTTTTGGAGTTGGTTGTTGAGGGCGAAGCTGCGGCGGGTCAGCATGTGGTGCAGCTCCATGGTCCGCAGGTGGGCCTGCAGGCCCTCATGGCCGAGCTGCCGGAGGGTCATCTTCTTGTAGGCCTCGGCATCCTCGCGGCCATATAGGCCAAAGCCGAGGGCGTAGGCATGACCGGTGGCGGGCTCGCGGTCATGCCAGGAGGGGTGCAGGGTGGAGATGGAGACTTGATGAGCGAGTTCATCCCACTGCAGCATGGGCTCGCCCGCCGAGTCCTTCCACCGCCCGCCAAAGTTGAAGAGGGGGTGTTGCTTCTGCAACGCGCGCTCGCGGGCTGCCCTCTTCGCCGATGGAGGCGGGTAGATCGCCGCCGTGGAAGAAGGGCCCTCCCCGCCTTTCCGGCCCTTGCTGGTAATCTCCTTCAGCGGGCTCTCCGGCGACGCGTCGGGAGGGGTCTCCGACGAGCTGATGTATTTGGGGCTGGGTTGTTGATGTTGTTGTTGTTATCGCCCCCGCGGAGCCAGCAGGGCTCTCCTCATCTTCTTTGGCGGCCGCTGGCGGTGTGACGGGTTCGACCCTGCATCCTCAGGTCGCCTCTTGCTGGAAGAGGGATGTGAGAGGGACGCCTCATCTCGGCAGGCCGCCGCCACCGCCTTCTCGCGGGCGAGGGGGTCCGGGTGCGATCCCGGATCCGCGAATGGCGGGTTTGCAGGAATTATTCTCTCCCCTGCAAGAAAATACTTTGAAAAAATCAGAAGAGATTCAGCAACAATATGGCGAGCTCGGCGATCAGGCGAGCTCGGCAAGATGAGGAAAGAACAGTACCTTCGCTGGGTAGAATAGGGGGAAGCGCGTCGAGGCCCCTCCGCAGGAAGGCGACCTCGAAGTCTTTGTGGAGGAAGTACTTGTGGAGCTCGGCATCGTTGTCGCACACGGCCGGCGGGCGGTACACCTCCTCGCCCTTCTGCTGAGGCGGGTAGGGGATGTTGCCGAGATCGCCCTTGATGAAAGCGATCTTGGTCATCCAGGTGTGGTGCTTATTCGCGATCTCGCGAACCTTGATCAGCGAGCCGCCGAAGTAGGCGACCCCATCCGGCGTCGCCTTGTAGGAGAACAGCTTCCTGAACACTGTCAGGTTGAACTCGATCCTCTCCCGCCGAAGATAGCTCGCGAACGCCACCATCATTGCGACGGCATTGGAGTTCAGCTGGGAGGGTACCGCGCCGTAGTATTTCAAGATTTGCCGGATCTCCGGATAGAGGGGGAGGCACAACCCCACCTCGAAATGCGAGATGGGGAAGGCGAGCTCGTCCTCGTAGAACGTGTTGATAGCCTCCCCCTCCCCCTGCCTGTGCGCCTCGAAACCCGGCGGCACATACGCGGCCT
Organism: Platanthera guangdongensis; assembly: GCA_039583875.1. Classification (NCBI taxonomy): domain Eukaryota; kingdom Viridiplantae; phylum Streptophyta; class Magnoliopsida; order Asparagales; family Orchidaceae; genus Platanthera; species Platanthera guangdongensis. Next base: position 143,514,614 of record CM077166.1, on the reverse strand, counting down.
TGAATTCCGCGAGCTCCTCCTCGCTGGTGTGCCCATCGAAGAAGCAATAATCCGTGAAGTGCTGCGCGCACTTGGAGCGGCCGTCGGCATCTGGATTGGTCTTGCCCATGATCGCGGAGGAACGAGCGGAGCGCGAGAAGGAAGGAAAAGAAGCACAAAGAGAGGGAAAGAAAGCAATAAAGGCACAGTACGGGGTAGGTGAGGGGGGGCTATTTATAGGAAAAGAAATCTGGGGTAGGCCGTCCAATCGGGCCAGCTCGCCACCCCAGCTCGCCGATGATAACTCTAATTTTGTCAATGTTTTTATATTACTTTTATATAATATTTAATTAGTTTATAAGTATATTTTATAATTTTATTATTTAATTTTTCTAATTTCTTATTTCAGGGCAATCTGGGCTGCAAATCTCAATTTGGAGTCTATAGGGTTGATCAGGAGACAAAACTGGGCAAAAGCAGGAAAATTTCAAAAGGACACGCCAAAGTCACGGGCGTGACCGACAAGGTCACGGGCGTGACCTCCTGTCGAGAACCCAGCGCGTGGAGAGCCATCTGCCACGTCAATTAAAAGTACACTCCCTAAGGTCACGGGCGTGACCATCATCACACGGGCGTGTACGCCTGGCGTGACATCCAGTACTTTGTCCAGACTTCCAGTCAACGGCAGTTTCTATTTGCACAACAAGTCACGGGCGTGACAAATTTGTCACGGGCGTGACTAACCCCATGACATCCCAGCGTGCCGACTTAATGCTGCAGTTTCAAGCGCTGGGGGTTTTCTCAAGACACGCCCAAGGTCACGGGCGTGACCATGGGCGTGACCCTTCCAACAACGGCCGGAGTTATTCCCGTCGTTTTTGCTTCCCGCCGTTTTTCTACAACCGTCAAGACACGCCCTAGGTCACGGGCGTGACCTAGGGGCGTGACCGGCAAATTAACGACTTTTGGCGGTTTCGCGCCAACGGTCAGAAGACTTGAAGACGACAGTTCCGAGACCGACACGCCCTAGGTCACGGGAGTGACCTAGGGGCGTGACCAACCAGCAACTTCTTCTATAAATTCCAGACAGCTTCAGATGCTGAGGAGGAGATTTTTGGGAGGTTAGTTCTGTTTTAGTTACTGTTTTTCTTGCATTTTTATTTCATATTGTACCTTTATTTTCAAGTCTTTCTTTAATCATGTCTTTCTTTATGCTTTCATGTAATTCTCCCATCATGATGAGCAGCTAATTTCCCAATTAGCACTTGATCATGATGAACTTTGGAATTGAGCAAAATTCTTATTTTTGTCTCAAATTAGCAAGCATCCTATTTTATGCACTTTGATTTATCTTTGATTTAAATTTCTTCGAATTCATAAGTTGCAAATTATGTTTATTCGAGCTTAGATCCGTATCCTAGATTTACCGAGAGGTTGTGTATATGAGTAGATCACTCAAGGATAAAGAGAGTTTCTTGCACCCCTTGAGAGAGGAACGCAAAATTCTTCCGCCTTGGTGTCAACTCCATTAGTGAGGTTCACTGCCTAAAGCAAGCTTAGGTCTTTCGACTGGCCGAGAGGTCTTAATCGATCTAACTAAGGTTAGTCGAGTGCGTATTCTCGAGAGAGGCGCTTCGTAGCTTTGGAACCTCCGCGGTCGAAGTTAATAATTTAGATGCTTGTGCTCTTTAATTTCGTGGATTTTATTCTAGCCCAAAGGGATTCCAGATCAAGTGCTAGCCTTTTCTTCATCGAATTTCTCCTTCTAGTTTAACGTTTGTTTTCATTTTCATAAAACCAATTTTCCGATCGATAAAATAATAGCTCTTCCTTGTGAGTACAAATACTCAACGGTCCCCGAGTTTAAATACGATATTTCCTATACTAAATTTCGATAGGTGCACTTGCCTAGTTGAGAGTTTAGTTTGGATATTTTTCAAAGCTTATAAAATCTTCATCAAGTTTTGGCGCCGTTGCCGGGGAAAGTTTTTTGTTGATATTTTGAAAGCAAGGTTCTATTAGTTTTATCATTTTCTTTTTGTTTTAGAAATATCAAAATCAAAAAAAAATTTATTTTGTCTTATTTTGGTGTATGACCCGAGGGAATCTGTCGCCTCTTTTTGATTTGGATCCGGAAATCGAGCGAACCCTTCGGCACCGCTTACGATTTCGAGTTCCGAATTTTCAAGATACGGAATCCTTAGGAGACACTCCTAATCCTTCATTAATCCTCTCTCCGTCACCGCCTTCTTCTTCTCCTTCTTCATTTAGTTCTTCTTCCCATTCTCCTAGATCTCCCTCTTCTTCTTCTTCTTCCAATATGGGTGAGCCAAATGTGGTTGAACAAAGGACTATGTCCTATTATGCCCGTCCAAACTTGGACGAGGCTTAATCTAGTATTGTTCGCCCCGCTATTGCCCCCAATAATTTTGAGTTGAAGCCAAGCATCATCCAAATGGTACAACAATATGTACAATTTGATGGGCTTCAAGATGAAGATCCAAACGCGCATATTTCAAATTTCTTAGAAATATATGATACTTTTAAAATTAATGGTGTATCCGATGATGCCATCCGGCTAAGGTTATTTCCATTTGCATTGCGCACTAAAGCCAAGCAGTGGTTGGGTTCTCTACCAAGAGGATCCATCACAACATGGGCTCAAATGACGGAAAGATTTCTTACGAAATACTTTCCGCCGGCTAAAACGGCTAAATTGCGCAATGATATCACTTATTTCTCCCAACTTGATTCGGAAACGTTATATGATACTTTGGAGCGTTTCAAGGAATTGCTTCGTCGATGTCCTCATCATGCACTTCCGGATTGGTTACAAATCCAAACCTTCTATAACGGCCTAAATTCTCAAACTAGGCAATATATCGATGCCGCCGTCGGTGGAACGCTTAATAACAAAACACCGGCGGCCGCCCAAGAGCTTATAGAAGGTATGGCTTTGAATACCTATCAATGGAGTACACCTCGGTCTAAACCACCTAAACTGGCCGGGATGTATGAAATCGATACGGTTTCAAGTTTGTCTCTCCAGGTTGAGCAACTGCAAAAACAGATGAACGAGATGTCTGCTTCCTCGTCCAAATCTACCTGTGAGCCCCAATATTGGGAGCCTTCTACTATTGCCGAGCCTGTGGATTACATGGGTAATCCGAATCGGCCACCTTATAATCTGGGTAATAATTTTGGCAATACCTATCACCCGGGTATAAGGAATCACCCCAACTTCTCTTGGAGTAATCCGGGGAATGCGGCTCGCCCGCCAAACACAATCCCACCAAGTTATTTTCCGCCACAAGCTCCCAAAGCTCCCAATCTCGAGGAATTGTTCACTAAATATACGACTACAAATGATGCCAACATCCGGAATCTCACCAGATCTCTTCGAAGTTTGGAAACACAAATTGGGCAAATCGCTAAAATGCTCTCCGATCGTCAACAAGGAGCGCTACCGGGCAATACGGATCCCAACCCAAAGGAGCATGCCAAAGCCATCACCCTAGGAGCGGGAAGGAGGTAACCACTTCTCCAAATCCGGTTGATACTTCTCCAATTACGGTTGATACGGAGGTAATAATTTCATCATCTTCTCCTCCGCCTAAGCCTTCTACTTTTAATAAACCAAAAGCTTATCAACCACCTCTTCCCTATCCTTCTAGAATGCAAAAAGACCGGGTGGATGAACATCACGGTAAATTTTTGGACATGTTTAAACAAATCCAAATAAATCTACCGTTTTGTGAAATAATAGCACAAATTCCGAAATACGCCAAGTACCTCAAGGATCTTTTATCCAATAAAAAGAAACTTGAGGATATCTCCACGGTTCAATTGAACGCGGAGTGTTCGACAGTTTTACTTAATAAATTACCTAAGAAATTACCCGACCCGGGTAGTTTCTCCATTCCTTGTTTGTTTGGTGATTTATTAGTAAAACGTGTGTTAGCCGATCTAGGCGCCTCGATCAATATAATGCCTTATTCTTTGGTTAAGAAGTTGGGATTAGGAGAACCTAAACCCACAAGAATGTGCATTCAATTGGCGGATCGGTCTGTCAAGCTCCCTATGGGGATCATAGAGGATGTGCTTGTCAAAGTTGACAAATTTATCTTTCCGGTAGATTTCGTCATCTTTGACATCGAAGAGGACACCGAGGTCCCACTCATTCTCGGTCGCCCTTTTCTTGCCACCTCGCGCGCAATTATAGACGTTAGTAATGGGAAACTTCTCCTTAGAGTCGGAGATGAAGAAGTTACCTTTACTATTGACACGTCTATGAAAAACTCGCTCTCAAATGACGACTCATGTTATTATTTGGAGGCTTCTCCTGAAGAAGACTCTTTTCTTTTTTCTGAAAAATCTTTATCTTCTATTGATCATGATGCCGATTTCGAAAATTTAGATTTAATTGCTCATGAAAATAGTGATAATCTCTCGATCACTCACGCACCTAATTTTGAACTTTTAGAAATTGGTAGTGATCGTTTGAAAACTTCTTATGATGAACCTCCCGCGTTAGAACTAAAATAATTGCCTGATCATTTAGAGTATTTATTTTTAGCGGAGGATTCAAAACTTCCAGTTATTGTGTCGGCCTACTTGACCGATGAAGAAAAAATTAAATTATCTCATACTTTAAAACTTCATCGCCGCGCAATTGCGTGGAAGATCATGGATTTGAGAGGGATTAATCCCTCCTTTTGCACCCATAAAATCTTTTTAGAAGAACACGCTCACAAAACCATTCAACCTCAATGCCGGCTAAATCCTAACATGAAGGAGGTAGTCAAGGCCGAGGTAATAAAATTATTAGATGCGGGTATCATCTATCCAATTTCGGATAGCTCTGGGGTGAGCCCGGTACAAGTGGTGCCCAAGAAAGGAGGGTTAACGGTAGTGCCTAATGATAAAAACGAGTTAGTTCCTACTCGAACCGTTACCGGATGGCGGGTGTGCATCGATTACCGTAAATTAAATGATGCAACCCGTAAGGATCATTTTCCTTTGTCATTTATTGACCAAATACTTGAACGGCTATACGGGCACTCATTTTATTGTTTTCTTGATGGTCTCTCGAGATATTTTCAAATCCCAATCGCGCTCGAGGACCAAGAGAAAACAACCTTCACTTGTCCGTTTGGCACCTTCGCTTATCGAAGGATGCCTTTTGGTTTGTGCAACGCGACCGGCAACCTTCCAATGGTGTATTGATGGGCTAAAACCCGAACAGGCAAGTGTACCTGTCGAATTGTAGTATCAAGGTCGTATTTAAACACAGGGTTGTCAAGTACTGCTACTCACGCTTGAACTATTATCCCACCGAAAGAAAATGGGTTTTGAGAATTTTTAAACTAAAACGAAAGAGAATTTTTTAGACGAAAAAACTTTATAATAAAAGACTAGCATTCGATCGAAGATTCACCATAAAACGAAATGAGAGGGATGAAAATGCATAGTTTTAAATTTGCAAATCATACTCGACCGTGACGGATCCGAAAATAAGACAAAATCTCGCTAGAGCATTAAGTCTCCTAACTTATAGATGCTTTGATCGAAATCTCTTTACAAATCAAAGAGGCCTAAAGTTGCATTATCGAGGTGACCCGCACTATTGGATTTGACTCCAATCCGGAAGATTTACGTCATCCTATCTCTAGGGTTGCATTCAAATCCTTCCTTCTTTGAGTGATCTTTCACATTCACGAGCCTCTCGGCTACTCAAATATGAGATCCCAAGCCTACTACCGTATACCGGAAATACGGAGTCGACGCGAGAAGAATCAAAGAAGGATCGAATATAATTTAGACAAAAATAAAACTAAAAAAATAAAGGAAAAACTCATCTCATTTCATGGATCCCCATGATCGAATGCTAACGGAAAATTAGCTACGCATAGTAAAAAGGGAAATCACAAGAATAAGAGAAAGAGAATAATTTTTCATTAAAAAGTTAAAAAGAGGTACATAATAATAAAGATAAGACAATACTATTCTATTAAAAGCAAGATTACAATAAGAAGAGAAATACAACAAGAAATGAAAACTTGCATTAGAACAAAATCTTAACTAACTTAAACAAAAACTTCTCTAACAAAAACTTTCTAACTCATCAAGCTTCTCTCTTCTCTTCTTTTTTTTCAACATGAGGCATGGGCTTCCTTTTATAGGAGAGGAGGAAGGTTCTAGAAAAATGGAGATGAAGGGATAAAGGGGGGTGGCCGGCCATTCATGAATGAGAGATTCATGCATGTGGAAATTAATGAGGATGGTAGAGAGAGAGGATATGCATGAATGTGGATTAAATAAAGAAAAAAAAGAAATAAAAGAGGGAGAGAAAGAGGGGTGGCCGGCCATATGCTTGGAGAGGTGCATGAATGCAATAAATGATGAGGGAGGGGGGAAAATGAGTGGTCGGCCACACATGGATGAAGTGGGCTGCACTATATGGGCTTGGGAAGCTTGAAGAGGGGCTGAATGCATCATGTAGGCTTCAAGGAAAAGGGCCGGGCTGCTCCAAACTTCAAGGGCTGCATGTAGGGGGCTGCATCATGTAGAGGGGCTGCACCATGTGGGCTGTTTTGGTGGAAGAGGGCTGCTCCAATTGGGTTGCATTATGTAGTGGCCGGGCTGCATCATGTGGGCTGCACAACAACATAAAACATAACAAATTAGACACATATTTTTTTATCAAAACATTAATTATTATAACATACCTATAAAATAAAAATAAGATTGAACATAACATAAACATAACATAACATAAAAAAATATATTTATAACAAACAAATAAGATATGAAAGAAAGCACAATAAGAATAAAGTAAGCAAAAAATACCAATTAACTTAGGAATTTCTTAAACTAAACTATATCAAAAATGATGACTAAAAGTAGTCATCAAATTCCCCCATGCTAGAATATTTGCTTGCCCTCAAGCAAATAGAATTGAAAACTATGGAAATAGTAAATAAAGCAAATTTAGATTTCATAATTAAGAAAAACAAAACATGAAAAATTAAACTATCTTAATTCCTATGTTAACAACTAGTGGGGTGAGAAGTGCACAATAGAAAACTTGAAAGTGGAGACCTAAAAATATCATTAGAACATAAAGAAAATTTACACATTTCTAAATCTTAAAACAAGGCATCCAAAATTAATGAAATTAAGAAAAGCAAAAGTAGAAGTTCTAAATAGACGGCGCATTAACGAACTACTAGGTTGCTAGAATAACAATTAACCCTAAATCACCTCAAGATAACCTCCAAAGAAATCCATCAATGATGGTGGCCATAGGCTTGTCCGTTCACACTCTCTCCACTACGCGAATTTACGTTCTAAAGATTAATAGGACTTCTATAGGCGTTAAATCTTGGCTTAGGTAAATGATTAGGAAATGAAAACAAAGATAAACATGAGGGCTTAAACACTAAACCAAGGTTGAGCTCAAAAATAAAAACATGAAGAGAAATGAGAAATGACAAGTACATCATTTTTCAATTCAAACTAACAAACAAAGGCCATGAATTTTTTTTCTTTACATAAATTGGCCACAAATAAACTTCATTTTTTTCTTTTTGATTGATTTCACATTTTTTTGATAATAATAATTTTTTTCTTCTTTAATAACTTTTTAAGGAAAGCTCCAAATATAAGCTTTAAATACTCCTTTTCATTTCAAAGATATAACCCTTCACAAAAAATGATATTTAAGCTCAAAGTTTAGTGTGAAATGGGAAAGACATTTGGCTTTGGTGAAATGATGAAATGAAAGGTGGAGCTAAAAACAAAGAAACATGGAAAAAGGCCCAAAAATTGTTTTGCAATGGTAAATATTGTTGGTGGGCAAGAAAAGCTCAAACTAGTCAAAGGGTGGCCTAAATCATTTCTAAAGTACGTAAAAACGACGCAAATGTTTCGAGAGTCGCTAGGGACAAGTTCTAGACACCAAGAAAGACTACCCCACAAATGAAAAAGAGCTAATGTTACCTAGCAACCATTCGTAAGCAACTAACCGAATAAAAAGGCATAACTACAAATTGCTAACTTATAACGTAAAAAACGGATGCCTATATTTAAGAAAAAGAAACTAGTAAAACTAAGCTATGTTAAACGGATAAATTTAGGAAACTGTTTCAAAGAAATCTAAATAGAACTAAGGAACCGCACGAGCCTACACATCACTAGAAGAAACATAAAAATAAAGATGAAAATAATTTTCGATTTTGTTTTTCAAATATATTTTAGCATTTTTATTTTTGGATTTTTGAAATAGTTAAATAAAAACAATAAAAAGGCTTAATATAACTATACTAATTTTTTTTGAATTTTGTTTTAAAGCATTTTTTTTTCTAAAAGACAGAAGAAAAAAAAAGAAAGAATCTAAACCCTCCCCCATGCTTAAATTTTGCATTGCCCTCAATGCAAAAGAAAAACAAAAACAAAAAAAAGGAGAAGAAAAGGGAGGATGGTGCAATAAAGTAAATACTTAAAAAGAAAACGACTTCCCCGGATTCGTAAGACCGAATGCTGATGTCGTTCCCCCATGCTTAAGCTGGACACCGGCTCAGGCCTAAGTAAGAGAAAAAAAATGATGGAGCCAAACGAAGCGCCGGAGGTTTTATTCCTACAAAACACAATAAGCAAACAAAAAGAAAAAGAAATAGCAAAAGGATAAGCAAGGGGTGCCTCCCAAGAGCGCTCTTTGTTTAACATCGGTTGAGCCCGACATTATTGGTTAGCTAAATGGAAAATAAAAAGTGAAGTGCAGTGGTAACTCCCTAAGTATGCGCTTAGGAGAGTAAATTAAAAAAAAAAAGAAAAAGTGAAGAATCGCACCGACATGCGGTGGAATCTTCAAGGGAATGACGCCCAAAAAGGAACAGATGGAGTTATAGAAGAACTCCGCTGTAAATAAGAAGGGGTCGTCAACAGGAGAAGAAAAAAAAGTAGAAGAAATAGAAAGAGGAATAAAAGAAAGTGAAAAAGAGGTTTCATTAACGAAAATTTCACAAGGAGAAGGAGAATCTTGAGAAATGTTGGGAGGAGGGGGGTAGAAAGAACTAAAGAAGAAGTATCTAAAATAAAAGAAGAAGATTTGCTAAAAATAGAAAGATTTGGAACAGTTGAAGTTGAAATTAAAATGGAATCACAAACGTCTTTAGAAGAAGAAATAAGAGACGTCTCGTCATCCTCAACGGGTAAGAAGCATGCCGGAATATCCATAGAGGTGTCGTCCAAAGGAGGAAGGAAACAATCCGGAATATCCAAATAGTTATCCTCCTCGAGAGGAAAAAAACACACCGGGATATCCGGTGACTCATTACATGAAGAAATTGGAGGAGACGGAGAAGAAGACGAAGAAAACGAAGCGGCCTCACGAGAAAAATAATAGATAATGGTTTTTAAATGCGAATTAATATTATCAATAGAAGTTTGCAATTGAAAATACCCATTATCGATTGAATTAAAATTTAGAGGCGCGGCGCTTTGCGGGGCAAAATCATAAGAAAAGTAAGACGGGTTCCCCATCTCCCAAGTAGGATAAAAATTGGAGTAAGGGTCAAATTGGTCACTTTGACTTGCTCCATAAAAATTGAAATCAAAAGAGAGAGGGGGTCCTGAAAGACATTCAGAATAAAAGTGGTCAAGCGACCCGCAAAAATTACAAAATGCGCTAAAATAAGACGATTCCATAAAGAAAAACTGTTACCAAAAAGAAAGCGAAAAATAAAAAAAAAATTTATTTTTTTATTTTTGTAGAAGTAATAGCGTAAGCGTTTTCAAAATATTGACGAAAAAGTCCCCGGCAACGGCGCCAAAAACTTGATGTGCTAAAACCCGAACAGGCAAGTGTACCTATCGAATTGTAGTATCAAGGTCGTATTTAAACACGGGGTTGTCAAGTACTGCTACTCACGCTTGAACTATTATCCCACCGAAAGAAAATGGGTTTTGAGAATTTTTAAACTAAAACGAAAGAGAATTTTTTAGACGAAAAAACTTTATAATAAAAGACTAGCATTCGATCGAAGATTCACCATAAAACGAAATGAGAGGGATGAAAATGCATAGTTTTAAATTTGCAAATCATACTCGACCGTGACGGATCCGAAAATAAGACAAAATCTCGCTAGAGCATTAAGTCTCCTAACTTATAGATGCTTTGATCGAAATCTCTTTACAAATCAAAGAGGCCTAAAGTTGCATTATCGAGGTGACCCGCACTATTGGATTTGACTCCAATCCGAAAGATTTACGTCATCCTATCTCTAGGGTTGCATTCAACTCCTTCCTTCTTTGAGTGATCTTTCACATTCACGAGCCTCTCGGCTACTCAAATATGAGATCCCAAGCCTACTACCGTATACCGGAAATACGGAGTCGACGCGAGAAGAATCAAAGAAGGATTGAATATAATTTAGACAAAAATAAAACTAAAAAAATAAAGGAAAACCTCATCTCATTTCATGGATCCCCATGATCGAATGCTAACGAAAACTTAGCTACGCATAGTAAAAAGGGAAATCACAAGAATAAGAGAAAGAGAATAATTTTTCATTAAAAAGTTAAAAAGAGGTACATAATAATAAAGATAAGACAATACTATTCTATTAAAAGCAAGATTACAATAAGAAGAGAAATACAACAAGAAATGAAAACTTGCACTAGAACAAAATCTTAACTAACTTAAACAAAATCTTCTCTAACAAAAACTTTCTAACTCATCAAGCTTCTCTCTTCTCTTCTTTTTTTTCAACATGAGGCATGGGCTTCCTTTTATAGGAGAGGAGGAAGGTTCTAGAAAAATGGAGATGAAGGGATAAAGGGGGGTGGCCGGCCATTCATGAATGAGAGATTCATGCATGTGGAAATTAATGAGGATGGTAGAGAGAGAGGATATGCATGAATGTGGATTAAATAAAGAAAAAAAAGAAATAAAAGAGGGAGAGAAAGAGGGGTGGCCGGCCATATGCTTGGAGAGGTGTATGAATGCAATAAATGATGAGGGAGGGGGGAAATGAGTGGCCGACCACACATGGATGAAGTGGGCTGCACTATATGGGCTTGGGAAGCTTGAAGAGGGGCTGAATGCATCATGTAGGCTTCAAGGAAAAGGGCCGGGCTGCTCCAAACTTCAAGGGCTGCATGTAGGGGGCTGCATCATGTAGAGGGGCTGCACCATGTGGGCTGTTTTGGTGGAAGAGGGCTGCTCCAATTGGGTTGAATTATGTAGTGGTGGGCTGCATCATGTGGGCTGCACAACAACATAAAACATAACAAATTAGACACATATTTTTTTATCAAAACATTAATTATTATAACATACCTATAAAATAAAAATAAGATTGAACATAACATAAACATAACATAACGTAAAAAAATATATTTATAACAAACAAATAAGATATGAAAGAAAGCATAATAAGAATAAAGTAAGTAAAAAATACCAATTAACTTAGGAATTTCTTAAACTAAACTATATCAAAAATGATGACTAAAAGTAGTCATCATGTATGCTAGCGATCTTGACGAATTAGTGGAGGATATCATGGAGGTTTTCATGGACGATTTCTCCGTTTTTGGAGATTCGTTTGATTTATGTTTGGCAAACCTTTCCCGTGTACTCCAAAGATGTGAGGACACGAACCTAGTTTTAAATTGGGAGAAGTGTCATTTTATGGTACAGGAGGGTTTGGTCTTAGGCCATAAAATTTCTAGTAAGGGCATAGAGGTAGATAAAGCAAAAATTGAAACTATAGAAAAACTACCTCCCCCTTCGAATGTTAAGGCCGTTCGTAGTTGATCAAACAACTATTAGAAAAATCCAATATTTTCTAAAATAACTAAGCCCCTTACCCACTTGTTAGAAAAAGACGTGCCGTTCATTTTTGACGAAAATTGTTTGCGTGCTTTTTCTCTTATTAAAGAAAAATTGATTAACGCTCCTATCATGATCGCTCCCAATTGGGGCTTCCATTTGAGATAATGTGCGACGCTAGTAGTTTTGCCGTTGGTGCGGTGTTAAGACAACGCATAAATAAAAACTTTCATCCCATATATTATGCAAGCAAAACATTAACCGCCGCACAGGAAAATTACACGACCACCGAAAAAGAATTATTAGCCGTAATTTTCGCATTTGATAAATTCCGCTCATATCTCACCTTGTCCAAAATTATTGTTTTTGCTGATCATTCGGCTTTGAGATATTTACTAGTAAAAACAGATGCAAAGCCGTGATTGATTAGGTGGATCTTACTACTCCAAGAATTTGATTTGGAGATTCGCGACAAGAGAGGAGCGAAGAACTTGGCGGCTGATCATCTTTCGCGGTTGGAGAACCCCAATTCGGGGGAGCTCATGGAGGAGGACATTGACGACACTTTCCCCGAGGAGCGCCTTCTCTCCATTCATAAGGTAATTACTCTCCCCACTCCTTGGTTCACCGATTTCGCAAATTATCTTGTTGCGAGATTCCTCCCGAATGGTTTTTCTTATCAAGAAAAGAAGAAATTCTTTTCTGATTTGAAAAATTATTTTTGGGAGGATCCCTTCCTTTTTCGTGTTTGCGCGGACCAAGTAGTGCGGAGGTGTGTTTCTCATGAGGAAGGCGCACAAATTCTAAAGCATTGTCATGATGGGACCCGCCGGTGGGCACTATAAAGCTAATCGGACGGCTCAGAAGGTACTTGAAGCGGGCTTCTATTGGCCAAGCATCTTCAAGGATGCTCACGCCCATGTACGTCATTGTGAACAATGCCAACGCTCAGGTAATATTTCCCGCCGTGATGAAATGCCATTAAATACATTTTTAGAAATAGAAGTTTTTGATTTATGGGGGATCGACTTTATTGGACCGCTACCAACATCCTATGGAAATAAATATATTTAGGTAGCGGTCGACTATGTGTCACGGTGGGCGGAAGCGCAAGCCTTCCCCACTAATGACGCCCGAGTCGTGACCCAATTCCTCAAAAAACTATTTTCACGATTTGGAGCACCGCGGGCAATAGTTAGTGATAGGGGAACCCACTTTTGTAACGCACATTCGCTAATGTTTTGTCTATATACGGCGTTACACATAGGTTAGCCACCCCCTATCACCCTCAAACAAGTGGCCAGGTAGAAGTAGTTAATCGTGAAATCAAACGAATTTTAGAGAAAACGGTTTCTGCTAATAGGAAGGATTGGTCGGTCAAGCTTGATGATGCTCTATGGGCTTATCGGACTGCGTACAAAACCTCTATCGGTTGTACGCCGTATCGACTAGTCTATGGGAAAGCATGTCATTTACCGGTTGAGCTTGAACATCGCGCCTTTTGGGCGCTTAAATTTTTAAATCTAGATGAAACTTTATCCTCCGAGCTTCGGAAATTCCAAATTAACGAGCTCGATGAGTGGCGCTCCTTCGCCTATGAAAGTAATAAACTTTATAAGGAGCGCACAAAATTTTATCATGATAAAAAAATTAAGCACCCTAAAGATTTCAAACCGGGAGACCACATTCTCCTCTATAATTCGCGCCTCCGATTTTTTCCGGGCAAACTCAAGTCCCGATGGTCCGGCCCTTTTATTGTAAAAGAGGTTTGGCCCTATGGGACAGTGCTTATCTCGCACTCGGAATAAGGCGAATTTAAAGTGAATGGGAACCGGTTGAAGATATTCCTCACCGGTAATACTACTAATGAGTACCGGGAGGAAATTAACCTCCCGAACCCATAATTGAGTGCCCCGCTTTGGTCGAGCTCAACGACAATAAACAAAGCGCTTGTGGGAGGCACCCCATGCTTATCTTGTCTTTTTATTTTTTAAAAAATTTTATTTAAATTTGTGCAGGTTTGAAGGACATCTTTACGGCGTGACGATCGACGGATTTGAGCTTCAAGTCTACGTGTTTCTTCAAGTCGGTAACTTTTGTTTTATTATCGTTTATTTGAATCTTAAAAAAATATAAAAATAAAAATAAAAATAAAACAATTAAAGAAAAAAAAGATTCTGCTCGTACACGCCTCTGTCACGGGCGTGACCTATGGGTTACGAGCATGACAGAGACGTGTTTGGTTCGTCGAGCGAAACCCGAGAATGGTTTCGTCGAGCGCAGTGTTCCGTTTGTCTTTCGGTACTATCACGGGCATGACCATCATTGGTCACGGGCGTGTCTAGCCCGAAACTTCGTTCGACGAAATGAAGCTGGAAAACTTCTCTTCCTGCCCAGTCATGGCCGTGACAATTAGTGTCACGCCTGTGATGCTGGCAAGTCACGGTCGTGACTCGCCCAAAAAAAAACCAAAATGTTTTTTCCTCATTTTCAGATACCCGCCCCAGGGTCATGGGCGTGACCCTGGGCCGTGACATCGAATCCGAGGCGTGACCCCGGGTCAACGCCTCGGATTCCTTTCCCTTTCCTTTTTTATGAGACACGCCCAAGGTCACGGGCATGACCTGGGGCGTGGCCTTGGAATCCAATGCCAGCACATTGGATTCCTACATCGGGCACGCCTTACACGCCCAGAGTCACGGGCGTGACTCTGGGGCGTGACCAGGGAATCCGAGGCAGGAGGCCTCGGATTCCTCTCTTTTTTTGTCCCGTGCTTGTCACTCCCCCAGTCACGGGCGTGACCGGGGGGCGTGACCAACCCGAAATCCCTATAAATAGGGATTTTTCCCCTCTACTTCCTCCACACCATCCAACCCTTCTCTTCTCCCTTTGCTAACCCGAATCCTTCCTTTTTCTCCCTTCTTCCAAAATGCCTCGCCACCACCCTCGCTCCACCGCTTCCTCCTCCGAGCACCCCGCGGATCCCGCCATAGCGGAAGCCATGATTCTATTTCAAAACCAAACCCAGCAGAAGCGCAGTGAGCGCCTACGCGCCAAACCCCTTAGCGTGTTCCGCATTTTAGATTGGGCGATCCTCGCCACATTTGGAGCGGCGGATTTGGTACGGGGATTTCTATCCACCCCTGGATGGAGTTCCCTTTTCTCTATTTCCGAGAACGCCTTCCTTGAACTCACTGTTGAGTTCTTGGCTTCATTCGAGTTCCGTTGGGCGGCCAATGACGACTTCATCATCTTTCGCATCGGTGGGATGGTGCATCACCTCACCATCCGCCAGCTCAATGTCGTCATGGGCTTCTGCTCGGAGGCTTTTTCCCAATCTCCTGCCTATCTCGATTTAATTACTAATTTCTCAACCGATGTCAACCTTCTCGCCTTTTGGGCGGAAATCAGTAGTGACACCGCCCCCTACACCCCAAAGAAATCCAAAGGCAACCAACATATTTCTCCCGCCTTACGTATTCTCCACAACCTCCTTACCTTCACTATTTCTGGTCGCGGCGATAGCGACGGGGTGGTGACTCGGGCAGACTTACTATATTTATATAGTATGTTTTACCGGATCCCCCTCAACCTTGGTTATCTGCTCGCAATTTTCTTTCGGCACCAGGCCGAAAATACGAGGTTGGGAGCAGTGCACAGTGGGAACTTCATCACTTTCCTCGCGAAGCAGCTCGGCCTTTGGGATGCTCTTCCACGCCTCAGCTGCGTCCAGACGCCGCAGGTCATCCAGTTCCAGACCCTTCAGGCCCTCGGCTTAGCGCAGCAACATGATGGAGAGTTTGAGGCTATTCCCCCGTAGTCGGTGGTGGAGATCTTGACCTTGATTACGGTGCCGGTCCTAGTGGCACTATTCACTCTCCCCAGATTCCTCCACCACCGCAGGACCCTTCTTCCGAGCCCGGCCCTCAGAGCTATTGGGATCGTCAGTTTGCGTCTCTTCACACACGCTAAAATACGATGCAGACCGATTTTGACGCTCGATTTGTGAGTTTTGACAGTCGATTTACCACGCTAGCGGCAAATCAAGCTTCCTCCATGGCACGTATTGAGCATGAGTTTTCAGACCTCCGGACGCACTATTAGGAGCCGAGGCAGCATAGCGATGAGGATTAGCCTGCTTTCTTTTTCTTTGGGATTGTAGTCCGTCCCTTGTATCTTTTCTTTTTATCATTTTATTTTCCTTTGTCATGTATCTTTTCTTTTTCGTAAAATAAAAAAAAAACTATTTTGCTTCAACTTTATCTTCCAGGTACATTTTGGTGCTGCATGACCCGCTTCAGGGAAGTCTCCTATCTTTTCTCTTTATTTATTTATTTTTCATTGGGGACAATGTCTTGTTTAAGTATGGGGGGATATTTCTCAAGCAAAACATACAAAAAAATCATACTAATTTTCTCAAAAAAATAATAAAAAATTTTATTTCTTTTGTGCAATGTTGTTTTTACTTACTTTTCAAAAATACAAAAAAAAAATGCAATTTTCAAATATCAAATTCACAAAAAATTAGGATAACTTTTAAAATTAGGGAGATCTTTATTGCTTTATTTACTCACATGCAAAATTCTAGGTATTCAACTTTTTCATAAGTTTAGAAAATTTTTGATGCTTTAATTGAATTTTGAATTTTGTAGTAGAACTGTTGGCCATGCTGTGTTTCTAGTTAAGTGCACATGTTAGTAGAATTTGAGTAGAATTAAATATTCAGCATACAATTAGATTTTTCTTTTTCTGAATGCGTAGAAATAGTTTATTTTACTTCTACTTGGAAACCGGTAAAATGTAAAAATATTTTAGGAGAGTGTGTAGAAGTTTACTAGAGAGATATTTCGCGGATCAAGAAAGAGATATTCTTTCTCGATGTCTAGAACTTGCCCTCTAGCTATTCTCAAAACTTTGCATAGGTTAAACTCATTAGCATGAAAAGGATTTAGGCATTTCTTTTGGCTAGTTTGAGCCTTGCACCCTTACCTAACGTTTTACCCTTACTAAGCCAATTTGAGCCTATACCCTTCCTTTTGTTGTAGCTCCACCAACACTTTACCAAAGCCTAAAAAGCATCCTAATTACGCACCTAAAACCGAGCTTCAAATTATAGATAAAACCAGTTTATGTGTGATTAGGAGCAATTTTATTTTGATGGCTTTTGAAAAACAATATACAAGAGTTGTTCTATTTTTCATTTCTCCGCTAAAAAAGAAAAAAAAAGAGAAAAAAAAACAAATATAAATAAAAAGAGAAGTTGAAAAAATATTCAACATATTGAAAAAAAACAAAGGAATTGGCGGAGTTTTTCAATTTATTTCTTTTGTGCAAGCTCTCTTTAGGTTTTGGTGTGTCTACCCATCGCATTTATCCTTGTTTTTCCAAACCAAAAACCTAAGCCTACATTCCAACCTACTTAAGTCTTACTGATTTGTGCTTATAAGTTAACCTAGTGTCGTGGCGAGAGTGTGAAAGGGCAAGCCTATGGCCATCGACATTGATGGATTTCTTTGGAGGGTATCCCGATCTTCGATTTGTGCAATGTTATCTTAGCAAACACACTACTTTCTCCCTAAACGTGATTCGAAGATTTATCGTGTTTCCATCCTTGAAGTAAAAATAATAAGTGGAAACACATTTTAGAAAATTAAAAAACTAATTTGTATGCTGAGTAGGTTTTTCTACAATAATAACTACAAGCATAGGCATAAGACTTCGCATTCTACTTCTTATGTTCAATTTTCATTTTTAGCGTTATGATTTTTCTACTCTCCATGAAAAGTTGTTTGCTCGGGACGAGCAAATGAGTAAGTATGGGGGTATTTGATAACTCTAATTTTGTCCATGTTTTTATATTACTTTTATTTAATAATTAATTAGTTTATAAGTATATTTTATAATTTTATTATTTAATTTTTCTAATTTCTTATTTCAGGGCAATCTGGGCTGCAAATCTCAATTTGGAGTCTATAGGGTTTATCAGGAGACAAAACTGGGCAAAAGCAGGAAAATTTCAAAAGGACACGCCAAAGTCACGGGCGTGACCGACAAGGTCACGGGCGTGACCTCCTGGCGAGAACCCGGCGCATGGAGAGCCATCTGCCATGTCAATTAAAAGTACACGCCCTAAGGTCACGGGCGTGACCATCATCACACGGGCGTGTACGCCTGGCGTGACATCCAGTACTTTGTCCAGACTTCCAGTCAACGGCAGTTTCTATTTGCACAACAAGTCAAGGGCGTGACAAATTTGTCACGGGCGTGACTAAGCCCGTGACATCCCGGCGTGCTGACTTAATGCTGCAGTTTCAAGCGTTGAGGGTTTTCTCAAGACACGCCCAAGGTCACGGGCGCGACCATGGGTGTGACCCTTCCAACAATGGCCGGAGTTATTCCCGCCGTTTCTGCTTCCCGCCATTTTTCTACAACCGTCAAGACACGCCCTAGGTCACGGGCGTGACCTAGGGGCGTGACCCGCAAATTAACGACTTTTGGTGGTTTCGCGCCAACGTTCAGAAGACTTGAAGATGACAGTTCCGAGACCGACACGCCCTAGGTCACGGGCGTGACCTAAGGGCATGACCACCCAGCAACTTCTTCTATAAATTCCAGACAGCTTCAGATGCTGAGGAGGAGATTTTTGGGAGCTTAGTTCTGTTTTAGTTACTATTTTTCTTGCATTTTTATTTCATATTGTACCTTTATTTTCAAGTCTTTCTTTAATCATGTCTTTCTTTGTGCTTTCATGTAATTCTCCCATCATGATGAGCAGCTAATTTCCCAATTAGCACTTGATCATGATGAACTTTGGAATTGAATAAAATTCTTATTTTTGTCTCAAATTAGCAAGCATCCTATTTTATGCACTTTGATTTATCTATGATTTAAATTTCTTCGAATTCATAAGTTGCAAATTATGTTTATTCGAGCTTAGATCCATATCCTAGATTTACCGAGAGGTTGTGGATACGAGTAGATCACTCAAGGAAAAAGAGAGTTTCTTGCACCCCTTGAGAGAGGAACGCAAAATTCTTCCGCCTTGGAGTCAACTCCATTAGTGAGGTTCACCGCCTAAAGCAAGCTTAGGTCTTTCGACTGGCCGAGAGGTCTTAATCGATCTACCTAAGGTTAGTCGAGTGCGTATTCTCGAGAGAGGCGCTTCGTAGCTTTGGAACCTCCGCGGTCGAAGTTAATAATTTAGATGCTTGTGCTCTTTATTTTCGTGGATTTTATTCTAGCCCAAAGGGATTCCAGATCAAGTGCTAGCCTTTTCTTCATCGAATTTCTCCTTCTAGTTTAACGTTTGTTTTCATTTTCACAAAACCAATTTTCCGATCGATAAAATAATAGCTCTTCCTTGTGAGTACAAATAATCAACGGTCCCCGAGTTTAAATACGATATTTCCTATACTAAATTTTGATAGGTGCACTTGCCTAGTTGAGAGTTTAGTTTGGATATTTTTCAAAGCTTATAAAATCTTCATCAGCCGACTTCCGGCGCATCCCAACCAAGGCTAAGTCTAACATTGCAATACATTATTTGAATAACATGTGCAAGAATATTCTAAAAGCTACTTATTACAGACAGAGTCCAGGAATGAAAAAGTAGGGCACGCGAGCAGGGAGAGCATCGGGATGCAAGTACCGGTCGGCTCGGCAAAGGAGTCGCTCACTTACCTACCTCGGCCTCGTGACCCCCGCCCCCAGACTGCCGCGCGCGGAGCAGCTTGCGGATCCTTCCCGAATTCCTCTACGCCACCGAGAGACCGTCATCTATCTCGTCCAGGAGCCGGGAGGGGACATCAGCTCGCAGCCTGGCCGCTTCGCACCTCATCGGCGAGACGCGCGTAGTCGCGCTGTAGCGTCTCGTTGACCCCCTGCACCTCGCACAGCCCACACACCAGCTTCTTGAGGAGCTTTACCTCCCTCCTCGTCAGCTCGCCTTGATCCACCTCCGGACCCTGGTAAGAGTCCAGCGAGCTTGGGGAAGGGAGGGGAGAGGAGTGGGTTACCCGCGAGGATTCCTCGGCAGCGGATTGGCTGGGAAGAGCTGTGAAGACAGGTTTCAGCAAGAAAAGAAGCGCAGAAAAAACTCATGGGGCAAGAAGTCAAGCAAGATTGACCTGACGAGATCGGCAACTCAAAGGAGATGTGGGGAGGGATGAACCTGAGATGCTTCCTGCGACCTGGACCGCGAGCCCCCAGTAAGAGGAGCTCAAATCTTGGGGTGGGGATACTTCCTAGACCCGCCCCCGCAACCACATCAGTTTGCCGGGGAGAGGAGGCGCGCATCGGCGAGCTCGGCCTCTGCGAGCTCACTAGCAGGATCCCAAAGAGAAGAGGCGGGTCCTGGGGATGGTTGTCCGGTGCCATGAACCGTGAGTCTGCGAGAATCGTCTCGCCTCACGGCATGGGCTCTCGCGGCACGACGCCCCCGCCATCTGGTTGACCATCCGGGTCGTCGCCGACTACGACAACCTCTCTATCCTTCTCAAGAATTATCCGGGTGGAAGAGCCGGTCTCGCGCTCCAGGGTGGCCCTCAGGTCGTGGTAAATGGGCTCGGCCGCCTGAGGGAGTGGCTTTGACCTCTTGGAACCGGGCTCGGCAGAATCAATTTGAGGAACTTTGGCAGGAACCGCCGTCAGGGCGGCTACGCGAGCTGCGGAAGCTTGGCGAGCTCGGTCTAAGCACTATTGGATCTCCTTGGGAAGAGGCATCTTGGCAGGGTTAGAGCAAATGGAATCGCAAGAGTCAGGCAGGTGGGCAGGTGCACATATATATAGCCGAAAGTGGACCCCACCCAAATATTCCCTCTAACTCGCCAACCCACGCTCGTCGCACACTTGAGGTTGGATGTTTCTTTCCGAGCTTTGCCAAGCTCAAAAAGAGCGGGGATTGTGTACAACCCCGTATCCGGCGAGCAAGGTCGCTAGGAACCAGACAGATCGGGCTAAAGGCAGTAGGCGAGCTCGACAGTAGAGAAGCCGAGCCCGAGCTCGGCATTCGTCGACCAGAGGTCGGCATCCGTCGACCGGAGATCAGTATTCGTCGACCCCAAGCTCAGCATCTCGCCGAGCTAGCCCCAGCTCGCGCCCCACCGACGGAGCTCGGCAATAGCAAGCGAGCAGGACCCACCGAGATGATCAAGCTCCCAAGCTCGCGTGGATGAATGAGGTACTTTATACTGTTTTGCCCCCACTGGTCTGCCTATAGCCCTTCAAAACAGCGGAGTTTGGCTTTTGGCAGACCCAACCAAGGGTTTTCTGGTAATTTCAGGTCAGCTCTTTTGGTTATTGGCAGTCCATATTCTAAAAACTATAAATAGGACCCAAGGGGTACCCCAGAGAGCATGCTTCTTGTGCCTCCCTGCTCCAGTTCTTAAGTACTTTCTGAGGGTACCTTATCTCGGCTTCTGGCTAAGGACGGGAAGCACTCTGACATCTTCCGGGTTTGTGGTGGGACCTCCCTGCCGAGCCCTTGTGTCGGTCTTTCCTTGTTTTCTTTGTTGTTTTGCTTGCAGGAGTAAAGTTGGCGCGAGACCACCCCTTCCCCAAGGGCGAACTCCATAGGAAATCGACAAATCGGTTTCAACACCCATTCTGATGAGTGGTTAATCGTTCTTAGCCCTCAGTATCGAAGATCATTGGGACAAAAAAAATAGCTTTAAATAATTAAAGTTCCTTATTTTCTAATTAATTAAAATTACTTAAGGTTTGCCTAGGGTTTACGACGTGTAGAACCACAT
Organism: Platanthera guangdongensis; assembly: GCA_039583875.1. Taxonomy (NCBI): domain Eukaryota; kingdom Viridiplantae; phylum Streptophyta; class Magnoliopsida; order Asparagales; family Orchidaceae; genus Platanthera; species Platanthera guangdongensis. The sequence continues at coordinate 143,493,053 of CM077166.1, read as the reverse complement.
AATCGATGTGTGTCCCTGTTTCCGTAATAAATATGCTAGCTAGCCGAGAGGCCGTGCATATGGACCGATCACCCCTTGGTAAAGAGAGTTCTGCACTAACCCTCGAGAGAGGAGGCGCGCAAACTCTACCGGATTGGGCTCCCCACCCAATAGCTGGGTTCTTAGCGTAATGCGGGCGTTAAGAGGAATCCTTCGTCGGACGAGAGCCCGGTCGAATAGTATTAGCGTTCAGGTGAGCGATATCCTATAGCTAGGTGAGCTCATTTTAGTGAAACCTCCACAGCCAAGTCTCTGCCTTAATTGATTTGAAAATTAGGATCTCTTTTTATTAAAAGTTTATTTTAGTTCAATTTCGATTCGGTGTGATTGCGCGAAGCTTTTCATCGGCTCCACCTTTATTTCTTTCTCTTTTATGATTGTTGTTTTCTGTCATTTTTTTTATTATATATAAAAAAATGCCTGACAAGTAATTATCAGTAAAATAATAGTCCCCTCCAGGGAAGAGTAGAAATAATCGAACCGACCCCGAGAAGAATACGACCTCGATATTCCACACTGCAATATCCTATACTACACGTGATAGGTGCACTTGCCTCCTTTCGTTAAAACTCGATCTCATCTTTTTATATCCAAATTAATAAATCTGCGCGCCCCGTTTTCTAAATAAAACCAAATCCGCCTTTTTCCTTAAATAAATCGCCCGGGGCGCCGCGAGCTCGTAATAACTTTTGGAGTTTTAACCGCATCAAGTTTTCGGACCCGATGCGAAATCAATAATCAGAAGCCTACCTTGGATAGTATTTCAGTGGTAGCTGAGTACCCTGATGTGTTCCCCACCGATCTTCCTGGAACCCCGCCTCAACGGGAGATAGATTTTGCGATTGAGCTAGTTCCAGGTGCGAAGCCTGTGTCACGATCTCCATATCGGCTAGCGCCTAAGGAAATGGCGAAGCTGAAGGTGCAACTTCAGGAGTTGTTGGAGCAAGGTTATGTGCGTCCAAGTTCTTTGTATTGGAGTGCACCAGTCCTCTTTGTTAAGAAGAAGGGTGGGAGCTTGAGGCTATGTATCGATTATCGGGAGCTAAACAAGCTAACGGAAAAGAACAAGTACCAAATCCCAAGGATCGATGATCTTTTTGATCAATTGGTCGGGTCGACGGTGTACTCTAAGTTGGATCTTAAGTCCGGCTACTATCAGTTGAGAATAAGGGAGAGTGATATACCTAAGACAGTGTTCAGTACGAGATACGGGCATTACGAGTTTACGGTCATGTCGTTTGGGCTGACCAATACGCCGTCGGTGTTCATGGATTTGATGAACAGGACTTTCAGGGAGTACTTAGACCATTTTGTGATCGTCTTCATCGATAATATTTTGATGTACTCGCAGAGTGAGGAAGATCACTTTAGGTATCTTCATTTGGTTTTGGAGACGCTAAGGAGGAATCAATTATACGCCAAGTTCTCAAAATGTGAGTTTTGGTTGTCCTCAGTGGCATTCCTCTGTCATATAGTGAGTGGAGAGGGTATTGCAGTGGATCCGGCGAAGATTGTTGCGATACGAGAGTGGCCTAAGCTTTCTACGGTAGCGGAAGTCCAGAGCTTTCTAGGGCTTGCCGGCTATTGTAGGCGCTTCTTGGAGAACTTCTCGCGGATAGCGTTACCTCTCACTACTTTGATCAGGAAAGAGCAGAAGTTCGTTTGGACATTGGAGTGCGCGCGCGCTTTTGAGGAGTTGAAGTGTCGGTTGACCATGGCGCCAGTTCTTAGTTTGCTGTGTGGGACCGAAGGTTTTGAGATTTATAGCGATGCTTTGGGCAATGGTTTGGGTTGTATGCTGTTACAGCATGGAAGCGTTATAGCATATGGCTCGAGACAGCTGAAGGTGTATGAGAGGAACTATCCGGTCCATGATTTGGAGTTAGTGGCCGTGATTTTTGCCTTGAAGCTATGGAGACATTATTTGTACGGTGTGAAGATTGATATCTACACCGATCACAAGAGCCTGAAATATTTATTGGATTGGAAAGATCTGAACATGCGGCAGCATAGGTGGATGGAGTTCCTCGGGGACTATACATTCAAGATCCACTATGTGCCTGGTAAAGACAATGCGGTTGTGGACGCGTTGAGTCGTCGGGCCCCAGCTCAAGCCAACTACCTGTCGGTCCATGACGAGCGGTTGGTTTGAGAGTTAGAGGCGTTGGAGATCTCTTGCATAGACAAGCAATCAAGTGCTGAAGCATTATTAAATTGGACTGAAGTCTAATATGACCTGGATGATCGGATTCGGCAGGCTTTGGATATGTATGTCCACATGAAGCAACTCATGATAGAGGCACTGGATTGGTCAAATTCCCAATTCGTTGTGGAGGACAGATTACTTTGGAAAGACGGTCGTCTATGCGTCCCAAACGTGGGCAATTTGCGGGTGGAATTGTTGTACGAGGCGCAGCATACCAAGTACTCAATTCACCCGGGGAGCACGAATATGTACCGCGATGTTAAGAAATTGTTCTGGTGGCCCGGACTGAAAAAGAATGTGGCGCTCTACGTGGCGAAGTGTCAAACTTGCGCCTTGGTGAAAGCGGAGTGCCAAAAGCCGGGAGGATTCTTGAAATCCTTGCATATTCCGGAGTGGAAGTTTGACGACATTACTATGGACTTTGTGCACGGGTTACCAATGTCGCAAAAGGAGAACGACGCCATTTGGGTGGACGTAGATCGTCTAACGAAGGTGTCGCATTTCATTCCGCATAAAAAGGATGATCCGGTTGAGAAATTGGCAAAGCTGTATGTGGATAATATTGTGCGACTTCATGGTGTGCCCCACAGCATCGTGAGTGACCGAGATGGGCGGTTCACGTCCAATGATTGGAGGCTGGTACTGTAACATCCCATTTCCAACAAGATCCCTAAGAGTGGTTTTGGCCATGACTAGGTCATGACAAAACCCTAGGAAGCTAAAAAGGGTCAAGTGACCTCCAAGGTGCAAAGTCAACCCTACCCAACCCTACATAGACCTTAGGGGAGGCCAATGAGTCACCAAGGACCCATTGGGGTCAACCCAAATGGTCATGTTGACCAAGGTCAACGCTACCTTAAGGTTAAGTCAAATTAACCCAAATGGGCTAACCCAAGCTCAAGCCCATTTCCCCCCACTTTGGTTAACTTTATTTTAATTAATAATAATGATTTTATGGGCTGCCAATAGGCTAGAGTGATGAACAAATTCGGCCATGAGGGGCAGGAGAGAGAAAGCTTCAATTTCCCTTTAATGGAGGAGGGAGAAAATGGAGTAAGGCCATTCATGCCATGGGGAAGCCAAGGGCCATTCTTCTTTGCTTGGTTCACCTCCCCTAACAGCCCTGAGAAGATCAGGAGGCTTTCTAGTCTCTTCCACTGGCTGGATGCACTGAACCACCAAGGCCAAGAGATAGCTTTCAAGGCCATTAATGGCCATTGATGATCTAGCCTCTCCACTCCCCATCTGAGGATTTAAACACCTTCAGTGGGCCGAGAGGAGAATTTCCCAATCCTTACCTGAAGAAATCGAGCCACCCCATTGTGTAGTTACAGAAACTGAGCGGCGTCGCCTTCAAGGATGGTTTCCCGGCGATCTTCTCGACTTCAGGCCGCTGGCAAGGTCCTCCTCCTCCCCTTATCTCATGGTTAGATCGTAGCAACGTCTAGGTTCAAGGTTCGGCCTCAATTGAGCCCGAACCAATTTCGTATTTCCATGGTTTCGGGCCGAGAATTAACTTGGTAGAACCGCCAAAATATGCCTCTCCGGCGGCTGTGCCGCCGCCTGGCGATAGCCACCACCTCAACGGAGGTGATGGTGGCGGTGGCCGGCCGGGGCAGGGGCTGGATCGCTGGCAGAAGCACTTGGAAAGAGCTCCAGGTGGGACGAATCCAGGCCGTCGGCTGGAGCTTGAGGATGAAGGGATGCCATCCACTGTGCGCCAAGATTCGTGTTGGGAATGATATCAAACTATAGGATTTAAATTTCTTATTATAAAATTATGTCACACATTTTGGTATTTAATGGTTTTAATTTTTAAAAATATTTAGGTGATATTTCATAAAATGTGGTCAACATCAAAATTGTAGCCTGGAGAGTCTAGTTTATGCTAAAATTTATTTGTACCAATTTGGGTGCCTGGTTTGACCATGGCACTCATTTTGGTGGGACCTATACCTAGGGCTATCCTGAGATTCATATGGATGCCCACCCTTCATCCCTTATCCCAATGATCTGAGATTTGGGCAGGGAGTCTACCCTAGTTATACCTAGGGCTTGTCCAAAAATGGGAATTTTTGGAGAAAATTTGTCTATAGTTTTTTAGAAAAATTTAATAATCCATGAATAAATTAATTAGGAGTCATAAACACCTCCAAATCCCCCCAAATTTGGGTGGGTGGTCTTAGAGAGAATGTTAGGGCTCTGGTAAAATTTTCATCTCATTTGGAGATGTTTTGGTTAGGTATTGATCCAACCTTAGGTTGACCCTTTTAGGGTTAACTAGGTCAAGCACCCCCCCCCCCCAGCCCCTTTGGGTTTTGAGTGGTGAAATAACCTTAATAGAGGCTGATATTTTGGCCACTGACTCTCTATAGTATGACTCACCCTCCAATGGAATTTGGGGTGGTTAATAGTAGGGTTGCCCTAGAGCCCTAGGGTAGGTCCCTTAATGGGGATTTTTAGGGTTTGAAGGTCATGGAGTCAAATGACCTTGGAATGACTTTAAAATTATAGGAGAGGACCATAGGATTAGTATGGTCCTCTGGTTAAAATTTTAGGGAATTTGGAAGCCTTAAACCCCCCTCAAAACCCTAACCCTAGCTTAGGGCACAAACACTGTGGTGAAGGAAAATGTCACTAAAACTCATTGAAAAGTGATGAGATTTGGGTGGAGTAGTTTTTAAAATTAGTACAAGCTCTGGAGATTTTATTATGAATTTAGGATTATTATTTTGGATACTTCATTAATAATTTGGTAATTTGTATTATTTACTTAGAAATTTATTACGAAATAACTACTTGCTGGAAATTGATGAATTTTAGTCAGAGGACATTTTATTATGTTTTAAAGATCTGTGAATTTTTATGGAATTTGTGGAAGATTAATTCTAAGGGTTGCTTCATTAAGTATTGGTTCCCATGAAAACTTAATTAAATTTATTTTAGAGTCTAGCCAACCTGAAAAATTATGATTTTTGCACAATAACCCTTTCTATACCATATTAAGATTCTGTAATTTTTATATAATTTTCTGATGAATAATTTTGGTACTTCCTTCTTTACATATGATTAAGGGAATTATTCTGGATAAATTAATTAGATGTCAAATATTCTCTGAAAAATTGTGGAACTTAGCATCTAGTAATATATCTATGTTATTTAGTGATCAAAAATTTTGGGTGGCCATTACTTGAGTAGATCATATAGTTCATGTTCAAAATTGTCCATGGCCAAACATTTCGGAAACTTCAATAAATATCAAATTAATTAGAAAAATTATGAATCACTGATTTTAGACGAAATTTGTTATGATAGACCTCTGTTAAATTTTATAGGAGATTTGGAAGACAATTCGGAGTACCTCCTTTATACATCTTATATAGTATAGGGTGGTCTGCATATAGTAACTACGGAAACTGAACTAGGGTTGGTAATGAATTTTGAAGAGCTGAATCCTCAGTAGGTTGCTGGTTTGGGTAAATAAAGGAGTTCATCATTGGAAGACAGGATTAGTAGAGTGTGAGGTTGACTAGTGTTAGGTGGTGCTCGGGATCGGCGAAAGATCGTCCTTCCCGTAGGGAGGAAGTGTTTAATGCAATAGGGCTAGATTCAGTAAAATTAATTAAGGGTTGGGATATCGGGTAGCAACCAATAATAGTAAGTGCCTTGCGAAAGGGAACTTTGGTCGTAATCCCATCGTAGTTCCTAGTGCCTTCGAGAGCCCTTCACGGGGTATACCTTGGGCAGTCCTGGGCTAACGTAAACTATAGGAGTGATAAATCTTAAAGAGTAACTAGAATAATTAGGGGTTCACTTTCACACACCCCAGTGTCTCGGGAAGTTGGTTTGACTAGGATGTTCGGGCGGTAGGCTCGGTGGTTGTGGAAAGGGGCAGGATGGCCCGGCGAGCTTTGACTCGGTTGATATTTGTAAGGGGCAGGATGGCCCGACGAGCTTTGGCTTGGTTGTTGTTGTGATGGGTAGGTTGGCCCGGCGACCTTTAGCTCGGTTCAGATACATAAGGTTGTATGTGCATAAAGTAAAGGTGGTGGGTCTTCGGTATTGGAGTGTCGATGCACTAACTCCAGTATGTTGACTCGGCGAGTGTGGATTAGCACTTGGCCAAGTAATGTCCGGTGCGCCAGCCGGCAAGAGTAAGCAGGAGCTCCGCTTTGTGCACCAGCATTGAGACGTACGATAGGTCTGACCGGTAGTGCTTTACTGGTTTAGATGTGGGCGAGGCCCAACCCACCGCTTCCATCTGCCACTACGGAGGTATCCTGGGAGGTGAGGCTCCAGAAAGGGGGAACTAAAGGTCTGTGTGCACAGAGTCGGGTGGGTGAGTTGCACTTGCATGATCGCATCATAACCCACTTGCATGTCATAGCATAAAACCACTGTCACTCATTGTATAAGTGGTATGGGACGCTTATACAATAGGCACTGCAAAACGACCCCTTGGTCTATAAGCTTGTGTGGGCAAGTTTATAAATTAAGGTTAAATTCTTTATATATATATATTGCTGATAATAACTGACACCCCCAACGTATAAATTGGTATGGGACTCTTTATATGATTGGAGCCCTGTAAAAGATCCCTTGCTTATATGTTTCCGTATAAGTTAAGGTTACTCTTCATACTTTACTTTACTGCCACATGTACTATTAAATTGCTAGTATAGGTCTGTTGCCATCTGTTTCTTGATTACTCTCCACCTTCAAGTCCTCCCCTTTATTCCTCTCCGCTTGGTGCCTACGGGCCATAGGGGAAGGGGTGGGGGACGATAGGACTTAGTCTTTTAGACTAACGGTTTTCGAACCACATCATTTTAGGGTACTATGGGGCCCAACATGGAGGAGCATCCCCGCAGGTCGGCACGCTTGGAGATGGGGCAGTCTAGCACCGGAGTTCAGACGGCGGGGACTGTGAGCCCCTGACCTTAGTAGTATTTTATTTTGCTTCCGCTTGAGTGACTATGTAGTGAGGATTTGGTGTATTGGGCTTAAGCACTTATTTTCAGTACATTTATATTTTGTGGACTCTCCATTCGTGGAGATATTATTACTCTGATGTGATTTTATTGTGGACTTTTGGTTAGAGTTTTTACCTCACTTGTGTTTACTCTACTTTTGTTGCTTTTCTGTGATCGAATCGGCCGGCAGAATCGGCGTTTCACGGTGATGACCCTTAAGGGCGTGAAGGTGTCACCGCAAAGCGGCGGTTCTGGGCCTAAGACCCCGGTGTTTCAAAAAGAAAAAAAGGGGGGTCTTACAAGTGGTATCAGAGCAAACCTCGATCGAAAAGTAACAGTCCACAACCCCTGGGTCACCCCCGCACGAGTTTAGTTTGGGGACAAACTAAGCAGCAGAAGCAGTGGTTTGCCCTTATGGGGGATCACATGGAAATTGTCCACTTTTTATTAGTTATTGAGTCGATTACCTACTAATATAGGTTTTTTGCAGCCCCCAGCTCAGCCCACTCCACAAGGCGGAGCCCAGCAGACTCCGGACGTTGCACCACCTCCCCTGATCCCCGCTCCATTCCTACAGTCAGAGATGGGACATACTTTAACAACCATCTTGGAAGCTTTTAGGGCCCAACAGGTTCCGGCTCTGCAGCCAAACCCGGGGGCCAACTAGTTGAGCATTTTTTGAGGACTTGCTCCCCCATCGTACTTGGGGACTGAGTCGGTCGTTCGGATAGAGGAGTGGCTGGACATTATGTATGAGATGCTGACCGGGATCCGGTGCCCGGGGGAGGAGAGGGTGCCCTTGGTTGTCTCTTGCTTGGAGTCCATACCAAGAGATGGTGGAAGACCTCGCTGGATACGACGTTTGCTGACAGGGAGGTTATGGAGATTGCTTGGGAGGAGTTCAGGGGCGCACTGTTGGAACACTTTGTTCCACAGTCGGCAAGGGACGAGCTGGAGGATAGATTTTTGCAGTTGAGACAGGAGAACAAGACGGTGGTGGAGTACCACCGAGAGCTCAACCATCTAGCCCGGTTTGCGAACTCTTATCAGTTAGACGAGGTAGGATATACCAAAAGGTTCTACAAGGGCCTATGAGAGGAGCTGAGGGAGAATATACTGTTTATATCTGATGGGCCCATTTCCCGGATACTAGAGATGGCAAAAAGGATAGAGGCTGATTGGCAAGCTACTCGGGGCCGGAAACGGCCAACGGAGGATCAGGGTCGAGGAGCAAGGAACGATCAGAGACGAGCCCGTATCACGGACGAGAGGAGGATCGAGGACCAGCCTCGTCAGGAGGTAAGGCAGGAGACAAGTGAGCTAGTGGTGGTGGCTCCACCACATCTTCATACACAGGAGGGACAGAGACCCGGGGGAATGGCATATCCCCCGCCAGAATACTTCAATTATGATCAGGTGGGGCACATCAGGAGGAACTGCACCATGAGGGGGGCACCCCCACCAGCACCACCGGCTGCCTAGCCAGTGCAATATCTTGGAGGTCGAGGTCGTGGCCGAGGATGTGGATACCAGGGTGGGGATCATAGACAAGAAAGGGAGCAGGTGTATGCTTTGGACCTGGCATAGCCTCGGAACCCAAATTAGGTCATAGCAGTTATGCCTAGATGTTAAATTGTTTAAATAGAATTCCCTTTCTCAGTTGTCAAATTTGTAGAACAGTACTAGATAGAATAAATAGGAAAGAATACTCGTTATAGAATCCTAAGACATTTAATTGCCCCAGGTATAGTCTTTATTAGCAGTAAGCCCGCCTATATACTGTTCTACATGGGTGCTTCGCACTCGTTCATGTCAGAAGCCTTCGTGGAAGGGCTGGAAGGTGTGGTGCGGTTCACAGGCCTGATGAGGAGGGTGAGTCTACCCGATGGATCGAAGCTATTCACCTCTGCCCACTGCAACATGGAGGCAGGGATTGGCAGAAAGTCATTTGAAGTACCGGCAACGATCCTAAGGATGCTAGTCTTCGAGATGATCCTGGGCATGACATGGTTGCACTGGAACCATGCCCAGATTGATTGTCAAGCAAAGAGGATCACCGTGAGGCACGGGGACTCTGTCATTGTCATTGAAGGTATAAGACCTGCCTCTTGTATACTCTTATCTTCAGTACAGGCCGTTAAGGCCCATCTGTAGGGAAAGGAGGTTTATCAGATTCTATTTGAGATGGCGGAGGCCAAAGAGTCTGTGACAGACATCCCGGTGGTGCGAGATTTTGCTGACGTCTTTCCAGAGAAACTGCCAGGACTACCTCCGCACCGAGAGTAGGACTTCCAGATACAGCTTGTGTCGGGGGCCAAGCCGGCATCTAGGGCCCCTTACCGGATGGCCCCGAAAGAGTTGACAGAGTTCCGAAGTCAGTTGCAGGAACTAGTAAAGGCAGGGTTTGTCCGGCCAAGCTCTTCAACGTAGGGAGCCCCGGTGTTGTTCGTCAAAAAGAAGGACGAAAGTCTCCGCTTGTGTATTGATTATCGAGTGCTGAATAGACTAACGGTCGGGAATACATACCCACTGCCACGGATTGACGAGTTGTTCAATCAACTGGAAGGAGCGCATTTCTTCTCGAAACTTGACTTGAGGTCAGGTTATTACAAGCTACGGATTCGAGAGGAGGACATTCTAAAGACTGCCTTCAGTAGTAGGTACAGACTATTTGAGTTTACAGTGATGCCCTTTAGGCTCACAAATGCGTCGTCAGCATTTACAAGCCTCATGAACAGGGTATTCGAGGAGTATTTGGATGTATTCATCATCGTATTTATTGACGACATCCTCATCTACTCAATGACGGAGGAGGAGCATGCACGACACCTGACTTTGACTCTAGAGAGGCTACGGGAAAACCAGTTGTATGCAAAGTTCAGCAAATTCCAGTTTTGGCTAAAGGAGGTGGCCTTCTTAGGTCATATCATCAGCGGTGATGGGTTGGCAGTAGACCCGACCAAGATTCGGGCAGTTCAGGATTGGCCACCGTTGAAGACAGCCATGGATGTACGGAGCTTCCTGAGACTTGCCGGATTTTACCGGAAGTTTGTCGAAGGATTCTCCTGGATTGCACTCCCTCTTACATCCCTGACAAAGAAGAAATCCCCTTTCATTTGGACGCTACAGTGCGAGGCGGCCTTTGTGGAGTTGAAAGGTCGACTTACCTCGGCTCCCATTCTCGCTCTTCCGTCGGGAAGGGAGGGATTCCAGGTGTACACGGACGCCTCCTACCAGGGGATGGGTGTCGTTCTGATGCAGAACAGGCACGTAATAGCCTACGCCTCCCGACAGCTAAAGATACATGAGAAGAACTATCTGGTGCATGATCTGGAGATGGGTGTCGTGATCTTTGCTTTGAAGATTTGGCGACACTACCTCTACGGGGTTCACTGAGACATCTTCTCAGATCACAAGAATTTGAAATACGTGGACACATAGAAGGAACTCAACATCAGACCGAGACGTTAGGTGGAGTTCCTGTCGGATTACCAGTACACCATGTACTACCATCCCGGGAAGGCGAACGTCGTGGCAGATGCTCTGAGCAGGAGAGGAGATACCTCAGGGAAGGGACCACAACTGATGTCCCTGGAGCTAGTTCGGTCTTTCAGAGATATGCAGATATCCCTAGTGTCCGAGAATGATCCAGAGATGTACATGAAGTATCTAGTATCGATGGTTACCATAGATGATATTCGGGACTGCATTCGGGATGGACAGAAGACAGATGCATGGGCAGAGCCGATATTCCAAGCCTTGAAGGAGGGTTTGACGGGAGATTATTCACTGAGAGATGGATTGCTATATTTCAGAGGTAGGGCCTATATACCCGCAGGAGGTCAGATTCGGGAGGACATCATGGCGGAAGCACATTATAGCAGATACTCTATACACCCGGGGATCACCAAGATGACGGCAGACTTGAAGAAGACGATGTTCTGGCCGGGGATGAAGAAGGACATTACATACTCCGTGACTCATTGTGAGGCATGCCAGCTGGTGAAGGCGGAGTGCAGAAACCCCACAGGATTGCTACAGCTACTTCCGGTGCCGGAGTGGAAATTTGAGGACATCGCGATGGATTTCATTCATGGCCTTCCCCGATCATGGACGGGAAATGATTCGATTTGGTTCATCTTCGATCGGCTGACGAAGGTGGCCAGATTCATTCCGATCAGAAAAGATGACTCGGTTGGGGTACTAGTACAGAGATTCGTAGAGCATTTCATTCATTACCACGGGGTTCCAGGACGATCGTGTCAGATCGGGATGGTCGGTTCACATCCATGGAGTGGAGATCCGTGCAGGCTTACTTAGGCACGCAACTGACCTTCAGCACAACATTTCTTCCCCAGACGGATGGGCAGACGGAACGCACCAATCGGACATTGGAGGACCTCCTAAGGCTCTGCATTCTAGATCGAAACGAATCTTGGGAGAAGCTTTTACCACTAGTCGAGTTCTCCTAGAACAACAGCTACCAGTCCAGCATAGGTATGGCTCCTTATGAAGCCTTGTATTTAAGGAGATGTAGGACCCCGCATTGATGGATTCAGGACGAGGATCCGAAGGCGTTGGGATCGGATTTTGTTGAAGACACCGAGGCTCAGGTGAGACTGATACGGGACAGAATACTGGAAGCGCAGAGCCAATAGGCTAAGTATTACGACGCCCGACACCATCAGGTAGACTTTCAGGTGGGAGACTGGGTTTTCTTGAAGATCTGGCCCATGCACGGAGTTTCACGGGTGCGTGGTCGGAAGAAGAAGCTCATCCCTAGGTATATGGGCCCTTACAGGATCCAGGAGCGGATCGGACCCCTAGCTTACAAGCTGGAGATGCCATAAGAACTGGCAGGTTTACACGACGTGTTCCATATCTCTTCGCTTAGGAGGGCTCTACTATGCCCGGAGCAGCAGATTTCGACCATAGATGGACCGGTAGCTTCAGACCGGTCAGTTCACTTAGAACCGGTTCGGATCGATGACAGAGGAGTACGGATCTTGCGTCGCAAGAAGGTTCCGTTAGTCAAATTTTGGTGGAGAAACCATGGCCACGAGGAGCATACCTGGGAACCGCAGGACCTGATGCGACAAAAGTATCCAGAGCTGTTCAGTCAGGTATACCTCACAACCTATCAAGATGTTCAATTTACTTTCCTGTTTTAAACTAGTAGGGCTGCTCTAGGAAGAGTAGAGGCTAATCTTTTGTTTATTGGGATCTTTGCTTTGCCAATTGGGCGAATTGGTCATAGATTTAGGTTTCCCTTTAAACCCCACTTAGCAAACATGGCGTTGAGATGTAATCTTTCACTTCTTATGGTATGTTACAAGTTTCCTTTTCTTTGATAGAAATTCCTGTAGGCTTAACCTTGATGCGACGAAATCTTTGTTTTGTTTATTGGGATTTGTAACATCTCATTTCCAACTAGACCCCTAAGAGTGGTTTTGGCCATGACTAGGTCATGACAAAACCCTAGGAAGCTAAAAAGGGTCAAGTGACCTCCAAGGTGCCAAGTCAACCCTACCCAACCCTACATAGACCTTAGTGGAGGCCAATGAGTCACCAAGGACCCATTTTGGTCAATCCAAATGGTCATGTTGACCAAGGTCAACTCTACCTTAAGGTTAAGTCAAATTAGCCCAAATGGGCTAACCCAAGCTCAAGCTCATTTCCCCCCACTTGGGTTAACTTTATTTTAATTAATAATAATGATTTTATGGGCTACCAATAGGCTAGAGTGATGAACAAATTTGACCATGAGGGGCAGGAGAGAGAAAGCTCCAATTTCCCTTTAATGGAGGAGAGAGAAAATTGAGTAAAGGCCATTCATGCCATGGGGAAACCAAGGGCCATTCTTCTTTGCTTGGTTCACCTCCCCTAATAGCCCTGAGAAGATCAGGAGGCTTTCTAAGCTCTTCCACTGGCTGGATGCACTGAACCACCAAGGCCGAGAGATAGCTTTCAAGGCCACTAATTGACATTGATGATCCAGACTCTCCTCTCCCCATCTGAGGCTTTAAATACCTTCAGTAGGCCAAGAGGAGGATTTCCCAATCCTTACCTGAAGAAATCGAGCCACGTCACTGTGTAGTTATAGAAACCGAGCGGCGCCGCCTTCAAGGATGGTTTCCCGGCAATCTTCTCGACTTCAGGCCGCCGGCATGGTCCTCCTCCTCCCCTTATCTCATGGTTAGATCGTAGCAACGTCTAGGTTCAAGGTTCGGGCTCAATTGAGCCCGAACCAATTTCGTATTTCCATGGTTTCGAGCCGAGAATTAACTTGGTAGAACCGCCAGAATATGCCTCTCCGGCGGCTGTGCTGCCGCCTGGCGACAGCCACCACCTCAACGGAGGTGATGGTGGCGGTGGCTGGCTGGGGCAGGGGCTGGATCGCCGGCGGCAGTGCTTGGAAAGAGCTCCATGCAGGATGAATCCAAGCCGTCGGCTGGAACATGAGGATGAAGGGATGCCATCCACTGTGTGCCAAGATTCGTGCTGGGAATGATATCAAACTATAGGATATAAATTTCTTATTATCAAATTATGTCACACATTTTGGTATTCAATGGTTTTAATTTTTAAAAACACCTAGGTGCTATTTCATAAAAAGTGGTCAACATCAAATTTGTAGCCTGGAGAGTCTCGTTTATGCTAAAATTTATTTGGACCAATTTGGGTGATTGTTTGACCATGGCACTCATTTTGGTGGGACCTATACCTAGGGATATCTTGAGATTCAAATGGATGCTCACCCTTCATTCCTTATCCAAATGATCTGAGATTTGGGCAGGGAGTCTACCCAAGCTATACCTAGGGCCTGTCCAAAAATGGGAATTTTTGGAGAATATTTTTCTATAGTTTTTTCGAAATATTTAACAATCCATGAATAAATTAATTAGGAGTCATAAACACCTCAAAATCCCCCCAAATTTGGGTGGGTGGTCTTGAGAGAATGTTAGGGCTCTAGTAAAATTTTCATCTCATTTGGAGATGTTTTGGTTAGGTATTGATCGAACCCTAGGTTGAACCTTTTAGGGTTAACTAGGTCAAGCACCCCCCCCCCTTGGGTTTTGAGTGGTCAAATCACCTCAACAGAGGCTGATATTTTGGCCACTGACTCTATATAGTATGACTCACCCTCCAATGGAATTTGGGATGGTTAAGAGTAGGGTAGCCCTAGAGCCCTAGGGTAGGTCCCTTAATGGGGATTTTTAGGGTTTGAAGGTCATGGAGTCAAATGACCTTGGAATGACTTGAAAATTTGTGGAGAGCACCATAGGATTAGTATTGTCCTCTGGTTAAAATTATAGGGAATTTGGAAGCCTTAACCCCCCCCCCCCCCCCTCAAAACACTAACCCTTGCTTAGGGCACAAACCCTGTGGTGAAGGAAAATGTCACTAAAACTCATTGAAAAGTGATGATATTTGGGTTGCGTAGTTTTAAAGTTAGTACAAGCTCTGGAGATTTTATTATGAATTTAGGATTATTATTTTGGATACTTCATTAACAATTTAGTAAGTTGTATTATTTACTTAGAAATTTATTATGAAGTAACTACTTGGTGGAAATTGATGAATTTTAGTCAGAGGATTTTTTATTATTTTTTAAACCTCTGTGAATTTTTATGGAATTTTTGGAAGAATAATTCTAAGGGTTGCTTCATTAAGTATTGGTTCCCAAGAAAATTTAATTACATTTATTTTGGAGTCTAGCAAGCCTGAAAAATTATGATTTTTGCACAATGACCCTCTCTGTACCATATTAAGATTCTGTAATTTTTATATACTTTTCTGATGAATAATTTTGGTACTTCCTTCTTTATATATGATTAAGGGAATTATTCTGGATAAATTAATTAGAGGTCAAATATTCTCTAACAAATTGTGGAAATTAGGATCTAGTAATATATCTCTGTTATTTAGTGATCAAAAATTTTGGGTGGCCATTACGTGAGTAGATCATATAGTTCATGTTCAAAATTACCTATTGCCAAACATTTGGGAAAATTCAATAAATATCAAATTAATTAGAAAAATTATGAATCTCTGATTTTAGACGAAATTTGTTATGATAAACCTCTGGTAAATTTTATAGGAGATTTGGAAGACAATCCGCAGTACCTCATTTATACATCTCATATAGTATAGGGTGGTCTGCATATAGTAACTGTGGAAACTGAACTAGAGTGGGTAATGAATTTTGAAGAGTTGAATCCTCAGTAGGTTGCTGGTTTGGGTAAATAAAGGAGTTCATCATTGAAAGAAAGGATTAGTAGAGTGTGAGGTTGACTAGTATTAGGTGGTGCTCGGGATCGGCGAAAGATCGTCCTTCCTGTAGGGAGGAAGTGTTTAATGCAATAGGGCTAGATTCAATAAAATTAATTAAGGGTTGGGAAATCGGGTAACAACTAATAATAGTAAGTGCCTTCCGAAAGGGAGCTTTGGGTGTAATCCCATCGTAGTTCCTAGTGCCTTCGAGAGCCCTTCACGGGGTATACCTTGGGCAGTCCTGGGCTAACGTAGACTGTAGGAGTGATAAATCTTAAAGAGCAAATAGAATAATTAGGGGTTCACTTTCACACGCCCCGGTGTCTCGGGAAGTTGGTTTGACTAGGATGTTCGGGCGGTAGGGTCGGTGGTCGTGGAAAGGGGTAGGATGGCCCAGCGAGATTTGACTCGGTTGATATTTGTGAGGGGCAGGATGGCCCGGCGAGCTTTGTCTTGGTTGTTATTGTGATGGGCAGGTTGGCCCGGCGAGCTTTAGCTCGGTTCAGATATATAAGGTTGCATGTGCATAAAGTAAAGGTGGTGGGTCTTCGGTATTGGAGTGTCGATGCACCGACGCCAGTACGTTGACTCGGCGAGTGTAGATTAGCACTTGGCCAAGTAAGTCCGGTGCGCCAGTCGGCAAGAGTACACAGGAGCTCTAATTTGTGCACCGGTGTTGAGGCGTACGATAGGTCTGACCGGTAGTGCTTTACTGGTTTAGAGGTGGGCGACGCCCAACCCACCGCTTCTGTCTGCCACTACGGAGGTATCCTACGAGGTGAGGCTCTAGAAAGGGGGAACTAAAGGTCTGTGTGCACAGAGTCGGGTCGGTGAGTTGCACTTGCATGATCGCATCATAACCCACTTGCATGTCATAGCATAATCATAGCATAAAACCCCTGTCACCCATTGTATAAGTGGTATGGGACGCTTATACAATAGGCCCTGCAAAACGACCCCTTCCTCTATAAGCTTGTGTGGGGAAGTTTATAAATTAAGGTTAAATTCTTTATATATATATATTGTTGATAATAACTGACACCCCCAACGTATAAATTGGTATGGGACTCTTTATACGATGGGAGCCCTGTAAAAGATCCCTTGCTTATATGTTTCCGTATAAGTTAAGGTTACTCTTCATACTTTACTTTACTGCCACATGTACTATAAAATTGCTAGTATAGGTCCCCTGCAATTTTTTTCTTGATTACTCTCCACCTTCAAGTCCTCCCCTTTCTTCCTCTCCGCTCGGTGCCTAGGGGCCATGGGGGAAGGGGTGGGGGACGATAGGACTTAGTCTTTTAGACTAACGGTTTTCGAACCACATCATTTTAGGGGGCCATGGGGCCCATCATGGAGGAGCAGCCCCGCAGGTCGGCACGCTTGGAGATGGGGCAGTCTAGCACCGGAGTTCAGACGACGGGGACTGTGATCCCGTGACCTTAGTAATGTTTTATTTTGCTTCCGCTTGAGTGACTATGTAGTGAGGATTGGTGTATCGGGCTTAAGCCATTATTTTCAGTACATTTATATTTTGTGGACTCTCCCTTCGTGGAGATATTATTACTCTGATATGATTTTATTGTGGACTTTTGGTTAGAGTTTTTACCTCACTTGTGTTTACTCTACTTTTGTTGTTTTTCTGTGATCGAATCGGCCGGCAGAATCGACGTTTCGCGGTGATGACCCTTCAGGGCGTGAAGGTCTCACCGCAAAGCGGCAGTTCTGGGCCTAAGACCCCGGTGTTTCAAAAAGAAAAAAAGGGGTCTTACAGGTGCAGCAGATGTTGGGAACAAAGCTGAGTTTTAGCACAGCCTTTCATCCGCAAATAGATGGCAGACCGAGAGGGTCAATAGGATAATGGAAGACATGCTTTGTATGTGTGTCCTGGACTTTGGAAGGCAATGGGAAGACCACCTATACTTGGTGGAGTTCGCGTACAACAATAGCTTCCAGGCAAGCATACAAATGGTGCCCTTTGAGGACCTTTATGGTAGAAGATGTCGCACGTCATTGTCTTGGTTAGAAACGGGCGAGTCGAAGTTGTACAAGCGACAAGAGGTGGAGGATGCTACTTCTTTGGTGAGAACTATTCGGGAGAGGTTGTTAATAGCTCAGGACCGCCAGGCTAAGTACTATAATGCCAAGCACAGGAATGTGGAGCTCGCTGTTGGCGATTGGGTGTACTTGAAGATCAAGCCGTTCAAGGGTGTCTCGCGGGTGAGGCGCTTGAAGAAGCTAAGCCTGAGTTACCTTGGATTGTTTGAGGTTCTGGAGCGGATTGGTGAAGCAGCGTACCGGTTGAAGCTGTCAGCGGAGCTTAGTGGTCTACATGATGTATTCCATATATCGGTGCTACGGAAGGCGGTGCAAGAGCCTACGCAAGGGATCGTTGTCTATCAAGTGTCGGTCGATAGTGGGTTGATGACGAAGGTTAAGCCCATACGTATTGAGGACTTGGAAGTCAAGCAGCTACTCAATAAAGAGATCAGGATGGTCAAGGTCCATTGGGACAATTGCGGCCGGGAGGAGCTCTCTTGGGAGCGAGAGCAGACTATGCTTGAGGAGTAGCCGGAGTGGTTTTGCTCAGGTACCATTTAAGTTTTATGCTTACCTTTCCTTTATGTAATTTCGTGGACGAAATTCTTTTAAGAGGGTGAGAGTTGTAATGCCACGAAACTCAAAAGAGCGATGGGAGGCATTTTGAGCCAAGTTAGGAATTCTGCAGGGGTCACATGGCCTGGGACACGGGCGTGTCATAGGTCGTGTCCTTGGCAGGTTATGGCGTGTTTGACACGGTCTGCTGTGTCGACACAGGGCCTGCTGTTTCGATACAGGTCTTGCTGTATCGACACAAGGCCTGCTGTGTCGGCACAGGGCCTGCTGTGCCGGCACAGGGCCTGCTGTGCCGGCACAGGGCATGCTGTACCGGCACAGGTCCTGCTGTGCCGGCACAGGGCCTGCTGTGTCGGCACAGGGCCTGCTGTGTCGGCACAGGGTCTGCTGTTTCGGCACAGGGCATGCTGTGTCGACACAGGGTGCGTTGTGTCGACACAGAGTGTCGATACAGGGTGTGCTGTGTCGACACAGAGTGTCGACATAGGGGTCGTGGTAGGGTCTCGGCTAAATGTCTCGACACAGTTTGAGTTTGTCGCGGACATGTCCTGCTCCGGTTTGTGAATCGTGTGGTATTCGGCCCATTTCTTCCATGTCAGACCCGGATCATAGCCGTACATTTCTTTATGTTGGGATCCGACGGCTAGAGGTTATTCCTATTGGGATAAACCCGAGGGTAGGGTTTCAAAACCCTCATCTTCTATTCGCTGGTTCTCTGTCTAAGTTCTAGAGAGAGGGGAGAGCAACGAGGATGAAGAAGTTTAGATCCGGTCACAGGCGGAGCTTCGGAGCTCTAAATTTCGAATCGACTTCAGATCTACAGAGGCAAGGAGAGGGCGGTGCTTTTCATCCGCATACTTTTCCATGGAGCCAAGGAAGAATGTTAGAGTAACAATTCTCTACTTGAGCATGTGAAGCTCTACTTCTTTTGCATAGGGAAGCCCGCTCTCGCGAGTTTGCGGTGAGTTTGAGGCGTTCCTTTGGGTAGACATGAATAGTCCCCGTTGTGTACATGTAGAGTCCGTAATCGAGAATGGATATAGGCATGATGTGTGAAGCCTACCCGGACAAGTTGGTTTGGATTGGTGATGTTGCATTGCATAAATGGCCGGAGAAGACTCCGTGCGAATGTTTGTTTTTCGGGTTTTCTACGTGGTCGATTACAACAGGGAACCTTGGGGATTAACCCCAAGGTGCACCCGGAAAACTGGGCAGATGAGTAATTTTGCCAACATGGTGGCCCGGGAGCCAACCTAAACATAACTGGTTTATGTAATATGTGTGGGAGATACGGGACTCGGGGAAGCTTGACCCGCGCAGACGACTTAATTGACGTTGCCGTGTGAGCAACGGGTCAGGTGGAACCGTACCCGATCTATGTCGTTCGGTTAAAGAGACCTAAAGTTACTTGGCACTTACCGTTGGCATAGATGGAGGGTCTTAAGCAGTGGCCAGAAAGACCAGTTGCCCACGAGATATTGCCGTCCTGGGAGTGGTAGTGAGTCGGCGGACTTTGACCGTGATCGGTAACACCCCCTATCTGTCGCATAGCATATAACAGTAGGTCCGGTCGGGGCCCGACGCCATATACCACAGGCAGACCAGGTGGTTACTCAATGGAAACCATCCAACCAATAATAACGTCCTACACAGAGCATTCTAGCGGAAGTAATTTAAGGTTATAAGATTAAGAACCCAGCAATAAGCATGAATGTCCACTACCCAAAACAAATAGGAATGAAGGTACAAATACACAAGTACTGGCCTTATGGCCTTACAATTGTTTTCCTCAAATTACATGTTTTTCAAACCTCGGCACGCAGGCCGGCCATACATGAATAAAAGAAAACACTCAGAATTAGGCCTTCGAGGGCTGGCTCAACAACTTGGGCTTTAGCCCGCTATTTACCGCTCGGCTCCGCAGCACCTGCAAGCAACAATCCACCGCATGGTGGCAAATAAAAGCAACGGTTAGCTATGCTGGCCATATTATAACGATCCCGCCCCCGAACTCAGGGCGGCGATGCTCCTTCCCTACACTTTATTAGCATAACCAAGCTGTAATGTAATAACACTACATCACAGGCGCGGGCACGCACGGTCACACGCCCCGTGCTCTCAGGGCACATTCTCGGTGATCACGGTCAAAGTCCGCCGACTCACCACCGCCCCCAGGATGGCAATATCTCGTGAGAAATTGGTCTTTCTGGCCACTTTCTAAGACCCTCCATCTATGCCAACGGTAAGTGCCAAGTAACTTTTGGTCTCTTTAACCGAACGACATAGATCGGGTACGGTTCCACCTGACCCGTTGCTCACACCGCAACGTCAATTAAGTCTTCTGCGCGGGTCAAGCTTCAACGAGTCCTGTATCTCCCACACATATCACATAACCCAGTTATGTTTAGGTTGGCTCCCAGGCCACCATGTTGACAGAATCACGCATCTGCCCAGTTTTCGGGTGCACCTTGGGGTTAATCCCCAAGGCTCCCTGTTGCAATCTACCACGTAGAAAACCCGAAAAACAAATATTCGCACGGAGTCTTCTCCGGCCATTTATACAATGCAACATCATTGATCCAGACCAACTTGTCCGGGTAGGCTTCACACATCATGCATATATCATTTCTCGATTACGGACTCTACATGTACACAACAGGGACTATTCATGTCTACCCAAAGGAACGCCTCAAACTCACCGCAAACTCGCAAGAGCAGGCTTCCCTATTCAAAAGAAGTAGAGCTTCACATGCTCAAGTAGAGAATCGTTACCCTAGCATTCTTCCTTGGCGCCATGGAAAAGTATGCGGATGAAAAGCACTGCCATCTCTTTGCCTTCGTAGATCCGAAGTCGATTCGCAATTTAGAGCTCCGAAGCTCCACCTGTGACCGGATCTATACTTCTTCTTCCTCGTTGCTCTCCCCTCTCTCTAGAACTTAGACAGAGAACCAGCGAACAGAAGATGAGGGTTTTGAAACCCTACCCTCGGGTATATCCCAAAAGGAATAACCTCCAACCGTTGGATCCCAACATAAAAAAATGTACGGCTACGATCTGGGTCTGACATGGAAGAACTGGGCTGAACACCGCACGGTTCACAAACCGGAGCAGGACACGTCCGCGACAAACTCAAAATATGTCGATATATTTAGCCGAGACCCTACCAAGATCCCTGTGTCCACACTCTGTGTCGACACAGCATACCCTATGTCGACACTCTGTGTCGACACTCTGTGTCGACACTCTGTGTCGACACAACAGGCCCTATGCCGACATAGCAGGCCCTATGCTGACATAGCAGGCCCTGTGCCGAGATAGCAGGCCCTGTGCCGACACAGTAGGCCCTGTGCCGACACAGCAGGACCTGTGCCGACACAGCAGGCCCTGTGCCGGCACAGCATGCCCTGTGCCGACACAGCATGCCTTGTATTGACACAGCAGGCCCTGTGTCGACACAGCAGACTATGTCAAACACGCCACAACCCGTCAAGGACACGGCCTATGACATGCCCGTGTCCCAGGCCGTGTGACCCCTGCCAAATTCCAAACTTGGCTCAAAACGCCTCCCGTCGCTCTTTTGAGTTTCGGGGCGTTACACCGTGCGGTGCCTAAATGCCCTCCAGTCTCACGATCATGACAATGCCTTAGAATCTCTTTAACTTCTAGCTCAGGGACACAATGTCGGATAACCCCTTTAGCACAGGTGTGGAATAGTAGGGGATCCTCCCAGAGATAATACTTGATGTTTGAGAAAAACTTATTCTTTTGTTGATATGTTAAATGTGGTGGCAGCTCTTTGCTTACTAAAAAGTTAGCAAAGTGAGCATACCACGGGAAGAAGCAATAGAAGAAAGGGTGAACAGGCCCTCATCTGGAAAAGCATCGTGAAAGTGAGGGATAGATACAGTTTACTCTAGCGGGGGGGTGAATAGAGTATAAAAAAAATTTTTGATTTATTGCGGAATTAAAATATTGATACTTATATGAAAGAGGTAAAAGCAAGAAACTATCACAGCACAATGCACAAAGAAAACACAAGGCAATGCAGACGACACAAGAAATTTTATAGTGGTTCCCCAAATCTGGGTACATCCACTCTTCTACCACCCTGGTAGGAATCCACTTAGGTTTTTGATCAGGTGCCCTATCACCACAAGATCTGCTTCAGGTAGATCTAGAAACCCTTTAGGCTTTTGATCAGGTGCCTAAAAACCAATAGGTTTTTGATCAGGTGCCCTATCACCAAGGAGTTTACTTTTGAAGGGAGTAAGAACCCTGTACATGAGAGGTTAAAGAAAAATAGATGACAGTCTTCTCTTTCTCAAACACAATGAGAAGACTGTGGATTTTGATGATGTCAAAGCTCCCCCTGAGATATTGAGTAGTTTCAGGAAGCAGGGAGCTTTGTCCAGGGTGTAGGTCTTCAGATTGATGTTGACTCAAGTTCTCTGTAGATTGTTGAAGCCTGATGAAGGAAGAAGACTAAAGAGATTTGTGTGTTCAGCAAGTTCTTCTTCTTTCTTGTTTTTGCCAAAACAAGAAACCTTGAGAGCAAAAAGATGATTGATTTTTTGACTGACTGTCTTTGATTCTTGTTGTCTCTGTCCTTTTAAGTTCTCTGTATATGTTTGGAATGACTAACGGCCTGAATTTGAATTCCCAGACAGTACTTAATTCTCTGCAAGAATTTAGGAGCCCAAACGGGTAGAATGGCTGGCAATCATAAATGCACTTCCATAACTATCTTGACAAAATATTCTGTGAATACCATAATCAATGCTTCATGAGATATGACTATCAGCCTTGAGAATGTTAGCATTAATTATCAGAATATATTTGCCTTAAAATGATTTGTCATAAATACCTCTGAATCATAGATCTGAAATAACTGCTGCGAAGCACAAGATCGTCGACCTGAGCTCCTAGATCGTCGAGCTTAGTTCAGAGTAGAAGACTCTGAGATCATCGATGAGAGATCAACGATCGTCGAGTTGAGAATTATTTCTGGACTTAGAATATTTTCTGAATGACATACTGAAAAAGCCAAAAAATCGTCGACCTGAGAGCTTGGTTCGTCGACCTGAGAATTTTACTTATCCTTCTGAAACAGCTTCTGTGAACTGTGTCGACAGATGGTTCTGGGTGTCGACACAAGTCCTTCTGGTGTCGACTGATACTGTCGACTAATAATCTGTGAACTGTGTCGACATAAATCCTTCTTATGTCGACTGAGCTAGTGTCGATTAATATTATTTGTGTCTACTGATAGTTTGTTGTGTCGACACAAATCCTCTGGGTGTCGACACAGCCTCTATGTGTGTGTCGACACAATTCTTCTGGGTGTCAACACAACCTTTATGTGTGTGTCGACATAATCCTTCTGGGTGTCGACACAACCTTTCTGTGTGTCGACACAATCTTTCTAGGTGTCGACACAACCTTTCTGTGTGTCGACACAATCTTTCTGGGTGTTACACAACCATTCTGTGTGTCGACACAATTCTTCTAGGTGTCGACACAACTGCTTGAGTCTCTGACAGGCTATTGTAGGCTGATCCATGTGATGTTGACTCTTGGCCCAGACTAAAGAAATAAACCTATGACCCTGACTATACATTTTGGGTCAGTCTAAGCAAACCTAATAGTGATCCTAACCCAAATCAGAACTAGGGTTCCAATAATCTCCCCCTATTTGGGTGACGACACTATTTATATAACACAAAGAAAATACAAAGCAATAAACTGGAGCATTTGCTTCTGCTGTTGCTATTGCTGATGTTGTCGTTGATGTTGAACCTTGCCCAAACCTGTGTCATTACAATCTGTATCATCATAATCTGCTTCTGTTATTTCTGGAATTGCTACTGCTATTGGAACTGCTGCAGCTTCATTGGTCATCTATATCTGCACAAAATTTCTGAACCACTTCTTCTTCCTGTACTACTAGAGGAGATTGAGCTTGAAGGTCTGCTGAGGCTGAACCTGCTGCATCTTTATTAACTTGAAATTCTGCTGAGGCTGAACCTGCTGCATCTTCATTGGACACTTCTTCTGAGGCTGAACCTGCTGCGTCTTTATTAGCTTGAAAGTCTACTGAGGCTGAACCTGCTACATCTTCATTAGACACCTCCCCCTGCCTGGTTTCAGTGAAAACTGGAAGCAGGCCTCTAGATGAAGAAGGGACAGAGGAAGCAGAAAGGGAATAGTCTTTGATCAATTGAAAGATACCAATTGAAAGATAAAATCACAGTGCTGATCGATTCGAAGTCGACGTGGAAACTATTGTTGAACTTCATCTTTGAAAGAGCTGCCATAGAAATCGCCATGGAAGATCTGTAGACTCAAGAGAGAAGAGATCAAGGGCAAAGGGAAAATAGAATATGAAAACGCGGGACAGAGATCGAAGAGAAACCTACATATAGGTTTTTGGAATAGAAAAGACGATCTCTGGTCGACGATAAAAACAAAAACGTCGATCTTAGGTCAAAGATTAATTTATAAACAAATAATATCCGTGGTCTGTGATCTCAGTCGGAATTTGATAGTCGAGCATAGCTTGACGATCAATTAATTGAAGCAAAGTCGTCGATCTCTGGTCGACGATATTTATCCTCACACAGAGCTGTCGTCAAACGTAGTTCGACGATTTAGCTCAAGAGCTGTTCGAAAATCGTCGATCTTAGTTCGATGATTTAGGAACAGATCCAAAAATAAAAGACAGAAATTAAATTAATCCTTCCCATTGATCATTCCAAGCTGATTCAGGAAGAACAGGTGCTTCTTTTCATCAATGGGTTTGGTGAAAATATCTGCTCTTTGAAAATCAGTGGAGATAAAGTCTAGATTAATTTTCTTTTTGTCTACATTATCTCTAATAAAATGATGTCTTTTATCTATATGCTTTGTTTTAGAATGATGCACTGGATTATGTGTTATAGATATAGCACTAGTATTATCACAGAAGATGGTTGAATTATTTAGATTGAAACCATAATCTAAGAGTTGGTTTTGTATCCACAAAATCTGTGAACAGCAACTGCCAGCAGCCATATATTCAGTTTCAATAGTAGATGTTGATATAGAGGTTTGCTTCTTGCAAAACCAGGACACAAGTCTATCACCCAAGAACTAGCAAGTTCCTGAAGTGCTCTTTCTGTCCACTCTGCATCCAGCATAGTCAGCATCTGAAAATCCAATCAACTCAAATGCTGACTCTGTTGGATACCAGAGTACTAGATTAGGACAACCCTTTATATATCTTAAAATCCTTTTTATGAAAATAATATGAGATTCTTTAGGGTTCACCTGGAACCTAGCACATAAACATGTAGCAAACATGATATCTGGTCTGCTTGCTGTTAGATATATTAGGGATCCAACAATGGCCCTATACCTGGTCTGATCAACAGTTTTTCCATGTTCATCAGTGTCTAATACAGCAGTGGCAGCCATGGGAGTCTTCATAGAAGATACATCAGTCATCCCAAACTTCTTAATATGCTCATTAGCATATTTAGACTGGGAAATGAAGATACCATCAGGAGATTATTTCACTTGGAGACCAAGGAAATAAGATAACTCTCCCATGCTGCTCATCTCAAATTTAGAATGCAATAGATTAGAAAATCTCTTGCATAATTTGGGATCAGTAGAACCAAATATAATATCATCTACATATATTTGTACTAATAAGATTTTATCATGATGCAATTTTGTAAAAAGAGTTTTATCTACCATGCCTCTAGAAAAACCATGCCCTAAAAGAAAGCTGGCTAAGGTCCCATACCAAGCTCTTGGAGCTTGCTTTAAATCATAGAGAGCTTTATGCAGTTTAAAAACATGAGAGGAGGAAGTTGGAGAGACAAAACCTGAAGGTTGTTCTACATAAACCTCTTCTTCTAGTACTCCATTTAGGAAAGCACTCTTGACATCCATCTGATAAATTATGAACTTTTTGAAAGCAGCATAGGCCAGAAAAATCCTTATAGCTTCTAGCCTGGAAACTGGAGCAAATGTCTGATCATAGTCAATTCCTTCCTTTTGCATATATCCTTGAGCAACAAGCCTAGCCTTGTTCCTCACAATCACACCTTGGGCATCAAGCTTATTCCTGAAAACCCACTTAGTTCCAATTACTAGATAGGCTTTAGGCCTTGGAACCAAGTCCCAAACTCGACATCTTTCAAACTAATTTAGTTCATCTTTCATTGCAATGATCCAATGGGGATCTTGGTCAGCATCAGTTATGGATTGAGGTTCAATTTGAGAGAGAAAACAGGCATGCATCACATCATGGTTGAGTTGATGCCTTGTCTGTACACCTGCTGATATATCTCCAATTACTTGGGATCTAGGGTGATCCCTAAGTGTGACAAAATCAGATGGTGGAGTTGGTTCAGCAACAGCAATTGGAGTGAATTCCTCTTGTGGAATTACTTCTGCTATTGGAGGAAGTTCAGTTTCTTCCATAGAGTCTTCTTCACTGTCTTCATTTGCTTGTGGTGAGGCATGAGATATCACCTTCTAGGTGAGATTTAAGTCATCCAGCTTTTTACATAGACTTGGTACCTGCAGATGATCACTGGTAGAAGCTTCCTTCTCCTTGTAAAACATATTAGCTTCATCAAATGTAACATGTATTGACTCTTCAATTTTCATGGATGATTTATCAAGAACCCTATATGTCTTGCTAACTTGGGAATATCCTAGAAAGATTCCCATTGTAGCTTTGGCTTCAAAATTTCTAAGATAATCTTTGTTGTTATTATGCATATAACTGATACAACAAAAAATTCTAAAGTAGTCTATTTTAGGTTTCTTCCCTTTGAGTAATTCATAGGGAGTCTTTCCCTTAAGTTTGTGTATCAAACTTCTATTCAAGATATAATTTGCTGTGCTTACAGCTTCTGCCCAGTAGGATAGAGGCATGTGAGCATCAGCAAGCAATGTGTCTGCAGTTTCAATGAGTGTTCTGTTTTTCCTTTCAACTACACCATTTTGTTGAGTAGTTCTAGGAGCAGAGAAGCAGTTCCTGATACCTTCTTTCTCACAGAATTCTTGCATAGGAAGAGATTCAAACTCAGTGCCATGATCACTTCTGATCAATGCAACTGGAGTAGAGTACTCAATCTTTATGCATTTTAGAAAGTCTGTAAGAACTTTGAAATTATCAGACTTGTTTCTCAAGAAGAAAACCCAAGAGAACCTAGAGAAGTCATCTACAATAACTAAAGTATAGGACTTCCCTCCCAGGCTTTGTACCGCAATTGGTCCAAAAAGGTCCAAATGAAGCAGATACAAAATCCTAGGTGAATCACTCTTATTAACTGATTTAAAACTATTTTTAGTTTGCTTGCCTTCTTGACAAGCCTTGTAAAGGCTTTCCTTCTTGTAAGGGCAAGAGGGCAATCCTCTAACAAGATTGTCCCTAGATAACCTAGCAATGTTTCTTAGATTTACATGTCCTAGCCTTTTATGCACAAAGTATTATTATTGCTAACCTGATTAAATAAACAGATTTCTGAACAAGCAGAATTAAAATCAACTAAATAGATATTGCCTAACCTAATATCTGATAACACAGCAATGCTATTTAGAGAAATATTGCATTTAGATTCAGAAAAACATACCTCATAACCTGCATCACATAGCTGTCCTATGGATATCAAGTTATGTTTTAGCCCACTTACATATGCCACTTTCCTGAAGGTGACAGCTCCAAGTGTAAATTCTCCACAGCCTTCTGTCTGACCAAATCTTGAGTCTCCAAATATAACCTTTGGACCTAGCTTTGCCTTGAAGTTACTTAGATTGGCCTTGTTTCCTGTCATGTGCTTGGAACACCCACTATCCAAATACCACTTATCCTGTATGGTAGGATAGGTCTTTATCTGCGAAGAAAACTTTTATATATTTTGGACCCACGTAACCTTGGGTCCTGGCTTCTTTTCATACTTAAAACTTGAAATAAAAGAGTATACAGGTTGACTTTTATAACCTAAGGGATGAAATCTCCTAGGTGGGATTATCTAGTTAGTTAAGGGATTGAAAGGTTTAGGGTTAGAATTCTTATTGAAATTTCTGTTGAAATTATAGTTTTGATAGAACTGTTTTGGGTTCGACGATTTTAGTTCAGATCGTCGATCTGTGTTCGACGACCAGCATTGATATCGTCGATCTTGGTTCTCAGAATAATAGTGGCTATTATATGGGTTCCACGATCGTCGATCCCTGTTCGACGATACATAATTGTTGGGTACATTGGTCAAATGTACCTGATTTGAAGAAGCCTCACCTAACTCAATGATATACATCATAGTGTATTTGATGTTTGTTTGAGTTACTTGTGCAGGTTAGGAATACACTGGACTGAAGCTAAAAATTCTAAGTCCATGTGTCGACACCCAGAGGGAAAGTGTCGACACTTGAGAAAGGTTGTGTCGACACCCAGACAAGCAGTGTCGACACTTGGAGTCATTGTGTCGACACCTGGGAAGAAGAGTCGACACCAGTCAGAAAGTGTCGACACTTGGAGCTGTGTCGACACTCAGTGTAGAAGAATGCAGAAAAGCTGTGTCGACACTTAGCAGAAGTGTTGACACCTAGAAGAGCTGAGTCAACACCAGAAAGTGTCGACACTTGAAGTAAGTGTCAACACTCAGCAAAAGTCTGCAGAATCTAAGTACAAGTGTCGACACTCAACACAATGTGTCGACACTATGCAGAAGAGTCAGCACTTAAAGTAAGTGTCGACACCCAGCACAATGTGTCGACACTTAGCTAAAGACTCAGTATTTGAAGTAAGTGTCGACACTCAGCACAATGTGTCGACACACAACCAGAGGAGTCAACACTTGAAGAAAGTGTCGACACTCAGCACAATGTGTCGACACTTAGTTGAAGACTCTACACTTGAAGAAAGTGTCGACACAAGGAGCTGTGTCGACACTTAGCAAAGATCAGAAAAGTTACAAAATATTCTAAGTACAAGTGTCGACACTAAAGGAATGTGTCGACACTCAGCTGAAGAAACAAAAGTGAAGACTTGTGTCGACACCAAGAAGCAGTGTCGACACTTGACAGTTTCAACACATAAAGTTGTGTCGACACAAAGGAGTTGTGTCGACACTTAGAAGAATACAGTTGCAGAATGAAGTACAAGTACTTGTGTCGACACTCAATTTCAGTGTCGACACATGCAGAAGAAACTGTGTCGAGACATACAAGGAATTGTGTCGACACCTTGTAGACTTGTGTCGACACTTACACAACATGTGTCGACACTTGGCCTATAAGTGTCGACACTTAAGAACAGAAAGTCTCGACACTATCTGACAGTTAGAGGAATTTCAAGAAGTGACTGGTTGACAAGACAGCTGCCGATCCAGCCGGTCTACATCAACTGTCAGTGATATCAGAAGTCTGTTATGAACCGGACCAGCCGGTTACCATGAAGGAAGCCTATAAATAGGCACCCATAGTTTACAGATGAAGATTGATTGTTGAGATAATATAGAAGTGGTTGAAAAAGTTTTTACAGAGAGAGTTCAGATCTTTGTAAAAGTGGTATATTGAGTATCAACACAAGAAGATCTTGGTGTGCATCAGCAGATCTAAGAAGTTGGAGAGAGAGAGCTCCAACCAAGTATTCAGTCTTTGGAACTAAGGCTGAGAAGAAGAATTCAGAGTCATCTGGATTTCAAGAAGCAGAGGTCAAGGAACAACTGCAGAAGATTCAGACTAATTCAGTTCTAATCAAGAAGCTTTGAAGGAAGCTAAGTCAGTTTGGATCTAACTGAGTTCTTCCAAGAACTCTTCAAGAATCTCTCAACTCCTCTCCTATTTTCTGAGTTGTAGAGTTAACTATTGTACTTTCTATTTTAACTTGTAGGATCCATTGGATCTGAGAGAATTGTAAGCCTATTTTATAAAGGCTGAGGGTAGGGCTTGGTTGCCTGAGTGTAGGAGTTGAAGAACTCTGAGTGTAGGCCTTAATTGGCTGAGTGTAGGCCTGGGTGGCTGAGTGTAGGCCTTTTGGCTGAGTGTAAGGCTTTGGGCCTGAGGTAGGAACCTAGTTTGGTTCTGAGTTAGTGGAGAAGTTTGGCCGAATCTAGTACACTGCTAGATAGGCGAAGGGGAAAGTGGATGTACCCAAAGATTGGGGAACCACTATAAATTAGTGTGTCTGCTGTGGTGTGCTGTGCTGTGCTGTGGATTACTTGTTTGATTTCTGTAATTGCTGTTAGCTGTAATAATTGTTGTGCTGCCAACAAAGTTTTAAAAAAGGTTTAGGTCACCTATTCACCCTGTAACGCCCCGAAACTCAAAGGAGCAAAGGGGGACGTTTTGGGCCAGTTTTGGTTTCTGGCTGAAGGCACACGGCCTGGGACACGGGCGTGTCCCAGGGCGTATCAAGCGTGTGTCGACACTTAGTCGCGAAGTCGTCGAGTTATTCTCGACGATTCGTCGAGAATGGGCACACGGCCTGCGACACGGGCGTGTCGTAGGGCGTGTCGGCCCGTGTCGACACTTAGCCGTGAAATCGTCGAGTTATTCTCGACGATTCGTCGAGAATGGGCACACGGCCCGCGACACGGGCGTGTCGTCGGGCGTGTCGACCCGTGTCGACGAGCGTCAAGGTGAAATCGTCGAGATTCACTCGACGGTCGTCGAGACAAGGCACACGGCCTCGGACACGGGCGTGTCCAAGGCCGTGTCAGCGAGTCGTCGTTCTTCCTTCGACGAAATGTCCCGTGTACACGGCCTGGGGGCCCAGGCGTGTCAATGTGACACGGGCAAGGACACGGGCGTGTCCTAGAACCCGTGCAGTGCTCGGGTTGGAAACGGGGGAAAATCATGGGGTACACGGCCGGCTACACGGCCGTGTCAGCTGGAACACGGGCGTGTCAGCTAGAACACGGGCGTGTTCGATGCCCGTGTGCGTGTTCAGAAGATTCGATTTTGACGGCGAATGCGGCACACGGCCCTGGACACGGGCGTGTGCCAGGCCGTGTTCGGTCCAGATTGGGCATTTCAGCCCCGAATCAAAGCCGCTCGTTTTCTTAGGTTGAGATCCGACGGCTGGGGATGGTTCCTGGGAGGATATACACGGGTTTGACTTAGAAAAATCCACACTTTTCATCACTTGATCTCTCTCCAAACCCTTGGAGAAGGAAGAGCCAAGGCTAGAGGAAGAGGAGCTAGATCCGCCATTGGAGGAGCTTCGGAGCTCCGAGTCGCAAGCCGACTCCGGATCCACGGAGGCAACGCAAGCGCGGTGATTTCTATCCGATTACATTTCGATGGCGCCAAAGAGGAACGCAAGGGTAACGATCCTCACTTTTGAGCATGATAGCTCTCTTTCTTAGCATAGGAAGCCTCTTCTCGCGAGTTTGCGAAGAGTTGGAGGCGTTCCTTCGGGTAGATATGTAAAGTCCCCGTTGTTTAGCGTCCGTATGCGAGAACGGACTTAGGCATTTTGGTTGAAGCCTACCCGGACATGTAGTTCGGATCGGTGATGTTGCATTGCATAAGGCCGGAGAAGACTCCGTGCTATTTGGTGTTTTCGAGTTTTCTACGCGGTAGATTGCAGCAGGGAGCCTTGGGGACTAACCCAAAGGTGCACCCGGAAAACTGGGCGGACACGAGGTCTTGCCAACATGGTGGCCTGAGAGCCAACTTGAACATAACGGGGTTATATGCACTGCGGTAGAATGGGACTCGGTGAAAGTTTGACCCGCGCATATGGCTTAAATTGCCGTTGCGATGTGAGCACGGGTTAGATGGAGCCGTACCCGCTTTATGTCGTTCGGGTTAGAGAGACCTAAAGTTACATGGCACTCGCCGTTGGCATAGATGTGAGTCTTCGGTGGTCGATGGCTTAAATTGACGTGACCAATACCATGAAGACAAATTGCTCATAGGAATGGCCGTCTAAGTGGCGGTGGTGAGTCCGGAATGTTAATGGCTTCAATTGACGTAACATCGACCGGTTCACCGAGAATGTGCCCTGAGTGCACGGGACGTGTGGCCGTACGAGCCAACGTCTGTGATGAAATGGCTATGTTAATATGCATTGCTCGCTTGTGATAATGAAATGCAGGGAAGGAGCATCGCCGCCCCGAGTTGGGGGCGGGATCGTTATAATTTGGTCAGCATTGCTGACCGTTGCTTTGTTTGCCACCGTGCGGTGGTTTGTTTGCTTGCAGGTGCAGCTGGACCAAGCGGTCAATAGCGGGCTAAAGCCCTTTTTGCGAAGCTGGCCCTCGAAGGCCCAAGTGGAAATGTTTTCTATTTTATTCATGTATGGCCGGCCTGCGTGCCGAGGTTGGTAAATCATGTAATAGACAAATGAAACATCTTGTAAGGCCTTAAGGCCGACTTTTGAGTATTTTGTAATGACATTCCTGTTGGTTTTAGTGGACATTCATGCTTGTGCTGGGTTCTTGTTTTGCAACTTATATTAATTGCTTCCGCTAGAATGCTCTGTGTAGGACGTTGAGATTGGTTGGATGGTTTCCATAAGTAACCACCCGGTCTGTCTGTGGTATATGGCGTCGGGCCCCGGCCGGACCTACTGCTATATGCGATGCGACGGATAGGGGGTGTTACACACCCCCCCCCCCCTCTAGGTGTTTAGGTACCATATCTTTCAAGTGGTATCAGAGGGAGGTTGCTCAAAAAGGACTAACTGTCTGAGGAGATCCAGTTTGGCAGATTCAGTATAAGTCAGGAAACAGTTTCAAGAAAATCAAGAAACATGGGGTCTTCAGAGAATCACAAGGAATTGGGTTCAATGAAACTGCCCATTTGCAGAAAGGAGATTTTTGGAATCTGGAAAGAAAGGGTAAGGCTGTTCATGGAGGCCTCTGACCCTAGGATCTACATCACAGTCAAGGAAGGGCCTTATGTGCCCATGAAGATTTCAGTCTTGGATGCTACACAGAGAACTCCAAAGGATTTTTCTGAGATGACCAAGGATGAGATTGTCCTAGCTACAATGGACAAAAGGGCACAGAACATCATAGTTAGTGCAATTGATGATGCCACCTTCCAGAACCTTATTCACTGTAAAACAGCAAAAGAAATGTGGGATACCCTCATTGTCTACATGGAAGGTTCTGAAGAAGTAAGACAAGATAGGAAGTCCTTGCTTAATCAAGAATATGAGAGCTTTAGGCAAGGAAGAGGAGATAGCATCACTGAATGCTACAAGAAGTTTTACAGAATTGTTAATGAACTCATGTCCTATGGAAGAGAGTTCACAAACTATGAATTGAATGATAAGTTCTTAAGGTCCCTAACCAAAGATTGGGACACTAAGATCTGTGCCATCAGAGAAATGGCAAAGTTGGGAGAAATTCCCCCTCCCACACTGTTTGGCAAGTTGTTATCTTATGAGATGCAATTGTCAGTAAGAAAAGAGGAGGAAAAGTCAACAAGGACTGAACACAGGGAAAGGACTGTTGCCTTTAAGTCAGAAGTACCTAGAAAGAACAGGACTAAGTCATCAACTCCTCCTCCAGAGGTAGTTGAATCAGAATCTGATGAGTCTGTTAGCACTAAATCTACAAGCAGTGAAAGTGATGAAGATTTTGCTGCATTCACCAGACATTTTCAGAAATTTCTTAAGAAGAAACAGTGGAGGTCCAGACCTTCATTTTCCAAAGGAAAAGAAGTCCAGTATCAGGAGAAGAAGCCTTCAAAGAAGGACAAGAAAAGGACAAAGACTAGCAAGGCAACTGGGTCTAAGATTGTGTGTTACTGCTGCAATAGACAGGGTCATGTTATTGCAGATTGTCCTGAAAGAAGGAAAGAAACCAGTGACAAAAAGAAGACTCACTTCAAAGGAAAGAAGGAGAAGTCCTTTGTTGCAAAGAATGAGAAGACTCTTTCAGATATTTCTTCTTCAGACACTGAGACAGATGCTGAAGCCTATATAGGGCTATTTGCTGAAGAAGAAGAAGAGTTTATGCAGATCATGGAATCAATCTATGAACAAGAAGAGGTTCAGTGCCAAGGACTAATGGCATTGACTGAAAGTACCAAAATCCTGGAGCAGCCAGGACCTAGTCAGGTACAAAGTCTAACCTTAAGTTCAGATTCCAGTTCTAGTTCAGAGTTAGAATCATCTTCATCAAGTGATGGAAGTGATTCTGAATCTGAGGGAGATATTCATCAGCTCTTAGATGAATACCAAGTACTGTTGCAAGCCTATAAGAAAAGCAAGATCCTAGCCAAAAGTCAGGCAAAGGAGATTGCTGATCTCAAGGCAGCTGCAACAGATTTTGAGAAGGAGTATGATCAAAAACTGAATGAAGTAGCCAGGCTGAAACACATTACTGTGATTCAGATGGGTACTATTACATTTAAAAATGATCAAATTAAGTTGCTGGAGATCAATCTCCAGAAGGAAAAAGAGCTAGTTGCTAGGTTTTCAAAACCTAAATCAGTGTTACCCTTGATTGATGAATTTGTTCATCATAAAGGAAAGGCTGGATTGGGTTTTGTTAAGCCTGTGAGGACTGTTCAGGATCAGTCCAAGTCCAAGGGCAAAGCCCCAACATTCAACAAGGCTGCTGTGGTCAAGACAGCAAAGGTTGTACCTAAGCAAAGGTACAACAAGTTTGAATGCTGGTGTTGTGGCAAGGTTGGCCACTTTGCCTTGGATTGTTGGCACAATGTCAGTGCCAAGTTGAGTAGCAAGTTACCTGTTGGAAAGCCAGCAGGTAGCTATGTCAAATTGCAAACTAACAATCACCAAGGACCCAAGTTTACTTTGGGTTCTAAGGTTCATTAATTTGTTTTGCAGGTGAATCCAAGTGGCCATACCCCTACATGGTACTTGGATAGTGGTTGTTCCAGACACATGACTGGAACTAGGGGACTACTGAAGGACTACATCCCAATCAAAAATGGTCCAAAGGTGACCTTTGGTGGTTCTGAAAAAGGAATCATCAAAGGGTTTGGTAACATTTCTTCTAACCTTGTTACCATTACTCAAGTGGCTTATGTTAAAGGTTTGAAATACAACCTCATTAGTATAAGTCAATTAAGTGATGTAGGGTATGACATCTCATTTGTTAAAAATGGTTGTCATATCAAGAGGTCAAGTGATCAAGAGATCATTTTGACTGGATATAGAAAGAGAAATGTCTACTGCTTAGACATTATGGTTGAGAACAATTGTTCTCCAGTCTGTCTTGTAGCTGATGAGACAGTCTCTCAATGTGTCAAATGGCACAAGAGGCTTGCTCATCTTAATTACAAGACTATTGGCAAACTCTTTAGTAAAGAGTTAGTGAGGAATGGTCCTCAAGTTAAGTGTGTCAAAGATGGCATTTGCTCAGCTTGTCAAAAGGGCAAGCAGACTAAATCCACCTTTAGAAGCTTAGACAACAAAGATGCTGTGAGGTGTTTATACCTCTTGCATATGGATCTATTTGGTCCAATGCCAGTTCACAGCTTAGGTAGGAAGGTCTACACCTTTGTAGTTGTTGATGACTACTCAAGGTTTTCCTGGGTGTTCTTCTTAAAGCAGAAATCTGAAACACCTAGTGTCTTCTATAGTTTTGTTAAGCAAATTCAGAATGAATTGAACTGTACAGTG
Source organism: Platanthera guangdongensis (assembly GCA_039583875.1). Taxonomy (NCBI): domain Eukaryota; kingdom Viridiplantae; phylum Streptophyta; class Magnoliopsida; order Asparagales; family Orchidaceae; genus Platanthera; species Platanthera guangdongensis. The sequence goes on along the minus strand of CM077166.1, from coordinate 143,457,336 downwards.
GTCAAAATTAGAAGTGACCATGGTACTGAGTTTCAGTCTGAAAGCATGACAAAGCTGTGTGAAGACTATGGGATATTTCAAGAATTCTCTTCACCTAGAACACCTCAGCAAAATGGCATTGCTGAAAGGAAAAATAGGACCTTGATAGAGGCTGGTAGAACCCTATTAAGTGATTCATCACTGCCAGAATATTTCTGGGCTGAAGCAGTTAACACTGCATGCCATGTGATAAATAGGGCTACCATCACTAAAAGGTTAAACAAGACCCCCTATGAAGTAGTGAAAGGCAGGAAACCAAATCTGTCCTATTTTAGGATCTTTGGTTGTAAATGCTTCATACTTAACAATGGGAAGTCTTACTTAACTAAGTTTGCTGCTAAGTCCCAAGAGGGAGTGTTTGTTGGGTACATCAATAATAGTAAGGCTTATAGAGTCTACAACTTGACCACACAAGTTGTAGAGGAGTCTGTGCATGTAGTTTTTGATGAAACACAACTAATTAACAATGAGTTGTCTAGTAGTGTGTGCAGCCCTACAGGTCTTACTAAGAAGATGGACAAGCTAACCATAGAAGATGTATCTGCTGCAAGACAGCAAGTAGAAGAAGATGGCTTATGTCCAGGGGGAGAACTACATGTACAAGGAGCTGTTGAAGTACAAGGAACTCAGCTTGATGAAGATGCTGAAGAAGTTCAACCAGAAGTAAGGATGCCTCCAGCCAACAGGCATCTAAGAGATCATCCAGTAGAGCTGATCATTGGAGATCCAAGACAAGGTGTTCAGACAAGGAGCAGAAATCAGAATGCTGTAGTATATTCAAGTTTTCTGTCTCAAATAGAACCAAAGAAATTTGAAGAAGCTATACAAGATCCACAGTGGACTGAAGCAATGCAGGAGGAGCTTAATCAATTCAAAAGATGCAAGGTGTGGGATCTGGTTCCTAAGCCTAAAGATCACAATGTGATAGGAACAAAGTGGATCTACAGGAACAAGTTAGATGAACAAGGTGTCATCATTAAGAATAAGGCAAGACTGGTGGCAAAAGGATATAGGCAAGAAGAAGGTATTGATTTTGATCAAACCTTTGCTCCAGTAGCCAGACTGGAAGCCATAAGGATGTTCTTGGCCTATGCAACCTACCAAGGATTCAAAGTATACCAAATGGATGTGAAGTCAGCATTCCTTAATGGTAATTTAAAAGAAGAAGTATATGTGGAGCAGCCTTCAGGTTTTGTTGATCCTACTCTTCCACATTATGTCTATAGACTTAGGAAAGCATTGTATGGGTTAAAGCAAGCTCCTAGAGCTTGGTATGAAACCCTATCTAGTTTCCTCATTGAGAACAAGTTCACAAGGGGGAAAATAGATAAGACTCTATTCCTTAGGGAATCTAGAGGCAAAGTAATACTTGTCCAAATATATGTAGATGACATTATATTTGGGTCTACTGAAAGTAGCCTTTGCAAAAAGTTTGCAAAGCTTATGCAGAGTCAATTTGAAATGAGTAGTATGGGAGAACTGAAGTTTTTCTTGGGTCTCCAAGTTAAACAGACTGAAAGTGGCTTGTCCATATGTCAGTCAAAGTTCACCCTGGAACTCATAAGGAAATATGGTATGGATTCATCCAGTACCATGAAGACTCCTATGGGGTCAAGTATGTCTCTAAGCAAGGATGATGCAGGGAAACATGTAGATGAAACCTTGTATAGAGGGATAGTTGGCTCCCTACTATACTTGACTGCAAGTAGGCCTGACATTATGTATGCTACATGTGTTTGTGCCAGGTATCAAGCCTGCCCCAAGGAATCTCACTTGACTGCAGTCAAGAGAATCTTGAGATATCTAAAGGGCACACCCTATCTAGGCCTCTGGTACCCTAGGAATGGAGATTTTGATCTAACAGGCTATTCAGATGCAGACTTTGCAGGATGCAAAGAAGATAGAAAGAGCACAACTGGATCCTGTCAGTTCCTAGGTGGAAGACTCATTTCATGGAGTAGTAAGAAGCAAACCAGTGTGGCCATCTCCACAGCTGAGTCAGAATATGTAGCTGCAGGAAGTTGCTGTGCTCAACTTCTGTGGATTCAACATCAGCTAGAAGACTATGGATGTCAGGTAAGTAGAACTCCACTTTATTGTGATTCTACTAGTGCTATTTCAATAGCTAACAACCCTGTATCACATAGTAGAACTAAACATATTGAGATTAAATATCACTTTCTTAGGGAGCATGTAGAAAGAAATGATATTGCACTTGAATATGTTAGAACTGATAATCAGATAGCTGATATGTTCACTAAGCCCTTAGATGAAGCTAAGTTTAATATGTTCAAAATTGAACTAGGTATGGTAAACTTAGATTGAGTATACAGAACAAAAATTGGCTAAGTAAAAAGGTGTCGACACATAGACAAGTCTATGTCGACACAGAATAATAAGTGTCGACACTTCAGGAAAATGGTGTCGACACATCTAGGAAGTTAGTGTCGACACTTCAGAATGTTAGTGTCGACACATGTCGAGTAGGTGTCGACACATCCAATAAAGTGTCGACACTTAAGTTTTACTCAGAATTTTTCTAAGTAAAGTCTCGACTACATGTCGAGTATAGTGGTGTCGACACTTAACCAAGTGTCGACACATAAAATCTGTTGACTAAACTTGTGTCGACACATGTGTGTCGAGACATTATAAGTCAGTGTCGACACTTATTGACAGTGTCGACACATCTTTAGAAATTCATCCCGCCTGTTCGTCTTCAAACAAGAAAGGTATAAATAGGGTTCTGTTTGTGTTTGTCGACACGCTTTCAGAGTTTCGAGACTAAACTCCTGTGTCGACATTTCTCTTCTCTAAAGACTAATTCTCAACACCCTAATGGCTCCCAAGCTGGAAGAGAACGTTAACGAAGGCTATGAGCTCGTGCGAGGCGCATTCGACGACGGTGATCAGGAAATCAAATCAGTGATAACCCTAGTCGGCGATTCAGGACTGGAATACTTGGTTTCAGAGCCAACCAAGATATGGAAGAAAGAAGTGATTGAATTTCTTACTGGAGCAACTGTGGACGACTCTGGATACAGAATCAAATCTAGAGTGCATGGAACCAAGGTCAAGGTTTCACCCAAGTCCTTGAGAAAGGTACTTCAGCTACCTAAGATTCAAGAAGAAGAGGAAGTGACCACATCTAAGACCAGAGAAGCACTCACTTGGTGTGGTCTTGATTCTAAGATGAGAATAGGTTCTGTCTTCAACAGAAAAGGCATGAACACTCAAGGCAAATTCCTGTCTGAAGTAGTAGGCAAGGTCATTCTTAGTAAAACTGGAGGGCATGACAGGGTGTCAGCCTCTATGTTCAGTATTATGACCAGAATCATCTTCAACATCAAAACAGACTGGTCTATGATTGTCTTTGAGAAAGTAAAAGAAAGTCTGAAGAAGCTCAATCTGGGCAGGATACTAAGTCTCTACCTGGCTGGATCAATTCCAGAGGTAATGAGCTCTGCTGCAGGAACAAAAATCAATCACATGAGGAGAATGGACTCAAGGATATTCTCTCGATGGGAAAGGGTGCTGTCAAAGGAATTGACCACCCCTGAGAAACAAGCTTCTAAGAAAGACTCTCCTCCCAGGAAGAAGAGGAAGACTGCTGCTGTGCCTCAAGAGTCCTCCAGCAGCTCAGGCAGTGAAGAACATGTGGTCTTCACTCCTGATAGTCCAATGGATAAGGCTGCAGAAAAGTCACCTGCTCCTCAGGAGCCAGCTGACATCCAGGGGGAGCTTCCAGGTGTAGCAGAACCATCTACACTGGAGAGTGAGCAAGCCACCCTCCTCATTCAAGAGGTACTTGTTGACCTTAATACTTTGAATTTTTCTATAATAAATTCTGATTTGTCTGATGACCATCAGCAAAATCAGCCAGCAACTCAAGAACCAGATGTTGTTCTCCAAGACACATCTGTTGTGATACCTGATAAAGTGGTTGAAGAACCAAGTACATCTCCTGCACAGTCACCCCCAGAATATACAATGGAAGATCTATTTCTGAATTTAGATCAAGATGATTTTGATATGGAAAAGAATGCTGCTGATGCAGAGAAGGATGCTGCTGCTGAGGGGGAGAATTTGGATATTCAAGAAGAGCCTATAAGGCTAGATACTGAGAAGGCACAAGATGTGCACACTGAAAAACCATCCAGCCCTAAGGATAGGGTGGATATAGCCAGTACATCAGAATCTGAAGATGATGAAGCTGAGCAAGCTAAGAAAAAGCAGTTCTTTGTTTTCAAAAGAAGGAGCCAGAGCTACAAGAAGGCTCTCCAAACTGTTGCTCAACACTCACTGGTTCAACAAGCTCCATCAACTGATTACAGTGCTCTACTGCTTGCCATGCAAATCAAGATGGATGAACAAAGGAAGGCTTTAGAAACTTATGTTGATGAAGGGCACAAGGCACTACAATCTGATCTGGGACAGGAAATCAAGTCAATAAGGTTTGAAATGAACCTTAATAAAAAGGAGATGACTGATTGTTTTACAAAGGGTGCTCATGCAGTGGTCTATCTGGCTAAACATCAAGAAACCATAAAAGAGAAGGTAGAAGATATTGCACTAAAGCAAGGATATGTGTTGGAAAATCAATTGAGGATGAATGATAATTTGACTACATCTCACAATGCAATAGTCACTGAAATCAAGAATAAGTCTACTGAACCATCAACCTCCTCTGCTGCTGCCAAAGCTGATTTTGATAAACTCTTTCAAGCTGAACTAACTGCTGTCAAGACTGCCATCAAGGATTCCCAGAAGGTCATTTCTGAACAGCTTACCAAGCTAAGACCTTTCTTTAAAGAGGGCATAAGGTATTTGGACAGCCAAATCAGGTTCCAGAAAGATGATGTGAGAGATCATGTGGAACAAGAAGTCATAAAGGGGGAGAGGGTGTTAGTCAAAGCCAGTTCTGACCATGCAAAATGGATATCCAATTCTATCAGGGCTACACTGGGCTATCCTCCCCTGTGTGATGATGACAATGTAGCTGAATCTGGTATTCAAGGAACATATCTTGGAGGTGAGCAACAGGCAGTGGCTGATGTAATCTATCCACCTCCAGATTTTGAAATGGTTCATGCTGATGTAAGCACAATGTATAGTCCAACTGCTGGCAAGCCCAATGTTATTCTGGAAAAGGTTGTTCAACCTATCACAGCTGCTATGCAAGAGGCTTTGGACAAAGAAGAAGAGACTAGGCTATCAAAGAAGAAGTTCAGGGAACTTGCTGAACAAAAACCAGATTTTGAACAGTGGAGCCCTACTTCTAGGAACATCATTCTCACAGCCTGGAAAGCAGCCAAGGACAATGCCCATGAGAGGAACAAGTGGTTCTCAGAGGCAGAATGGAGGAAACATGAAAGTAGGCAGGAAGCCATTGTCCAACATAGAAGGAAGGCTAAGTTAGGAAAGCTACCTCCTACAGCTGTGGAGCCTAGCAAGTACTTTCCTAAGCCCTATCATTATTTTGAAAGGCAAAAGATCAAGGCTGAAGAACAGAAGAAGAAGGACTCCAAAGGGAAGAAGACTGCTGAAGCTGAGCCTGCTGCTGCTGCTGTGAAAGCTAAAGTACAAGCTGGAAAAGGCATAGTCATTAAGGAACCAGAGCAGAATTAGACTAAGATTAAACTGAAGAATGTTGTAATCTGTTACATCAAACATTTTGTGTAAATCATTGAAAATGTATTAAATGTATGAACAATTTTTGTTAAACAAATTTCATGATTGTTCTGATAAATGTGTCTAATTCTTGTTTGTTCTGTAATGCTGAATGAGTATACATGTGTGCTTTATTACATGTTTAAGTTTAACTCTGTTGTCATATATCTGTTTTACTTCATTTTATAATTTTTAATTATGAGTGATGTATATCATTGACTAAGGGTTATGACTTCTCCAAATAGGGGGAGATTGTTGGGTACATTGGTCAAATGTACCTGATTTGAAGAAGCCTCACCTAACTCAATGATATACATCATAGTGTATTTGATGTTTGTTTGAGTTACTTGTGCAGGTTAGGAATACACTGGACTGAAGCTAAAAATTCTAAGTCCATGTGTCGACACCCAGAGGGAAAGTGTCGACACTTGAGAAAGGTTGTGTCGACACCCAGACAAGCAGTGTCGACACTTGGAGTCATTGTGTCGACACCTGGGAAGAAGAGTCGACACCAGTCAGAAAGTGTCGACACTTGGAGCTGTGTCGACACTCAGTGTAGAAGAATGCAGAAAAGCTGTGTCGACACTTAGCAGAAGTGTCGACACCTAGAAGAGCTGAGTCAACACCAGAAAGTGTCGACACTTGAAGTAAGTGTCAACACTCAGCAAAAGTCTGCAGAATCTAAGTACAAGTGTCGACACTCAACACAATGTGTCGACACTATGCAGAAGAGTCAGCACTTAAAGTAAGTGTCGACACCCAGCACAATGTGTCGACACTTAGCTAAAGACTCAGTATTTGAAGTAAGTGTCGACACTCAGCACAATGTGTCGACACACAACCAGAGGAGTCAACACTTGAAGAAAGTGTCGACACTCAGCACAATGTGTCGACACTTAGTTGAAGACTCTACACTTGAAGAAAGTGTCGACACAAGGAGCTGTGTCGACACTTAGCAAAGATCAGAAAAGTTACAAAATATTCTAAGTACAAGTGTCGACACTAAAGGAATGTGTCGACACTCAGCTGAAGAAACAAAAGTGAAGACTTGTGTCGACACCAAGAAGCAGTGTCGACACTTGACAGTTTCAACACATAAAGTTGTGTCGACACAAAGGAGTTGTGTCGACACTTAGAAGAATACAGTTGCAGAATGAAGTACAAGTACTTGTGTCGACACTCAATTTCAGTGTCGACACATGCAGAAGAAACTGTGTCGAGACATACAAGGAATTGTGTCGACACCTTGTAGACTTATGTCGACACTTACACAACATGTGTCGACACTTGGCCTATAAGTGTCGACACTTAAGAACAGAAAGTCTCGACACTATCTGACAGTTAGAGGAATTTCAAGAAGTGACTGGTTGACAAGACAGCTGCCGATCCAGCCGGTCTACATCAACTGTCAGTGATATCAGAAGTCTGTTATGAACCGGACCAGCCGGTTACCATGAAGGAAGCCTATAAATAGGCACCCATAGTTTACAGATGAAGATTGATTGTTGAGATAATATAGAAGTGGTTGAAAAAGTTTTTACAGAGAGAGTTCAGATCTTTGTAAAAGTGGTATATTGAGTATCAACACAAGAAGATCTTGGTGTGCATCAGCAGATCTAAGAAGTTGGAGAGAGAGAGCTCCAACCAAGTATTCAGTCTTTGGAACTAAGGCTGAGAAGAAGAATTCAGAGTCATCTGGATTTCAAGAAGCAGAGGTCAAGGAACAACTGCAGAAGATTCAGACTAATTCAGTTCTAATCAAGAAGCTTTGAAGGAAGCTAAGTCAGTTTGGATCTAACTGAGTTCTTCCAAGAACTCTTCAAGAATCTCTCAACTCCTCTCCTATTTTCTGAGTTGTAGAGTTAACTATTGTACTTTCTATTTTAACTTGTAGGATCCATTGGATCTGAGAGAATTGTAAGCCTATTTTATAAAGGCTGAGGGTAGGGCTTGGTTGCCTGAGTGTAGGAGTTGAAGAACTCTGAGTGTAGGCCTTAATTGGCTGAGTGTAGGCCTGGGTGGCTGAGTGTAGGCCTTTTGGCTGAGTGTAAGGCTTTGGGCCTGAGGTAGGAACCTAGTTTGGTTCTGAGTTAGTGGAGAAGTTTGGTCGAATCTAGTACACTGCTAGATAGGCGAAGGGGGAAAGTGGATGTACCCAAAGATTGGGGAACCACTATAAATTAGTGTGTCTGCTGTGGTGTGCTGTGCTGTGCTGTGGATTACTTGTTTGATTTCTGTAATTGCTGTTAGCTGTAATAATTGTTGTGCTGCCAACAAAGTTTTAAAAAAGGTTTAGGTCACCTATTCACCCCCCCCCTCTAGGTGTTTAGGTACCATATCTTTCAATAATGATATCGTCGATCCCCGTTTGTAGAGTGTTTAGGGTCAATCTCTGGGTTCTGAGATCGTTGATCGTCGTTCGACGCATAATGCTGAGATCGTCGATCTTGGTTCGACGATTTTTGTTCAGACTTAGCTTTTTGTTTTTCATTATTTATCTCAACTTGTTTTAAAACTTTGTTAACTGTTTTAATTTGTTCTGTATTCTTCTTACCTTTATTTGAAATAAACTTTATAGGTTGTGAAAGGTGGTTTTTCTTAATAATTGGTGGTTCACTGTATGATGCACCTAATCCTAACTTACTTCTATTAAGTCTAGCATTAAGTGTGCTGGTAATTTCTACTAGTTGTTTGCTTCTTCCATTCAGTGATTCCTCTAACTGTTTTGCTTTACTTAATTCAACTTTCAGAAAAGTGATTTGTTCACTATACATGTCTATTTCATTTTTCAATTTAATATTTTCTGATACTAAGCTATCATAATTATATTGTTTATCTCTGAGAAGTTTAATTTCCTTCTCAGATCTAATCAGATCACTACACATAGATTTAAAGTCATTTTTAAAATCTTCAGAGGTAAAGTCAAATTCTTCCAATACCTAATCACAATCTGAACATTCTTCAGATTCTTCTTCTTCTGAAACATCCCCTGAAGCATTGATGGTCATTAAGCAAATTTCTTTGGCCTTTGCTTCTTCTTCATCTTCACTAGAGCTAGAGGAAGATGATTGTCACAACCCGCATTTTCACAACAATAAGGCTTATCAAAGTAAGGGAAAATGCGCGTCATGATGCCACGTCAGCAGGGGATAACTGCGGACGCTCAGGCAGACACCAAACTAATCATGAAGAAAGTTTCCTTTTTTTAGTTATTTTAAGGAAAATCAGCTAAGTGCAAAAGTTAGCCGTGTCCCTTGGCTTAGTGGCTCATCTAGTCCACGAATCAAAATGTATTATACGCTGCGGAAAAATACTTGATTAGATTAACTCAAACACCCTACATGAGTAAAAACGTCCCTAAAGGACATCTCATGCCATACAAGACTCTAAATTTAGTATAGTAGGAAAATTAGCTTTTACGGTCGCTAAAAATAACATGTTAGAGTTTCAAAATTATGCGATGCATGAAGTATTATTAGTAGATTTTATAGTTGAAAATACCTAACGTGCATTCTTAGCATAAATCCTCCCAGAGAACTAGTAATCCACATCCACATTTAAAGAAATGAGCAGCTAGAAAGTATTGAACAACTAACAAATCAGTGGGCGCCAATAAGCTGACACGAACCCACGAACAAAAGTATATCTGAACTAGTAAAACTAAACCAACAACAAACTACCTTGCTAAGACGAAGCAATAACCACGGCCAACACTGCCGCAAGAAATTCAACACCAGCACTACTAACTGCAACTGCTCTGAACCTGAGGCATTCCAAAAACAGGACACCTCAGCAAGAAGGTACAAGTAGTGGCACGAAAAGTAATAAACCAAAATAATCAAAGGGTCAACCGGGGTACCAACCCAAGACCAAAAGTACTGAAGTAAAGTACAAAAGGAAACAGGGCATCAACAGGAAAAGAACTCATGCGTGACTTGTCACGTTCCACAAGGGTGCACCAGACGCACAAGGCTATAAGGTGACTACATAAATATTTCTCCAGAAAGAAAATACAAAACCTTCATTGAAGGAAAAATACAAAACCTTCATTAGGCACCTGTGGTCGACTCTACCCAAAAACACGGCAAGGTGGTCACTCTTGAACACACCACCCAAAAACAACAACGGGCGAGGTGGTCACTCTTGGACACACCACCCAAAAACAAAACGGATATATAATCCGTCTAACTGCGAGGGAGTCTCATACTCTCCACCATACACCGCAGACATCCAAAACTAGATAGACTTCCACAGGGCACTAATGAAGGTAACAAACATTGCGGAGGTGGAATCATCCACTAACTCCCGCATTCAAGAAACCCAAAGAAACCACAACACAAATATCTCGAGATTTGGCTCGACAGATTCTACTTAACATTACTAGATTTGAGACGCGGTTGATCAACCCTTACGGACGACTTACAATCTTAGATAAACTCTAATACGTTCGATAATGATAAATAAGTCAATTAACGCCAACACTAAAAATATTCTATCAAACCAATATGAAGTTACCAGATTCAGTTAGTGAAATAAGATTTAGAAATTTTCAAGTGATCGAAAAATTAGACATAGCTATAACTTGGAAAGAAAATCAAGGAACAAAACTCATTCGTTACTATCAAATCGGACAAGGAGAAATGAGGGGAAACCACCACTTGCCTTGGTTTTACCGGAAAAATCCACCGAATCACTCCACGTCGTAGATCGGGGCAAAAGGATGCGGGAGGAGTTGAAATATAGACAAAAATGGCCAAAATAGAGGTTAGGGCCGAAAAACCCTAGCGAGAAAACTCAAGAAACGGGGGAAGATATTACCACGATGGCGTAGCTCTCGGCGAGAGCTTTCCAGATCTATGCTCGGATGAATATTTCGAGCACCGGAGCACCGTCGGCGGCCACCGGAGGGTTCACGAAATATAATTTCTCTCTCATGCTCACGCTGCTCTGGTTCGGGAGGAAAGATCGAAGAAGATGAAGAAATTCTCTCTGATATAAATATGTATATAAATATATATATATATATATATATATATATATATATATATATATATATATATATATATATAAAGATATATAAATAGATATATATATATATATATATATTTATAAAAAATTATGTCCAAAAACAGAGTATTTACGCCCGGTTGGGCGGAAGACGAAAATGAAGGTTTAGTATGGCTTCAAATCGAAACGTAGTCAACATGAAAGTTGTAGATCTCGAAGAGACGCACAAATTTCATGTTAACCATTTTTCCATACGAAATTGCTTTGACGCTCAAAAAGTCTCCCGAACATAAACTGCAACGGACTACACGAGAACAAGCTTACAGGTACTCGAGAGGTAGAAAACGGCTACTCGAGTAAGAAGAAATAATCACTCGAGTAAAAGGGAAAAAGGTACTCGTGTAGGTGAAAAAACTACTCGTGTATATATAAAAATATCACTCGAGTAATAAAAATCACTCGAGTAAGAGGGAAAAATCTCTCGAGTATAAAACTGACCACTCGTGTAGATTCACTCGTGCAATAAACTGACCACTCGAGTAGATAAAATGAAATTTGCATAAATCCGTAAATTCTTTACAAATATATCCTGGAAATTAAACTATATGAATGAATAGTGTTTTTCATTTTTGAATATTACTTTAATATTAAAATATTCATATTTTATATATTTTGAATAAGAAAACACGAGTTCAAAACGGAGGCCCAAACGCGCCGAATTGAACGAAAATCGCACCGTAGGCGAAAACTGGCGCTACGAACACAACGGCGAATTCAAAATCAGAACCTGACGAGCTATTCCCGAGATATTAATATTCGAAGTATACGGCGAACATAAACAAATCCAAAACTTCAATCGCGCGCCGAGACTACAAAAATGCTCGGATTGCGACGAAACTTGACGAGCAAGTCCAAAATTACTTAACTTAAATTTCAAATGCAAAATATTCCCATTACAACAAGAATTCGGCCTACTTGACCGCACGAACGCGAAAATGCTTTAACGACATTGTGTCGTCAACTCAACGTTAAAGGTAACGCCGCGACGTCATAAATCTGACGTTGTCCAATCAAATAAAATCATCGCAAAATCAGGGGCGTTACAGTCACTCCCCCTAAAAAGAAGTTTCGTCCCGAAACTTATCACAACTCCAAAATCAACCCAAAAACGACAAAATCCAACATAACTGAAAACATAGCAACATACCCGAAACTAAGAGAAGAGGTGCGGATGAGATTTCCTCATCGCCGATTCCAATTCCCACGTCGCGCTCTCGACGTCTTGATTTCTCCAAAGAATCTTGACCATAGGGATGGTCTTTCTCCGCAACACACGCTCTTGAAAATCCAGAACACGAATAGGTTCTTCCACATAAATAAGGTTAGGCTGAATCTGGGGTATCGAGTCGAGGACTTGACGATCACTATGAACACACTTTCGCAACTGGCTCACATGGAACACATCATTTACACCAGGGAAGGTCGCAGGCAAATACATCCTATAAGCTGACACTCCGATGCGCTCAAGAATCTGGAAAGGTCCCACATACCGGGGGTCTAACTTGTGGTTCCTTCCAAACCTTTTAACACCAGACATCGGAGAAACCTTCAGAAAAACCAAGTCTCCAACCGCAAACTCCAGATCGACCCTTCGTAGATTAGCATACTTCTCATAGCGCTCTTGAGCCACACGAAGCTTTTCCCGAATGTGGGTCATAGCACAATTCATCTCTTCAAGGGCTTCCGGACCTAACAACGGTCTTTCACCAACTTCAGACCAAAACAATGGAGTTCTACAACGCCTCCCATACAAGGCCTCAAAAGGAGCCATCTGCAGACTCTCTTGACAACTATTATTGTAAGCAAACTCCATGAGTCTGAGACACTCATCCCAAGCACCACCATGATCCAAAATATAACACATGATCATATCTTCTACGATTTGATTTACTCCTTCCGTCTGACCATTAGTCTGCGGATGATAGGCGGTGGAATACCTTAAATCGGTACCCAACACCTCCTGTAAACTCTTCCAAAAACGAGACGTAAATCTAGAGTCCCGATCTGATACGATGCTAACAGGCACACCATGTAACCTGATGACCTCTTCAAGATATAACTCATCTATCTTCGTCATCGAGTACCCAATATTAAATGGCACAAAGTGAGCACACTTTGTCAATCTGTCGACTATCACCCAAACAGAGTCGTTCCCACAGGGAGATTTTGGCAGACCGGTGATGAAATCCATTGAAATACTTTCCGATTTCCAACTTAGAATATCAAGCGGTGTCAACTTACCACCAGGCCTTCTGTGATCAGCTTTAACACGCTAACAAGTAAAACATTCTGATACAAACCTGGCGATGTCATTCTTCATCCCTGACCACCAAACAATTTGCTTTAGATCTTTATACATCTTAGTGGAACCAGGGTGGTAGGATACACTGGAACCATGGGCTTCAGCACAGATCTTAGCTCGAATATCGCCAAAGGCGGGGACGCAAAATCTACCCCGATACTTCAAGGTGTCCAACTCATCCACAGAGAAATCAGGTAGCTCTCCCTTCATGGTTTTATTCCGAAGGTGCAACAAATCAGGATCATCCTTCTGATGTGCTCGAGTAAGGGAAATCCAAGAGGGTTCTTCAACTTCTAGACTAGTAGGCACAGTACTACTCCCAACCGCAATATCCATCAACAAAAATTCTTCTACCAAGGACTGCACCGACAGATTAAAAATCTTAGGGGTCTTCTACTCAAGACATCGGCTACTACATTAGCCTTTCCTGGATGATAAAGAATTTCCACTTCATAATCCGCCACATATTCTAACCACTAACGCTGGCGCAGATTTAGTTCCTTCTGAGTGAAGACGTACTTCAAACTCTTATGGTCAGTATAGATCTTGCACATCGCGCCATATAATAAGTGTCTCCAAAGCTTCAGTGCATAAATTACGGCAGCAAACTCCAAATCGTGCGTAGGATAGTTTCTCTCGTGGATCTTTAGTTGCCTCGATCCATACGTGATCACCTTGCCAATTTGCATTAAAACACAACCAAGTCCGATGTGTGACGCATCAACATACACAGCATACTCAACTCCTTCAGTAGGTAAGGTTAAAATCGGAGCAGTACATAATCTCTTCTTCAGCTCTTGGAAAGCCTCTTCACATTTATCACTCCAAATGAAAGCAGTATTCTTCTGAGTAAGTCTAGTTAGAGGAGCAGACAACAACAAAAATCCTTCCACGAATCTTCTATAATAGCCGACTAGGCCTAAGAAACTCCTGATCTCCTTCGGTGTAAAAGGTCTCTCCCATTCCATTACCGCAGAAATCTTAGTCGGGTCTACAGAAATACCGTCCTTGCTTACCACATGACCCAGAAAGGACACCTGAGGTAACCAAAACTCACACTTGCTCAACTTTGCATATAACGTATGCTCCCTCAGGGTTGACAAAACCAGACGCAAATGCTGAGTATGCTCCTCAACATTGCGAGAATACACCAAGACATCATCTATGAACACAATAACAAATCGGTTCAAGAAATCCTTAAACACCTGATTCATCAAATCCATGAAAGCAGAGGGTTCATTGGTTAAACCAAAAGACATCACCAGAAACTCATAATGTCCATGCCGTAAACGAAAAGCGGTTCGAGGAATATCTGCCTCTAGAATCCTCAACTGGTGTTAGCCTGAGCGAAGATCGATCTTTGAAAATATCGAGCTACCACGCAATTGGTCAAACAAATCATCAATCCTTGGCAGGGGATATCTGTTCTTAATGGTTACCATGTTCAATTCCCTATAATCGATGCAAAGTCTCATCGATCCATCTTTCTTCTTGACGAACAAAATAGGAGCACCCCATGGAGAAGTACTTGGTCTAATAAAACCACACCTCAGCAACTCATCGAGCTGAGTACATAACTCATCCAACTCACGCGGAGCCATACGGTACGGTGCTTTAGCAATGGGACGAGTACCGGGTTCGAGGTCTATCTCAAACTCTATCTCCCTTTCAGGAGGAAGTCCTGGAAGACTATCAGGAAAGACATCTGGAAACCCTCGCACCACCGAGACATCCTCAAGATGTGGCGTAACAAAAGCTATTTCCAGTGCAGAAATAGAAACCAAAAATGCCTTGAAACCAGACTCTATAGCACGATAAGCACGTACCGCAGAAATAACAGGAGAAACTCTGTCCTGAAATCCATAGACGCTCATAGGTTGTCCGTCGTCCATTCTGAAATCCAATCGCTTAGCCTTGCACTGGATGACCGCATCATATTTGGACAGCCAGTCCATGCCCAAAATCACGTCAAAATCAGACAGATCCAAAATCATCAGATCCGCACAAGCCAGAAAATTCCCAAGATAAATAGGGCATCTCAGAACGCCTTGGTTAGATATCTCTGAATCACCGGAAGGGAGCTTGACATTAAAGGAGCCTCCTAATTGGTCCACACTCAGACGGTGCTTATCGACAAATCTTCGGGCCACAAAGGAATGGGTGGCACCCGAATCGAAAAGAACGCGCGCCCACCTATTTCGCACCTTAAAGTCCCCTAAAACCGTAACATACATAACTAAATGAACGACAACTAGGGCAACAATGATAATTAATAAGGATAAATTAAACTGAGGATAACCTGATATCACTTGCGTAGAGGTTTGGGCTTCCTCGTTGGTAATCACGTTCAGCTTTCCCTTTCCTTTATCCAGGTTTGGTGGCGGCAGAAGAGCTCGAAGTGGGGCAGGCTACAGTGGGGACTGAGCCTAGGGGCATGAAGACTTCTGGTGTCCCTTCTGCCCACACTGGAAGCAAACCCTTTCTTTCATCCAGCAGCGAGTCACGTCATGACCATTCCTTGCACAGAACGAGCACACCAGCTCTCCCTTAGGTGCACCTTGGATGGCATGCACCTATTGTTGCTTCAGGGTGGCAGTCCTCTTGAAGCACCTTTCATAGGGGTGGCCAGGATGACCACAGAAGCTACACACTTCCTTACTTTTCTTCTTCGAAGAAGGGCCAGATGCCCTGGAGCTACCTGTAACACCCCGAAACTCAAAGGAGTAAAGGGGGAACGTTTTGGGCCAGTTTGGGTTCTGCCTGAAGGCACACGGCCTGGGACACGGGCGTGTCCCAGGGCGTGTCAAGCCCGTGTCGACACTGAGACGGGAAGTCGACACTTTGGTCTCGACATTGTGTCGAGACTGGGCACACGGCCTGTGACACGGGCGTGTCGCAGGGCGTGTCGACCCGTGTCGACACTTAGCCTGCGAAGTCAACACTCTGCGTTCGACGAAGTGTCGATACATGGCACACGGCCTGCGACACGGGCGTGTCGCAGGGTGTGTCAACCCGTGTCGACACTCATCCCGGGAAGTCGACACTCTGCGTTCGATGAAGTGTCGAGACATGGCACACGGCCTGCGACACGGGCGTGTCGCAGGGCGTGTCGACCCGTATCGACACTCGTCCCGGGAAGTTGACACTTTGGTCTCGACATTGTGTCGAGACAAGGCACACGGCCTAGGACACGGGCGTGTCCAAGGCCGTGTCAGTAGGTCGACGATCTTCGCTCGACGAAGTGTCGAGTGTCGAGACCGTGTACACGGCCTGGGGTCCAGGCATGTTGAGGTGACACGGGTAAGGACATGGGCGTGTCCTAGAACCCGTGTAGTGCTCAGGTTATTTTGGGGGAAAAATGATGTGGGTACACGGCCGTGTCAGGTGGAACACGGGCGTGTCAGCTCGAACACGGGCGTGTTCGATACCCGTGTGAGGTTCTAGGCGAGCCGATTTTGACCAAGAATGAGGCACACGGCCCTGGACACGGGCGTGTGCCAGGCCGTGTTCGGTACAGATTGGGCATTTCAGTCCCGAATCAAAGCCGTTCGTTTCCTTATTTTGAGATCCAACGGCTGGGGGTTGTTCCTGAAGGGATATACCCGGGATTGGACCTAAAAACACTCACTTTTCTTAAGTGTTATCTTTCTAAAACTTTACAAAGAGAGGAGAGCCAAGGGAGGAAGAAGGAGCTAGATCCCGCCATTGGAGGAGCTTCGGAGCTCCGAATCGCGAGCCGGCTCCGGATCCACGGAGGCAAAGCTAGTGCGGTGCTTTTCATCCTATTACTTTTCAATGGCGCCAAAGAGGAATGCTAGGGTAACGATCCTCATCTTGAGCATGAGTAGCTCTCTTTCTTTGCATAGGAAGCCCGCTCTCACGAGTTTGCGGCGAGTTGGAGGCGTTCCTTCGGGTAGATATGTGAAGTCCCCGTTGTTTAGAGTTCGTAAGCGAGAACGGACATAGGCATGATGTGTGAAGCCTACCTGGACATGTTGGTCTGGATCGGTGATGTTGCATTGCATAAATTCCGGAGAAGACTCCGCGCGATTGATTGTTTTTCGGGTTTTCTACGTGGTAGATTGCAACAGGGAGCCTTGTGGATTAACCCAAAGGTGCACCCGGAAAACTGGGCGGATGAGAGATCTTGCCAACTTGTGGGCCTAGGTGCCAATTAGTACATAACTGGGTTATGTAGCATCATACGTTCGATTCACGGGCTTCGGGGAAGCTTAACCCGTGCCGATGATATTTAAGTGTCGTGGCAAGTGAGCAACGGGTTGAGTGGGAACCGTTCCTGCGTTATGCCAAGGGCATAGAGGTCGGGTCTTCTGTCGATGACATTAAAGTGTCGTGACATAGGCTGTTGATGACATTAAAGTGTCGTAACGTTTACCTAAAAGACCATTTTGCTCACGAGTTTTTGTCGTCCTGAAGATGGTGGTGAGTTAGCGGCTTAGACTGCGATCACCGAGAATGTGCCCTGAGAGCACGGGGCATGTGGCCATGCGTGCCAACGCCTGTGATGCATTGAGTTGTTATATTGCTCGCTTATGCTAATGAAATGCAGGGAAGGAGCATCGCCGCCCCGAGCTGGGGGCGGGATCGTTATAATTTGGTTAGCATTGCTGACCGTTGCCGTGTTTTGCCACCGTGCGGTGGTTTGTTGCTTGCAGGTGTAGCTGGACCAAGCGGTCAATAGCGGGCTAAAGCCCGAATGCGAAGCCGGCCCTTGAAGGCCTAATTGGAATTGTTTACTGCTTTATTCATGTGTGACCGACCTGCGTGCCGTGGTTTGTAAAACATGTAATTTGAAGTGAAACACTTTGTAAGGCCTTAAGGCTTATTTTGGGTATTTTGTATAACATTCCTATTTTGTATTAGTGGACATTCATGCTTTAATGTTGGGTTCTTTGTTACAACTTTTATAAAATGCTTCCGCTAGAATGCTCTGTGTAGGACGTTGAGATTGGTTGGATGGTTTCCATAAGTAACCACCCTGTCTGTCTGTAGTATCTAGCCCTCTCTGCTGGTGCTTCTGGGGAGACTACGGGTCGGACCCCGGGTGCATGTTACAATTGTGGGAAGTTGGGGCATTATGCCCGTGAGTGCCGGAGTGGACGTCCCAAGTCCGAAAGGAGGCCGGGAGCTACTTATGAAGAGAAGGGAAAGGCGGTGGAGTCAACCGCATCCCATTATGCTCCGGCCCAACCAAGGGTCTACAATCTTGGCCAACAGGAGGCCATCAAATAGGCTGATGTGGTGACAGGTACGGTTTAATTTATAGCAAGTCAATTTCTTTAAATACGTGTTATGCACATGTTACCTTACCACTGCTTGTTTAGGATTTGCATTGATTTGTGAAAATCCGGCACGAGCACTCTTCGATACGGGAGCTTCACAGTCCTTCTTGTCCGAAGGATTTATAGCGGGATTTTTACACGAGCACTCTGTGTAGGACGTTGAGATTGGTTGGATGGTTTCCATAAGTAACCACCCGGTCTGTCTGTAGTATATGGCGTTGGCCCCGGCCGGACCTACTGCTATATGTTATGCGACGGATAGGGGGTGTTACAATTTAGTATCAGCCTACTGGTTTTGGTCGGGCTTAAAGTGAATTCGTGGGCTAATTCTTTTAAGGGGTGGTGAGCACATTGTGTGCGTCATCATTATAACGGTAAAAGAACCCATGAATGTCCACTTAGGAATGAAAATACTCGTGTTTGAGGAACATGCGTGTTCCTATAATTGTTGTTTGCAATTTATTTGGTCGCTTAACGGTGTTTTGTACCACTATAGGTGACCATAAGTGGTGTTGGGCCGTCAGAACGCCGAGTTTCTGAGGCTAGTAGTGCACCAGATGTTTCTCCTGCAACACCTCTGTCGGCTGAGAACATACGATTGGTGGCTGCAGCGGTGTTGGCCGTGATAAGTGCGCAGTCTGCAAGGCAAACGCAGCAGCCTGCTCCTGTGATGGAGCAGGAACCTCTTCAAGAGGCTGAGCCGAGGAGAGTGGAGCAAGTGGTTGTGGAACCGGTGGTGCCAAGGAGGGCAACTGAGAGGCAGCTTAAGCATGTAATGAGCTTTAACCCTCCGTTATTCTCGGGGTTGGGAACCTCATCTCAGGCTGAAGACTGGCTCTCCAGGGTGAAGAGAGTCATGACAGCGACGGAGACGGAGGAGTGGAAAATGACCACCATCGCTACGTTCCTTCTAGACGGTGAAGCGAGAATGTGGTGGGAAGGTTTGGAGCTGCACCTATTGAGAGGTAGGCAACTTGGTGATGTCTCGATGGAAGAGTTCTCGAGATTATTCTTGGCCAGATACCTCCCTTCGACGCAGAAGATAGCGTTGGAGAATGAGTTTCTGAAGTTGGTTCAGGGTGAGAAGAGCGTGGATGAATATCTCCATGAGTTCACTCATTTGAGTCGATATGCTAACTCCACCATCGTGGATGAGGAGCGCCAGACTAATCGCTTCTATGAAGGCTTGAGAGATGAGTTAAGGTTACTACTCTCGGGGCCGATGACGCAGGGTTTCTTAACCTTGGTCAACACGGCCCGGTCCTTGGAGAAGGACATGAAGAATGTGCAGGCAAAGAAAAGCTTGGGCGAGAAGAGGTCGGAGTCCAGAGGTCCAAACACCTCAAAATCTGTGTTCCGAAAGTGGAACAAGAAAGCTAAGACTTCGGGTCTAGCCCTCTCTGCTGGTGCTTCTGGGGCGACTACGGGTCAGACCCCGGGCGCATGTTACAATTGTGGGAAGTTGGGGCATTATGCCCGTGAGTGCCGGAGCGGACGTCCCAAGTCCGAAAGGAGGCCGGGAGCTACTTATGAAGAGAAGGGAAAGGCAGTGGAGTCAACCGCATCCCATTATGCTCCGGCCCAACCAAGGGTCTACAATCTTGGCCAACAGGAGGCCATCAAATAGGCTGATGTGGTGACAGGTACGGTTTAATTTATAGCAAGTCAATTTCTTTAAATACTTGTTATGCACATGTTACCTTACCACTGCTTGTTTAGGATTTGCATTGATTTGTGAAAATCCGGCACGAGCACTCTTCGATACGGGAGCTTCACACTCCTTCTTGTCCGAAGGATTTATATCACGCATCGGAGTCCCTTCTTCGATGGCGAAGGATAAGTTGGATGTGTTATTGCCCAATGGGTGTTCGATGCGAGCGGATAGGATCTACGATGTTAAGATTCATATTGGGGAGCAGGAGTTCGACCTGCAGGCATCTTTACTTCCGTTGGTGGAGTTCGACGTCATAATTGGCATGGACTGGCTCTCGGAGCAGCAGGCCCATATAGATTGCGGTAGCAAGGAAGTCAAGTTGGGAGCAAGTCATGAAACGACTTTTACGGGCTTAAAGGGGTCGAGCAAGACGTTGATGTCTGCTCTTAAGGTGGTGAAGGCGGTTCGTGCCGGTGCAGAACTGTTCTTTACACTAGTGGAGGTTGCAAAGCCAAAGCCCGCGTTGGATTGTATTTCAGTGGTATCGGAATACCCTGATGTGTTCCCCGCAGATCTTCCTGGAGCCCCGCCTCAGCGGGAGATAGATTTTACGATTGAGCTAGTGCCAGGTGCAAAGCCTGTGTCACGATCTCCTTATCGGCTAGCGCATAAGGAAATGGCGGAGCTGAAAGTTCAACTGCAAGAGTTGTTGGAGCAAGGGTATGTGCGCCCGAGTTCTTCACCTTGGAGCGCACCGGTCCTCTTTGAAAGATATGGTACCTAAACACCTAGAGGGGGGGGTGAATAGGTGACCAAAACCTTTTTAAAACTTTGTTGGCAGCACAACAGTTAATAACACAGATTTCTGAATAAGTTCTCACAGCAAACACAGCAATTCACAACACAGCACAATCACAGCACAAAATACACAAGATTTTATAGTGGTTCCCCAATCTTTGGGTACATCCACTTTCCCCCTTCGCCTATCTAGCAGTGTACTAGATTCGGCCAAACTTCTCCACTAGCTCAGAACCCAACTAGGTTCCTACACCTCAGGCCCAAAGCCTTACACTCAGCCACCAAGGCCTACACTCAGCCACCCAGGCCTACACTCAGCCAATTAAGGCCTACACTCAGAGTTCTTCAACTCCTACACTCAGGAAATCAAGCCCTACCCTCAGCCTTTATAATATAGGCTTACAATTCTCTCAGATCCAATGGATCCTACAAGTTAAAATAGAAATACAATAGCTAACTCTACAACTCAGAAAATAAGAGAGGAGTTGAGAGTTTCTTGAAGAGTTCTTGGAAGAACTCAGTTAGATCCAAACTGACTTAGCTTCCTTCAAAGCTTCTTGAGTTAGAACTGAATTAGTCTGAATCTTCTGCAGTTGTTCCTTGACCTCTGCTTCTTGAAATCCAGATGACTCTGAATTCTTCTTCTCAGCCTTAGTTCCAAAGACTGAATTCTTGGTTGGAGCTCTCTCTCTCCAACTTCTTAGATCTGCCGATGCACAGCAAGATCTTCTTGTGTTGATACTCAATATACCACTTTTCAAAGATCTGAACTCTCTCTATCAAAAACTTTTTCAACCACTTCTATATCACTTCATCAATCTTGGTCTGTAAACTATGGGTGCCTATTTATAGGCTTCCTTCATGGTAACCGGCTGGTCCGGTTCATAACAGACTTCTGATATCTCTGACAGTTGATGTAGACCGGCTGGATCGGCAGCTGTCATGTCAACCAGTCACTTCTTGAAATTCCCTAACTGTCAGATAGTGTCGATACTTTCTGTTCTTAAGTGTCGACACTTATAGACTAAGTGTCGACACATGTTGTGTAAGTGTCGACACAAGTCTACAAGGTGTCGACACAATTCCTTGTATGTCTCGACACAGATTCTTCTGCATGTGTCGACACTGAAATTGAGTGTCGACACAAGTCTTGTTCTTCATTCTTTAACTGTATTCTTCTAAGTGTCGACACATGTTCTTTGTGTCGACACATCTTTCATGTGTTGAAACTGTCAAGTGTCGACACTGCTTCTTGGTGTCGACACAAGTCTTCACTTTTGTTTCTTCAGCTGAGTGTCGACACTTGTACTTAGAATATTTTGTAACTTTTCTGTTCTTTGCTAAGTGTCGACACAGCTCCTTGTGTCGACACTTTCTTCAAGTGTAGAGTCTTCAACTAAGTGTCGACACATTGTGCTGAGTATCGACACTTTCTTCAACTACTGACTCTTCAGTATAGTGTCGACACATTGTGTTGAGTGTCGACACTTACTTCAAATACTGAGTCTTTAGCTAAGTGTCGACACATTGTGCTGGGTGTCGACACTTCCTTTAAGTGTTGACTCTTCTGCATAGTGTCGACACATTGTGTTGAGTGTCGACACTTGTACTTAGATTCTGCAGACTCTTGCTGAGTGTCGACACAACTCCAAGTGTCGACACTTTCTGGTGTTGACTCAGCTCTTCTAGGTGTCGACACTTCTGCTAAGTGTCGACACAGCTTTTCTGCATTCTTCTACACTGAGTGTCGACACAGCTCCAAGTGTCGACACTTTCTGTCTGGTGTCGACTCTTCTTCTCAGGTGTCGACACAATTACTCCAAGTGTCGACACTGCTTGTCTGGATGTCGACACAAGCTTTCTCAAGTGTCGACACTTTCCCTCTGGGTGTCGACACATGGACTTAGAAACTTTTAGCTTCAGTCTAGTGAATACCTAACCTGCACAAGTAACTCAAACACACATCAAATACACTATGATGTATATCATTGAGTTAGGTGAGGCTTCTTCAAATCAGGTACATTTGACCAATGTACCCAACAATCTCCCCCTATTTGGAGAAGTCATAACCCTTAGTCAATGATATACATCACTCATAATTAAAAATTATAAAATGATGTAAAACAGGTATATGTCAACAGAGTTAAACTTAAACATGTAATAAAGCACACATGTATACTCATTCAGCATTACAGAACAAACAAGAATTAGACACATTCATCTGAACAATCATGAAATTTATTTAACAAAAATTGTTCAAACATTGTTGTTAATACATTTTCAATGATTTACACAAAATGTTTGATGTAACAGATTACAACATTCTTCAGTTTAATCTTAGTCTAATTCTGCTCTGGTTCTTTTATGACTATGCCTTTTCCAGCTTGCACTTTGGCCTTTACAGCAGCAGCAGCAGCAGCAGGCTCAGCTTCAGCAGTCTTCTTCCCTTTGGAGTCCTTCTTCTTCTGTTCTTCAGCCTTGATTTTTTGCCTCTCAAAGTAATGATATGGCTTAGGAAAGTACTTGCTAGGCTCCACAGCTGTTGGAGGTAGCTTTCCTAACTTAGCCTTCCTTCTATGTTGGACAATGGCTTCCTGCCTACTCTCATGCTTCCTCCATTCTGCCTCTGAGAACCACTTGTTCCTCTCATGGGCATTGTCCTTGGCCGCTTTCCAGGCTGTGAGAATGATGTTCCTAGAAGTAGGGCTCCACTGTTCAAAATCTAGTTTTTGCTCAGCAAGTTCCCTGAACTTCTTCTTTGATAGCCTAGTCTCTTCTTCTTTGTCCAAAGCCTCTTGCATAGCTGCTGTAATAGGTTGAACAACCTTTTCCAGAACAATATTAGGCTTACCAGCAGTTGGACTATACATTGTGCTTACATCAGCATGAACCATTTCAAAATCTGGAGGTGGATAGATCACCTGAGCTACTTCCTGTTGCTCACCTCCAAGATATGCACTTTGAATACCAGATTCAGCTACATTATCATCATCACACAGGGGAGGATAGCCTAGTGTAGCCCTGATGGAGTTAGAAATCCATTTGGCATGGTCAGAGCTAGCTTTGACTAACACCCTCTCCCCCTTTATGACTTCTTGTGCTACATGATCTCTTACATCATCCTTTTGAAATCTGATCTGACTGTCCAAGTACCTGATGCCTTCCTTAAAATAAGGTCTAAGCTTTGTAAGCTGGTCAGAAATGACCTTCTGTGAATCTTTGATTGCATTCTTGACAGCAGCAATTTCTTCCTGAAATACCTTATCAAATTCAGCCTTGGCAGCAGCAGAGGATGTTGAAGGTTCATCAGACTTATTCTTGAGTTCAGTGACTATTGCATTGTGAGATGCAGTCAAATTATCATTCATCCTCAATTGATTCTCCAGCACATATCCTTGCTTTAGTGCTATATCATCCACTTGAGACTTTATGTTCTCTTGGTGGGTTGCCAGATAAACCACTGCATTAGCACCCTTTGTAAAACAGTCAGTCATCTCCTTTTTATTAAGGTTCATTTCAAACCTTATTGACTTGATGTCCTATGCCAGATCTGATTGAAGGGCCTTGTTGCCTTCATCAACATAAGTTTCTATAGCTTTCCTTTGTTCATCCATCTTGATTTGCATTGCAAGCAGTAGAGTACTGTAATCAGTGGATGGAGCTTGTTGAACTAAGGAGTGTTGAGCAACAGTTTGTAGAGCCTTCTTGTAGCTCTGGCTTCTTCTTTTGAAAACAAAGAACTGCTTCTTCTTAGCTTGCTCAGCTTCATCATCCTCAGACTCTGATGTACTTGCAATATTCACCCTATCCTTAGGGCTTTCAGGCCTTGCAGTCTGCACACCAGGTGCTTGCTCAGTTTCTAGCCTAATAGGCTCTTCCACAACTTCCATGTTCTCCCCCTCAGTAGCAGCACCCTTCTCTTCAGCTGCAGCAACTTTATCCATGTCAAAATCTTCTTGATCTAAATTCAGAAATAGATCCTCCATTGTATATTCAGCTGGAGATTGTGCAGGAGAAGTACTGGGTTCATCAACTTCCTTATCAGGAACAACTTCTTGTACTACTGATGTGTCTTGGAGAATAACATCTGGTAGTTGATTTATTTGCTGAGTGTGCTGATGGACATCAGACAAATCAGAATCCATGACAGAAAAATCTAATGTATTAAAGTCAAAAAGTACCTCTTGGATGAAGATGGAGGCTTGCTCACTCTCCAGTGTAGATGGTTCTGCTACACCTGGAAGCTCCCCCTGGCTTGGATCCCTAGGGATGGGGCTAGTGTGAGGCAGCTCCCCCTGAATCTCAGCCACAGCTTGACCAGCAGGGGTCTTTTCTACTATCTCCTCCTCTTGCTCATCAGGTGTGAACACCACCTGTTCTTCACTCTCAGAACTGCTTGAGGACACTTGTGTCACAATAGCAGTTTTTCTTTTCTTCCTGGGAGGAGAATCTTTCTTAGTAACTTGTTTCTCAGGGGTGGTCAATTCCTTTGACAGCACCCTTTCCCACCTGGAGAAGATTCTCATGTCCATCCTTCTCATGTGGTTGATTTTAGCTCCAGCAGCAGTGCTCATTACCTCTGGAATTGATCCAGCCAGGTAGAGACTTAGTATCCTGCCCAGATTGGGCTTCTTCAGACTTTCCTTTACTTTCTCAAATACAATCATAGACCAGTCTGTTTTGAGGTTGAAGATGATTCTGGTCATAATACTGAACATAGAGGCTGACACCCTGTCATGTCCTCCTGGTTTGCTTAGTATAACTTTGCCTACAACTTCAGACAGGAATTTGCCTTGATTATTCATTCCCTTCCTGTTGAAAACTGATCCTATTTTCATCTTAGGATCAAGACCACACCAGGTAAGTGCTTCTTTGGTCTTAGATGTGGTCACATCCTCTTCTTCTTGAACTTTAGGTAGCTGAAGTACCTTTCTCAGACTTTTGGGTGATACCTTGACCTTGGTTCCATGCACTCTGGATTTGATTCTGTATCCAGAGTCATCCACAGTTGCTCCAGTAAGAAATTCAAGCACTTCTTTCTTCCATATCTTGGATGGTTCTGAAACCAAGTATTCGAGACCTGAATTGCTGACTAGGGTAACCACTGACTTGATATCTTGATCGCCATCGGCGAATGCGCCGCGCACGAGCTCATAGCCTTCGTTAACATTCTCTTCCAGCTTGGGAGCCATTAGGGTTTTGAGAATTAGTCTGTAGAGAAGAGAAATGTCGACACAGTAGGTTGGTATCGAAACTCTGAAAGCGTGTCGACAAACACAAACAGAACCCTATTTATACCTTTCTTGTTTGAAGACGAACAGGCGGGATGAATTTCTAAAGATGTGTCGACACTGTCAATAAGTGTCGACACAGACTTATAATGTCTCGACACACATGTGTCGACATAAGTTTAGTCAACAGATTTTATGTGTCGACACTTGGTTAAGTGTCGACACCACACTACTCGACATGTAGTCGAGACTTTACTTAGAAAATTCTGAGTAAAACTTAAGTGTCGACACCTTATTGGATGTGTCGACACCTACTCGACATGTGTCGACACTAACATTCTGAAGTGTCGACACCAACTCGACATGTGTCGACACTAACATTCTGAAGTGTCGACACCAACTCGACATGTGTCGACACTAACATTCTGAAGTGTCGACACCAACTTTCTAGATGTGTCGACACCATTTTCCTGAAGTGTCGACACTTACTATTCTGTGTCGACATAGACTTGTCTATGTGTCGACACCTTTTTACTTAGCCAATTTTTAGTTCTGTAAACTTAGTCTAAGTTTATCATTCCTAGTTCAATTTTGAACCTATTGAACTTAGCTTCTTCTAAAGGCTTAGTAAACATATCAGCTATCTGATTATCAGTTTTAACATATTCAAGTGCAATATCATTTCTTTCTACATGCTACCTAAGAAAGTGATATTTAATCTCAATATGTTTAGTTCTACTATGTGATACAGGATTGTTAGCTATTGAAATAGCACTAGTAGAATCACAGTAAAGTGGAGTTCTACTTACCTAAACTCCATAGTCTTCTAACTGATGTTGAATCCACAGAAGTTGAGCACAGCAACTTCTTGCAGCTACATATTCTGACTCAGCTGTGGAAATAGCCACACTGGTTTGCTTCTTACTGCTCCATGAAATGAGTCTTTCACCTAGGAATTGACAGGATCCAGTTGTGCTCTTTCTATCTTCTTTGCATCCTGCAAAGTCTGCATCTGAATAGCCTGTTAGATCAAAATCTCCATTCCTAGGGTACCAGAGGCCTAGATAAGGAGTGCCCTTTAGATATCTCAAGATTCTCTTGACTGCAGTCAAGTGAGACTCTTTAGGGCAGGCTTGATACCTGGCACAAACACATGTAGCATACATAATGTCAGGCCTACTTGCAGTCAAGTATAGTAGGGAGCCAACTATCCCTCTATACAAGGTTTCATCTACAGGTTTCCCTGCATCATCCTTGCTTAGAGACATACTTGACCCCATAGGAGTCTTCATGGTACTGGAGGAATCCATACCATATTTTCTTATGAGTTCTAGGGTGAACTTGGACTGACATATGGATAAACCATTTTCAGTCTGTTTAACTTGGAGACCCAAGAAAAACTTCAGTTCTCCCATACTACTCATCTCAAATTGACTTTGCATAAGCTTTGCAAACTTTTTGCAAAGGCTACTTTCAGTAGACCCAAATATAATGTCATCTACATATATTTGGACAAGTATTACTTTGCCTCTAGATTCCCTAAGGAATAGAGTCTTATTTATTTTCCCCCTTGAGAACTTGTTCTCAATGAGGAAACTAGATAGGGTTTCATACCAAGCTCTAGGTGCTTGTTTTAACCCATATAATGCTTTCCTAAGTCTATACACATAATGAGGTAAAGTTGGATCAACAAAACCTGCAGGCTGCTCCACATAGACTTCTTCTTTCAAATTACCATTTAGGAATGCTGACTTCACATCCATTTGGTATACTTTGAATCCTTGGTAGGTTGCATAGGCCAAGAACATCCTTATGGCTTCCAGTCTGGCTACTGGAGCAAAGGTTTGATCAAAATCAATACCTTCTTCTTGCCTATATCCTTTTGCAACCAGTCTTGCCTTATTCTTAATGATGACACCTTGTTCATCTAACTTGTTCCTGTAGATCCACTTTGTTCCTATCACATTGTGATCTTTAGGCTTAGGAACCAGATCCCAAACCTTGCACCTTTTGAACTGATTAAGCTCTTCCTGCATTGCTTCAGTCCACTGTGGATCTTGTATAGCTTCTTCAAATTTCTTTGGTTCTATTTGAGACAGAAAACTTGAATATACTACAGCATTCTGATTTCTGCTCCTTGTCTGAACACCGTGTCTTGGATCTCCAATAATCAGCTCTACTGGATGATCTCTTAGATGCCTATTGGCTGGAGGCATCCTTACTTCTGGTTGAACTTCTTCAGCATCTTCATCAAGCTGAGTTCCTTGTACTTCTACAGCTCCTTGTACATGTAGTTCTCCCCCTGGACATAAGCCATCTTCTTCTACTTGCTGTCTTGTAGTTTGTACATCTTCTATGGTTAGCTTGTCCATCTTCTTTGTAAGACCTGTGGGGCTGCACACACTACTAGACAACTCATTGTTAATTAGTTGTGTCTCATCAAAAACTACATGCACAGATTCCTCTACAACTTGTGTAGTCAAGTTGTAGACTCTATAAGCCTTACTATTATTGCTGTACCCAACAAACACTCCCTCTTGGGACTTGGCAGCAAACTTAGTTAAGTAAGACTTCCCATTGTTAAGTATGAAGCATTTACAACCAAAGATCCTAAAATAGGACAGATTTGGTTTCCTGCCTTTCACAACTTCATAGGGGATCTTATTTAACCTTTTAGTGATGGTAGCCCTATTTATCACATGGCATGCAGTGTTAACTGCTTCAGCCCAGAAATATTCTGGCAGTGATGAATCACTTAATAGGGTTCTACCAGCCTCTATCAAGGTCCTATTTTTCCTTTCAGCAATGCCATTTTGCTGAGGTGTTCTAGGTGAAGAGAATTCTTGAAATATCCCATAGTCTTCACACAGCTTTGTCATGCTTTCAGACTGAAACTCAGTACCATGGTCACTTCTAATTTTGACCACTGTACAGTTCAATTCATTCTGAATTTGCTTAACAAAACTATAGAAGACACTAGGTGTTTCAGATTTCTGCTTTAAGAAGAACACCCAGGAAAACCTTGAGTAGTCATCAACAACTACAAAGGTGTAGACCTTCCTACCTAAGCTGTGAACTGGCATTGGACCAAATAGATCCATATGCAAGAGGTATAAACACCTCACAGCATCTTTGTTGTCTAAGCTTCTAAAGGTGGATTTAGTCTGCTTGCCCTTTTGACAAGCTGAGCAAATGCCATCCTTGACACACTTAACTTGAGGACCATTCCTCACTAACTCTTTGCTAAAGAGTTTGCTAATAGTCTTGTAGTTAAGATGGGCAAGCCTCTTGTGCCATTTGACACATTGAGAGACTGTCTCATCAGCTACAAGACACATAGGAGAACCATTGTTCTCAATCATAATGTCTAAGCAGTAGACATTCCTTTTTCTATATCCAGTCAAAATGATCTCTTGATCACTTGACCTCTTGATATGACAACCATTTTTAACAAATGAGATGTCATACCCTACATCACTTAACTGACTTATACTAATGAGGTTGTGTTTCAACCCTTTAACATAAGCCACTTGAGTAATGGTAACAAGGTTTGAAGAGATGTTACCAAACCCTTTGATGATTCCTTTTTCAGAACCACCAAAGGTCACTTTAGGACCATTTTTGATTGGAATGTAGTCCTTCAGTAGTCCCCTAGTTCCAGTCATATGTCTGGAACATCCACTATCCAAGTACCATGTTGGGGTATGGCCACTTGGATTCACCTGCAAAACAAATTAATGAACCTTAGAACCCAAAGTAAACTTGGGTCCTTGGTGATTGTTAGTTTGCAACTTGACATAGCTATCTACTGGCTTTCCATCAGGTAACTTGCTACTCAACTTGGCACTGGCATTGTGCCAACAATCCAAGGCAAAGTGGCCAACCTTGCCACAGCACCAGCATTCAAACTTGTTGTACCTTTGCTTAGATACAACCTTTGCTGTCTTGACTACAGCAGGCTTGTTGAATGTTGGGGCTTTACCCTTGGACTTGAACTTGGACTGTACAGTCCCTGCAGGTCTAACAAAACCTA
This sequence comes from Platanthera guangdongensis, assembly GCA_039583875.1. Lineage (NCBI taxonomy): Eukaryota > Viridiplantae > Streptophyta > Magnoliopsida > Asparagales > Orchidaceae > Platanthera > Platanthera guangdongensis. Next base: position 143,427,239 of record CM077166.1, on the reverse strand, counting down.
GTCCAGCTTTGCCTTTTTGATGAACAAATTCATCAATTAATGGTAATACTGATTTAGGTTTTGAAAACCTGGCAGCAAGTTCTTTTTCCTTCTGGAGATTGATCTCCAGTCTCTTAATTTGATCATTCTTAAATGTAATAGTACCCATCTGAATCACTGTAATGTGTTTCAGCCTGGCTACTTCATTCAGTTTTTGATCATACTGTTTTTCAAAATCTGTTGCAGCTGCCTTGAGATCAGCAATCTCCTTTGCCTGACTTTTGGCTAGGATCTTGCTTTTCTTATAGGCTTGCAACAGTACTTGGTATTCATCTAAGAGCTGATGAATATCTCCCTCAGATTCAGAAACACTTCCATCACTTGATGAAGATGAATCTGACTCTGAACTAGAACTGAAATCTGAACTTTGAGTTGGACTTTGTACCTGACTAGGTCCTGGCTGCTCCAGGATTTTGGTACTTTCAGTCAATGCCATCAGTCCTTGGCACTGACACTCTTCTTGTTCATAGATTGATTCCATGATCTGCATAAACTCTTCTTCTTCTTCAGCAAATAGCCCTATGTAGGCTTCAGCATCTGTCTCAGTATCTGAAGAAGAAATGTCTGAAAGAGTCTTCTCATTCTTTGCAATAAAGGACTTCTCCTTCTTTCCTTTGAAGTGAGTCTTCTTTTTGTCACTGGATTCTTTTCTTCTCTCAGGACAATCTGCAATTACATGACCCTGTCTATTGCAGCAGTAACACACTATCTTAGACCCAGTTGCCTTGCTAGTCTTTGTCTTTTTCTTGTCCTTCTTTGAAGGCTTCTTCTCCTGATACTGTACTTCTTTCCCTTTGGAAAATGAAGGTCTGGACCTCCACTGTTTCTTCTTCAGGAATTTCTGAAAATGTCTGGTGAATGCAGCAAAGTCTTCATCACTTTCACTGCTTGTAGACTTTGTGCTCACAGACTCATCTGATTCTGATTCAACTACCTCTGGGGAGGAGTTGATGACTTAGTCCTTCCCTTTCTAGGTACTTCTGTCTTGAAGGCAACAGTCCTTTCCCTGTGCTCAGTCCTTGTTGACTTTTCCTCCTCTTTTCTCACAGACAACTGCATTTCATAAGATAACAATTTGCCAAACAGTGTGGGAGGAGGAATTTCTCCCAACTTTGTCATTTCTCTGATGGCACAGATCTTAGTGTCCCAATCTTTGGTTAGGGACCTTAAGAACTTATCATTCAATTCATAGTTAGTGAACTCTCTTCCATAGGACATGAGTTCATTAACAATTCTATAGAACTTTTTGTAGCATTCAGTGATGCTATCTCCTCTTCCTTGCCTAAAGCTCTCATACTCTTGATTAAGCAAGGACTTTCTATCTTGCCTTACTTCTTCAGAACCTTCCATATAGACTATAAGAGTGTCCCACATCTCTTTTGCTGTCTTACAATGAATTAAGTTCTGGAAGGTGGCATCATCAATGGCACTTACTATTATGTTTTGTGCCCTTTTGTCCATAGTGGCTAGGACAATTTCATCCTTGGTCATCTCAGAAAAATCCTTTGGAGTTCTCTGTGTAGCATCCAAGACTGAAATCTTCATGGGCACATAAGGCCCTTCTTTGACTGTGATGTAGATCCTAGGGTCAGAGGCCTCCATGAACAGCCTTACCCTTTCTTTCCAGATTCCAAAAATCTCTTTTCTGCATATGGGCAGTTTCATTGAACCCAATTCCTTGTGATTCTCTGAAGAACTCATGTTTCTTGATTTTCTTGAAACTGTGTGCTAACTTATACTGAATCTGCCAAACTGGATCTCCTCAGACAGTTAGTCCTTTTTGAGTAACCTGGCTCTGATACCACTTGAAAGATATGGTACCTAAACACCTAGAGGGGGGGTGAATAGGTGACCAAAACCTTTTTAAAACTTTGTTGGCAGCACAACAGTTAATAACACAGATTTCTGAATAAGTTCTCACAGCAAACACAGCAATTCACAACACAGCACAATCACAGCACAAAATACACAAGATTTTATAGTGGTTCCCCAATCTTTGGGTACATCCACTTTCCCCCTTCGCCTATCTAGCAGTGTACTAGATTCGGCCAAACTTCTCCACTAGCTCAGAACCCAACTAGGTTCCTACACCTCAGGCCCAAAGCCTTACACTCAGCCACCAAGGCCTACACTCAGCCACCCAGGCCTACACTCAGCCAATTAAGGCCTACACTCAGAGTTCTTCAACTCCTACACTCAGGCAATCAAGCCCTACCCTCAGCCTTTATAATATAGGCTTACAATTCTCTCAGATCCAATGGATCCTACAAGTTAAAATAGAAATACAATAGCTAACTCTACAACTCAGAAAATAAGAGAGGAGTTGAGAGTTTCTTGAAGAGTTCTTGGAAGAACTCAGTTAGATCCAAACTGACTTAGCTTCCTTCAAAGCTTCTTGAGTTAGAACTGAATTAGTCTGAATCTTCTGCAGTTGTTCCTTGACCTCTGCTTCTTGAAATCCAGATGACTCTGAATTCTTCTTCTCAGCCTTAGTTCCAAAGACTGAATTCTTGGTTGGAGCTCTCTCTCTCCAACTTCTTAGATCTGCCGATGCACAGCAAGATCTTCTTGTGTTGATACTCAATATACCACTTTTCAAAGATCTGAACTCTCTCTATCAAAAACTTTTTCAACCACTTTTATATCACTTCATCAATCTTGGTCTGTAAACTATGGGTGCCTATTTATAGGCTTCCTTCATGGAAACCGGCTGGTCCGGTTCATAACAGACTTCTGATATCTCTGACAGTTGATGTAGACCGGCTGGATCGGCAGCTGTCATGTCAACCAGTCACTTCTTGAAATTCCCTAACTGTCAGATAGTGTCGAGACTTTCTGTTCTTAAGTGTCGACACTTATAGACTAAGTGTCGACACATGTTGTGTAAGTGTCGACACAAGTCTACAAGGTGTCGACATAATTCCTTGTATGTCTCGACACAGATTCTTCTGCATGTGTCGACACTGAAATTGAGTGTCGACACAAGTCTTGTTCTTCATTCTTTAACTGTATTCTTCTAAGTGTCGACACATGTTCTTTGTGTCGACACATCTTTCATGTGTTGAAACTGTCAAGTGTCGACACTGCTTCTTGGTGTCGACACAAGTCAACACTTTTGTTTCTTCAGCTGAGTGTCGACACATTCCCTTAGTGTCGACACTTGTACTTAGAATATTTTGTAACTTTTCTGTTCTTTGCTAAGTGTCGACACAGCTCCTTGTGTCGACACTTTCTTCAAGTGTAGAGTCTTCAACTAAGTGTCGACACATTGTGCTGAGTATCGACACTTTCTTCAACTACTGACTCTTCAGCATAGTGTCGACACATTGTGTTGAGTGTCGACACTTACTTCAAATACTGAGTCTTTAGCTAAGTGTCGACACATTGTGCTGGGTGTCGACACTTCCTTTAAGTGTTGACTCTTCTGCATAGTGTCGACACATTGTGTTGAGTGTCGACACTTGTACTTAGATTCTGCAGACTCTTGCTGAGTGTCGACACAACTCCAAGTGTCGACACTTTCTGGTGTTGACTCAGCTCTTCTAGGTGTCGACACTTCTGCTAAGTGTCGACACAGCTTTTCTGCATTCTTCTACACTGAGTGTCGACACAGCTCCAAGTGTCGACACTTTCTGTCTGGTGTCGACTCTTCTTCTCAGGTGTCGACACAATTACTCCAAGTGTCGACACTGCTTGTCTGGATGTCGACACAAGCTTTCTCAAGTGTCGACACTTTCCCTCTGGGTGTCGACACATGGACTTAGAAACTTTTAGCTTCAGTCTAGTGAATACCTAACCTGCACAAGTAACTCAAACACACATCAAATACACTATGATGTATATCATTGAGTTAGGTGAGGCTTCTTCAAATCAGGTACATTTGACCAATGTACCCAACACTCTTTGTTAAGAAGAAGGACGGAAGCTTGAGGCTATGTATTGATTATCGGGAGCTCACCAAGCTGACTGAGAAAAACAAGTACCCGATCCCCCAGATTGATGATCTTTTTGATCAGTTAGTCGGGTCGACGGTGTACTCGAAGTTGGATCTCAAGGTTGGGTACTATCCGCTACGTATAAGGGAGAGTGATATCCCGAAGACAGCGTTTAGTACGAGATACGGGCATTATGAGTTTACGGTCATGCCGTTTGGGTTGACTAATGCGCCGTCAGCGTTCATGGATTTGATGAACAGGACGTTCAGGGAGTACTTGGACCATTTCATGATCGTCTTCATCGACGATATTTTGGTGTACTCGCAAAGTGAGGAAGATCACTTCAAGCATCTTCATTTGGTTTTGGAGACGCTAAGAAGAAACCAGTTGTATGCCAGGTTCTCAAAGTGTGAGTTTTGGCTATCCTCAGTGGTGTTCCTCGGTCATATAGTGAGTGGAGAGGGTATTGTTGTGGATCCGGCGAAGATCGTTGCGATACGGGAGTGGCTTGAGCTTGTTACGGTAGCGAAAGTCCGGAGTTTTCTGGGGCTTGCCGGCTATTATAGGCGCTTTGTAGAGAACTTCTCGTAGATAGCGTTACCTCTCACTACTTTGACGAGGAAGGAGCATAAGTTCGTTTGGGCGCCGGAGTGCACGCGAGCTTTTGAGGAGTTGAAGTATCAGTTGACCATGGCGCCTGTTCTGAGTTCGCCATGTGGGACCGAAGGCTATGAGATTTATAGTGATGCTTCGGGCAGCGGTTTGGGTTGCGTGCTACTGCAACACGGAAGTGTAATAGCTTATGGCTCGAGACAGCTAAAAGTGCATGAAAGGAACTATTCGGTCCATGACTTGGAGTTAGCGGCCGTGATTTTTGCCTTGAAGCTGTGGAGACACTACTTGTACGGTGTGAAGATTGATATCTACACCGATCACAAGAGCCTGAAGTATCTTATTGATCAGAAGGATCTGAATATGCGGCAGCGTAGATGGATGGAGTTCCTGGGGGACTATACATTCAAGATCCACTACGTGCCTGGCAAAGGGAATGCAGTTGCGTACGCGCTGAGTCGCCGAGCCCTAGCTCAAGCCAATTGGCTATCGGTGCATGATGAGCGGTTGGTGTGAGAGTTGGAGGCGTTGGAGATTGTTTGTGTGGACAAGCAATCGAGTGCTGAAGCAGTTCTGAATTGGACTGAAGTCCAATATGACCTGGCTGATCGTATTCGGCAGGCTTTGGATATGGATGCTCATATGAAGCAGTTCATGGTAGAGGCTCTGGATGGGTCAAATCCCCAATTCGTCGTGGAGGGCGGATTACTTTGGAAAGACGGTCGTCTATGCGTCCCAAGTGTTGGCAATTTACGGGTGGAGTTGTTGTACGAGGCACACCATACCAAATACTCGATTCACCCGGGGAGCACGAAGATGTACCGTGATATGAAGAAACTGTTTTGGTGGCCGGGTTTGAAGAAGGATGTGGCGATATACGTAGCGAAGTGCCAAACTTGCGCCTTGGTAAAGGCGGAGTGCCAAAAGCCGAGAGGATTTCTTAAGTCCTTGCCTATTCCGGAGTGGAAATTTGACGACATCTCTATGGACTTTGTGCACGGTTTGCCAAGGTCGCGGAAGGGGAACGACGCCATTTGGGTGGTTGTTGATCGATTAACGAAGGTGTCGCATTTTATTCCGCATAGGAAGGATGATCCGGTGGAGAAGTTGGCAAAACTTTATGTGGATGACATAGTACAGCTTCATGGTGTGCCCCGCAGCATCGTGAGTGACCGAGATGGGTGGTTCACGTCCAATGATTGGAGGCTAGTGCAGCAAATGTTGGGAACAAAGTTGAAATTCAGCACAGCTTTCCATCCGCAAACGGATGGGCAGACCGAGAGGGTCAATAGAACCATGGTAGACATGCTTCGCATGTGTGTCTTGGATTTCGGAAAGCAATGGGAAGACCATCTTTATTTGGTGGAGTTCGCATACAACAATAGCTACCAAGCGAGTATTCAGATGGCGCCTTTCGAGGCCCTATATGGTAGAAAATGTCGCACGCCGTTGTCTTGCTTAGAAACGGGTGAGTCAAAGTTGTATAAGCGAACAAAAGTGGAGGATGCCACTTCTTTGGTGAGAACCATTCGGGAGAGGTTGCTTATCGCTCAGGACCAGCAAGCAAAGTACTATAATGCCAAGCACAGGAACGTGGAGTTCGCTGTGGGCGATTATGTATACTTAAAGATCAAGCCGTTCAAGGGTGTCTTGCGGGTGCGGCGATTGAAAAAGCTAAGCCCGAGGTACCTTGGACCGTTTGAGGTTTTGGAGCGAGTTGGTGAAGCGGCCTATCGGTTGAAGCTTTCAGTGGAGCTTAGTGGTTTACATGATGTATTCCACATTTCGGTGCTTCGGAAGGCGGTGTAAGAGCCTACGCAAGTGATCGCGGTTGATCAAGTGCCGGTGGATGGTGGGCTAACGACAAAGGTCAAGCCCGTGCGGATCGAGGACTCGGAGGTCAAGCGGCTACGCAATAAAGAGATCAGGATGGTCAAGGTCTGGTGGGACAATTACGGTCGTGAGGAGCTCTCTTGGGAGCGAGAGCAGACTATGCTTGACAAATATCCGGAGTTGTTCCGCTCAGGTACAAATTTTGGTTTTGTACATGTCTTTCCTTTATATAATTTCGTGGACGAAATTCTTTTAAGAGGGGAGAGTTGTAACGCCCCGAAACTCAAAGGAGTAAAGGGGGAACGTTTTGGGCCAGTTTGGGTTCTGGCTGAAGGCGCATGGCCTGGGACACGGGCGTGTCCCAGGGCATGTCAAGCCCGTGTCGACACTGAGATGGGAAGTCGACACTTTGGTCTCGACATTGTGTCGAGACTGGGCACACGGCCTGCGACACGGGCGTGTCGTAGGGCGTGTCGACACTTAGCCCGCGAAGTCGACACTCTGCGTTCGACGAAGTGTCGAGACATGGCACACGGCCTGCGACACGGGCGTGTCGCAGGGCGTGTCAACCCGTGTCGACACTCGTCCCGGGAAGTCGACACTCTGCGTTCGACGAAGTGTCGAGACATGGCACACGGCCTGCAACACGGGCGTGTCGCAGGGCGTGTCAACCCGTGTCGACACTCGTCCTAGGAAGTCGACACTTTGGTCTCGACATTGTGTCGAGACAAGGCACACGGCCTAGGACACGGGCGTGTCCAAGGCCGTGTCAGTAGGTCGACGATCTTCGCTCGACGAAGTGTCGAGTGTCGAGACCGTGTACACGGCCTGGGGTCCAGGCGTGTTGAGGTGACACGGGTAAGGACACGGGCGTATCCTAGAACCGTGCAGTGCTCGGGTTGTTTTCGGGGAAACATGATGGGGGTACACGGCCGGCCACACGGCCATGTCAGGTGGAACACGGGCGTGTCAGCTCGAACACGGGTGTGTTCAATACCCGTGTGAGGTTCCAGGCGAGCCGATTTTGACGGCGAATGAGGCACACGGCCCTGGACATGGGCGTGTGCCAGGCCGTGTTTGGTCCAGATTGGGCATTTCAGTCCCGAATCAAAGTCGTTCGTTTCCTTATTTTGAGATCCAACGGCTGGGGGTTGTTCCTGAAGGGATATACCCAGGATTGGACTTAGAAACCCTCACTTTTCTTAAGTGTTATCTTTCTAAAACTTTAGAGAGGGAGGAGAGCCAAGGGAGGAAGAAGGAGCTAGATCCTGCCATTGGAGGAGCTTCGGAGCTCCGAATCGCGAGCCGACTCCGGATCCACGGAGGCAAAGCTAGTGCGGTGCTTTTCATCCGATGACTTTTCAATGGCGCCAAAGAGGAACGCTAGGGTAACGATCCTCATCTTGAGCATGAGTAGCTCTCTTTCTTTGCATAGGAAGCCCGCTCTCGCGAGTTTGCGGCGAGTTGGAGGCGTTCCTTCGGATAGATATGTGAAGTGCCCGTTGTTTAGAGTCCGTAAGCGAGAACGGACATAGGCATGATGTGTGAAGCCTACCCGGACATGTTGGTCTGGATCGGTGATGTTGCATTGCATAAATGCCGGAGAAGACACCGCGCGATTGATTGTTTTTCGGGTTTTCTATGTGGTAGATTGCAACAGGGAGCCTTAGGGATTAACCCAAAGGTGCACCCGGAAAACTGGGCGGATGCGAGATCTTGCCAACTTGTGGGCCTAGGTGCCAATTAGTACATAACTGGGTTATGTAGCATCGTACGTTCGATTCACGGGCTTCGGGGAAGCTTAACCCGTGCCGATGATATTTAAGTGTCGTGGCAAGTGAGCAACGGGTTGAGTGGGAACCGTTCCTGCGTTATGCCGAGGGCATAGAGGTCGGGTCTTTTGTCGATGATATTAAAGTGTCATGACATAGGCTGTTGATGACATTAAAGTGTCGTAACGTTTGCCTAAAAGACCATTTTGCTCACAAGTTATTGTCGTCCTGAAGATGGTGGTGAGTTAGCGGCTTAGACTACGATCACCAAGAATGTTCCCTGAGAGCACGGGGCATGTGGCCATACGTGCCAACGCCTGTGATGCATTGAGTTGTTATATTGCTCGCTTATGCTAATGAAATGCAGGGAAGGAGCATCGCCGCCCCGAGCTGGGGGCGGGATCGTTATAATTTGGTCAGCATTGCTGACCGTTGCCTTGTTTTGCCACCGTGCGGTGGTTTGTTGCTTGCAGGTGCAGCTGGACCAAGCGGTCAATAGCGGGCTAAAGCCCGAATGCGAAGCCGGCCCTTGAAGGCCTAATTGGAAGTGTTTACTGCTTTATTCATGTGTGACCGGCCTGCATGCCGTGGTTTGTAAAACATGTAATTTGAAGTGAAACACTTTGTAAGGCCTTAAGGCTTATTTTGGGTATTTTGTATAACATTCCTATTTTGTATTAGTGGACATTCATGCTTTAATGCTGGGTTCTTTATTACAACTTTTATAAAATGCTTCCGCTAGAATGCTCTGTGTAGGACGTTGAGATTGGTTGGATGGTTTCCATAAGTAACCACCCGGTCTGTCTGTAGTATATGGCGTCGGGCCCCAGCCGGACCTACTGCTATATGCTATGCGACGGATAGGGGGTGTTACACTATCATCCTCAATGCCTTTTCTTTTATCCTTCCTTGCCGCAGCGCTGCGGTTCTTGGCGTTTTCAATCGCCTCCACTTTTAAAGCGGCTTCCACTGCTTCAGCATAACTTCCAGCTTGGTAAGCGCATGCCAACTGCTGTACATCGCTTCTTAATCCTCCCAAGAAACGTTTCACTCTACCCTCCTCAGAAGCTCCCAAATCTGGAGCAAGCATGCTCAGTTTGCTAAACTCAATTTCATACTCGCTCACGGTGAGCTGTCTCTGCTTTAGATGTAGGAAGTTATTCATCAGGCGGTCTTGCTTGACCGAGGGTAGAAAATTTTTCAGCAACATCTTCTTAAAATATTCCCAAGCACAGCCTTCCTTCAGGCTCTCTCTTTCTCGAATCCACCAACTCTTCGCCAGACCTTTTAACTGATAGGCTGCAATCATCACCTTCTGGGCTTCTAGAATTCCAGAATACGAAAACATCTCCTTGATGGAGATGATCCAATCATCTATAACCACAAAGTCAGCACTCCCGTCGAAGGTGGGAGGCCCCAGCCGCTGGAAGTGCAATATAAAATTCATTTCTGTTGGTATCGCCATCGGGGGCACTAGAGGAGCAGGGGTATCGGGCACGGCTTAGCCCAAGGCGGGCTTTTGCGCTGAAGGTTGCTGCGCGGGAGTGGCAGACAACAAAGACTCAATTTACAATTGCATCGCAACCAACTACCTTGACAGAGCCTCATTACTCTGACGCAGACTCTCGATAATCGCATCACTTTACGCACCTGATGACTCACCCTCCGACTGGGGAGTCGACCTCATCGCAGGACGCTTTTGCGCCATTCTAAAAAGCAACAAACAACCGATCAAAATCCTAGCTTACAACAAAGCCACACAACTAGTTCAGACCATACTTAAAAGACACTTGCTTACGCTGCAACTTGCTCTGGGATTTTATAATGATGTTATGTCCTACTTAGGATGATATCCTCTCATCCTATTGACTCTTGTGCCTATGACATGAATGCATGTATTATATTCATTTTCTGATTTAAAACCATGTGTGTACATATGTCATCCCGCAATCTTTAGCTTGGCACATTGTGTAATGCCCCGAAACTCAAAGGAGTGATGGGGGACGTTTTGGGCCAGTTTTGGGTTCTGGCAGGAGGCACACGGCCTGGGACACGGGCGTCTCCCAGGGCGTGTCAAGATTATGTCAACACTCAGCCGGGAAGTCGACATTTTGATCTCGACATTGTGTCGAGACTGGGCACACGGCCTGCGACACGGGCGTGTCGACCCGTGTCGACACTTAGCCCGCGAAGTCGACACTCTGCGTTCGACGAAGTGTCGAGACATGGCACACGGCCTGCGACACGGGCGTGTCGCAGGGCGTGTCAACCCGTGTCGACACTCATCCCAGGAAGTCGACATTTTTCTCGACGATGTGTCGGGACAAGGCACACGGCCTAGGACACGGGCGTGTCCAAGGCCGTGTCATCAGGTCGACGATCTTCGCTCGACTAAGTGTCGAGTGTCGAGACCGTGTACATGGCCTGTAGCCCAGGCGTGTTGAGGTGACACGGGCAAGGACACGGGCGTGTCCTAGAACCCGTGCAGTGCTCGGGTTGTTTTCAGGGAAAAACTATGGGGGTACACGGCCGACCACACGGCCGTGTCAGGTGGAACACAGGGGTGTCAGGTCGAACACGGGCATGTTCGATACCCGTGTGTGGTTCCAGGCGAGCCGATTTTGACGGCGAATGAGGCACACGGCCCTGGACACGGGCGTGTGCCAGGCCGTGTTCGGTCCAGATTGGGCATTTCAATCCCGAATAGAAGCCGTTCATTTCTTTAATTAATGATCCAACGGTTGGGGGTTATTCCTGAATGGATATACCCGGGATTGGACTTAGAAACCCTCACTTTTCATAAGTGGTTATCTTTCTAAAAGCTTAGAGAGAGAGGAGAGCCAAGGAAGGAATAAGAAGCTAGATCCGGCCATTGGAGGAGCTTCGAAGCTCCAAATCTCGAGCCGACTCCGGATCCACGGAGGCAAAGCTAGTGCGGTGTTTTTCATCCGCTTACTTTTCCATGACGCCAAAGAGGAACGCTAGGGTAACGATTCTCTTCTTGAGCATGAGTAGCTCTCCTTCTTTGCATAGAAATCCCGCTCTCGCGAGTTTGCGGAGAGTTGGAGGCGTTCCTTCGGGTAGATATGTGAATTCCCTGTTGTTTAGAGTCCGTAAGCGAGAATGGACATAGGCATGATGTGTGAAGCCTATCCGGACGTGTTGGTCTGGATCGGTGATGTTGCATTGCATAATGCCGGAGAAGACTCCGTGCTATTGGTTGTTTTTCGGGTTTTCTACACGGTAGATTGCAACAGGGAGCCTTGGGGATTAACCCAAAGGTGCACCCGGAAAACTGGGCAGATGCATGATCTTGCCAACTTGGTGGCCTGAGAGCCAACTTGAACATAACCGAGTTATGTGAAATGTGATGGAAACGGGACTCGGGAGAAGTTTGACCTGCGCATATGGTTTAAATTACCGTTGCGGGCGCATATGGTTTAAATTATCGTTGCGTTGTGAGCACGGGTTAGATGGAACCGTACCCGTTCTATGTCGTTCGGATTAGAGCCGTTGGCATAGATGAGAGTCTTCAGCAGTCTATGGTTTTAATTATCGTGGCCCATGCCGGGAAGACAAACTGCTCATTGATTGGCCGTCCAAAGGGATGGTGGTGAGTCGGCAGACTTAGACTGCGTTCACCGAGAATGTGCCCTGAGTGCACGGGGTGTGTGGTCGTTTGAGCCTACACCTGTGATGAAATGAATATTGTTTTATTGCTCGCTTATGCTAATGAAATGCAGGGAAGGAGCATCGACGCCCCGAGTTGGGGGCGGGATCGTTATAATTTGGTCAGCATTGCTGACCGTTGCCTTGTTTTGCCACTGTGTGGTGGTTTGTTGTTTGCAGGTGCTGCTGGACCAAGCGGTCAATAGCGGGCTAAAGCCCTTTTTGCGAAGCCAGCCATCGAAGGCCCAATTGGAAGTGTTTACTGCTTTATTTATGTGTGACCGGCCTGCGTGCCGTGGTTTGTAAAACATGTAATATGAAGTGAACAATTTTTGTAAGGCCTTAAGGCTTGTACTGGTGTATTATGTAACATTCCTATTTGGTGTTAGTGGACATTCATGCTTTAGTGCTGGGTTCTTTGCTACAACTTATTAAACTGCTTCCGCTAAAATGCTCTGTGTAGGACGCTATGATTGGTTGGATGGTTTCCATGAGTAACCACCCAGTCTGTCTGTGGCATACGGCGTCGGGCCCTGGCCGGACCTACTGCTATATGCTATGTGACGGATAGGGGGTGTTACAATTTGGTATCAGACTACTGGTTTTGGTCGGGCTTAACATGAATTCGTGGACGAATTCTTTTTAAAGGGTGGTGAGCACATTGTGTGCGTCATCATTATAACGGTAAAAGAACCCATGAATGTCCACTTAGGAATGAAAATACACGAGTTTGAGGAACCTGCGTGTTCCTATAATTGCTGTTTGCAATTTTATTTCGTCGCTTAACGATGTTTTGTACCACTATAGGTGACCGGAAGTGGTGCTGGACCGCCAGAATGTCCGGTTTCTGAGGAGCATAGTGCACCCGGTGAGGTGTTTGAGACTCCTCCTTCTTATGAAACCGTTAGAAGGATCGTAGAAGCGGTGTTTGCTGTGATGGGTGCACAGCTTGGAGGAAATGTACAACCCTGCGCCCATGTTGTGGCTTCAACGCTGGTGGGCGTGATGAAGCAGATGACCTTTGGTAGACCATCGGGGCAGCAGCTGAATATTCATTTAGTGCAGGGAGCGCACACAGTTGAGGAATATTTACAAGCATTTCTTATGATAAGTCTCTACCCATGCTTCGAGTTGGATAACGAGCAAGCTATAGTCGATAGATTTTATAATGGCCTGTGTGCCGAGTTACGAGTTCTACTGCTAGGACCAAAGTTATTGGGATTCCGAGCCTTGGTGGAATCAGCTAGATCTTTGGAGGCAGATTTGAGGAAGACCCTCCCGATGCCAGCGACCATGGTATCGAACTATACAAATCCCATAAGAGCTGCATCCGGCAGAATGCTGGAGAAAGGGGCTATGAAATCGACTAGCAAAGCTACTTACACTTGTCATACTTGTGGAAAGAAAGGGCACTTTGCCCGAGACTGTTGGAATGGTGCTCGGAAGGGTAAGAAAGCTATGTCAGGAGCAGTCAAGGACGTTAGTGCAAAGGAAACGACATTCAAAGTGTCGAACACCTCAAAGTCTGTATATCGAAAGTGGTACAAGAAGGTTAGGACTTTGGGTCTAGTCCCTCCTTTCAGTACTTCGGGGGCAACTACAAGCCAAACCCCGGGAGCATGTTACAACTGTGGGGAGCCGAGGCATTATGCTCGTGAGTGCCTAAGACCCTGGAGGAAGCACGCCGTCGTGACGACAGGTATGGTTTAAAGATAGTTTTGCCTTAAACACTTGTCTTCCTAGTGCATGTTAGCTTAGAACTACTGGTGCTAAGCCTTGTTATGACTTTACTTTATCTCCGAGAGCAACGTTCGTTTAGGGAGCTTCGTATTCCTTTATTAGGAATTATATTGTGCGTCGGAGTACCTCCTTCGATGGTAAGAGACAAATTGGATGCGTTATAGTCCAATGGTGCTCATTGTGCGCGGGTAGAATTTGTTGCGCTTAGTTTTGGATTGGGAATCAGAAGTACGATCTGCAAGCGTCGTTACTTCCTTTGGTGGACGTTATAGTTGGCATGGACTGACTCTCGGAGTAGCAAGCCTATATAGATTGTTGTAGCAAGGAAGTCAAGCTGGGAGCAAGTCGTGAGACGACCCTTACGAGCTCGAAGAGGTCGAGCAAGACATTGGTGTCTGCTCTTCAGGTGGTGAAGGCGGTTCGTGCTGGTGTAGAGCTGTTCTGTACACTAGTGGAGGTTGCAAAGCCGAAGACCGTGTTGGTTAATATTTCAGTGGTATCGGAGTACCCTGATGTGTTCCCTAGAGATCTTCCTGGAACCCCGCCTCAACGGGAGATAGATTTCATGATTGAGCTAGTACCAGATGCAAAGCCTGTGTCACGCTCTTCATATCGGCTAGCGCCTAAGGAAATGGCGGAGCTGAAGGTGCAACTTCTAAAAGTTAATGGAGCAAGGGTATGTGCGTCCAAGTCCTTCGCCTTGGAGCGCACCGACCCTCTTTATTTAGAAGAAGGACGGAAGCTTGAGGCTATGTATTGATTATCGCGAGCTCAACAAGCTAATGGAGAAGAATAAGTACCCGATCCCCCAAATTGATGATCTTTTTGATCAGTTGGTAGGATCGACGGTGTACTCGAAGTTGGATCTCAAGTCGGGGTACTATCAGCTGCGAATAAGGGAGAGTGATATCCCGAAGACAGCGTTTAGTACGAGATACTGGCATTATGAGTTTACGGTCATGCCGTTTGGGCTGACTAATGCATCGTCAGTGTTCATGGATTTGATGAACAGGACTTTCAGGGAGTACTTGGACCATTTCGTGATCGTCTTCATCGACGATATTTTGGTGTACTCGTAAAGTGAGGAAGATCACTTCAAGCATCTTCATTTGGTTTTGGAGACACTAAGGAGAAATCAGTTGTATTCCAAGTTCTCGAAGTGCGAGTTTTGGCTATACTCAGTGGCGTTCCTCGATCATATAGTGAGTGGAGAGGGTATTGTTGTGGATCTGGCGAAGATTGTTGCAATACGGGAGTGGCCTGAGCTTGCTACGGTAGCGGAAGTCCGAAGCTTCTTGGGGCTTGTCGACTATTATAGGCGCTTCGTAGAGAACTTCTCGCGGATAGCGTTACCTCTCACTACTTTGACAAGGAAGGAGCATAAGTTCGTTTGGACGTCGGAGTGCGCGCGAGCTTTTGAGGAGTTGAAGTGTCGGTTGACCACGGCGCCTGTGCTGAGTTCGTCATGTGGGACCGAAGGCTATGAGATTTATAGTGATGCTTCGGGCAGCGGTTTGGGTTGCGTGCTACTGCAACACGGAAGTGTAATAGCTTATGGCACGAGACAGCCAAAAGTGTTCGAGAGGAACTAACCGGTCCATGACTTGTTGTTAGTGGCCGTGAGTTTTGCCTTGAAGCTGTGGAGGCATAATTTTGTACGGTGTGAAACTGGATCTCTAAGCCGGTCACAAGAGCGTGAAGTATCTGATTGATCAGAAGGATCTGAAAATGCGGCAGCATAGATTGATGGAGTTCTTGGGAGACAATACATTCAAGATCCACTACATGCATAGTAAAGGCAATACGGTTGCGGACGCGTTGAGTCGCCGAACCCCAGCTCAAGCCAATTGGCTATCGATGCATGATGAGCGGTTGGTGCGGGAGTTGGAGGCGTTGGAGATTGTTTGTGTGGATAGGCAATCAAGTGCTGAAGCAGTACTGAATTGGACTGAAGTCCAATATGACCTGGCTGATCGGATTCGGCAGGCTTTGGATATGGATGTCCATATGAAGCAGTTCATGGTAGAAGCTCTGGATGGGTCAAATTCCCAATTCGTTGTGGATGACGGATTGCTTTGGAAAGACGGTCGTCTGTGCGTCCCAAGTGTGGGCAATTTGCGGGTGGAATTGTTGTACGAGGCACACCATACCAAGTACTCGATTCACCCGGGGAGCACAAAGATGTACCGCGATGTGAAGAAACTGTTTTGATAGCCTGGTTTGAGGAAAGATGTGGCGCTCTACGTAGTGAAGTGCCAAACATGCGCCTTGGCGAAGGTGGAGTGCCAAAAGCCGGGAGGATTTCTTAAGTCCTTGCCCATTCCGGAGTGGAAATTCGACGACATCTCTATGGACTTAGGTCGCAAAAGGGGAACGACGCCATTTGGGTGGTTGTTGATCGGTTAACGAAGGTGTCGCATTTTATTCCGCATAGGAAGGATGATCCGGTGGAGAAGTTGGCAAAGCTTTATGTGGATAACATAGTACGGCTTCATGGTGTGCCCCGCAGCATCGTGAGTGACCGAGATGGGCGGTTCACGTCCAATGATTGGAGGCTTATGCAGCAAATGTTGGGAACAAAGCTAAAATTCAGCACAGCCTTCCATCCGCAAACGGATGGGCAGACCGAGAGGGTCAATAGAACCATGGAAGACATGATCCGCATGTGTGTCTTGGATTTTGGAAAGCAATGGGAAAACCACCTTTATTTTGTGGAGTTCGCATACAACAATAGCTACCAAGCGAGTATTCAGATGGCGCCTTTCGAGGCCCTATATGGTAGAAAATGTCGCACGTCGTTGTCTTGGTTAGAAACGGGTGTGTCATAGTTGTATAAGCGATTGGAAGTGGAGGATGCTACTTCTTTGGTGAGAACCATTCAGGGGAGGTTGCATATCGCTCAGGACCAGCAAGTGAAGTACTATAATGCCAAGCACAGGAACGTGGAGTTCGCTGTGGGCGACTATGTGTACTTAAAGATCAAGTCGTTCAAGGGTGTCTCGCGGGTGCGGCGATTGAAAAAGCTAAGCCCGAGGTACCTTGAGCCGTTTGAGGTTCTGGAGCGAGTTGGTGAAACGGCCTATCGGTTGAAGCTTTCAGTGGAGTTAGGTGGATTACATGATGTATTCCATATTTCGGTGCAAGAGCCTACGCAAGTAATCGCGGTTGATCAAGTGTCGGTGGATAGTGGGTTGACGACAAAGGTCAAGCCCATGCGGATTGAGGACTCGGAGGTCAAGCGGCTACGCAATAAAGAGATCAGGATGGTCAAGGTCCGGTGGGACAATTGCGGTCGTGAGGACCTCTCTTGGGAGCGAGAGCAGACTATGCTTGACGAGTATCCGGAGTTGTTCCGCTCAGGTACAAATTTTGGTTTTGTACATGTCTTTCCTTTATATAATTTCGTGGACGAAATTCTTTTAAGAGGGGGAGAGTTGTAACACCCCGAAACTCAAAGGAGCGACGGGGGACGTTTTGGGTCAGTTTTGGGTTCTGGCAGGAGGCACACGGCCTGGGACACTGGCGTGTCCCAGGGCGTGTCAAGCTTGTGTCGACACTCAGTCGGGAAGTGGACATTTTGATCTCGACATTGTGTCGAAACTGGGCACACGGCCTGCGACACGGGCGTGTCGCAGGGCGTGTCGACCCGTGTCGACACTTAGCCCACAAAGTCGACACTCTGCGTTCGACGAAGTGTCGAGATATGGCACACGGCCTGCGATACGGGCGTGTCGTAGGGCGTGTCAACCCGTGTCGACACTCGTCCCGGGAAGTCGACATTTTGCTCGACGATGTGTCGGGACAAGGCACACGGCCTAGGACACGGACGTGTCCAAGGCCGTGTCATCAGGTCGACGATATTCGCTCGACGAAGTGTCGAGTGTCGAGACCGTGTACACGGCCTGGAGCCCAGGCATGTTGAGGTGACACGGGCAAGGATACGGGCGTGTCTTAGAACCCGTGCAGTGCTCGGGTTGTTTTTGGGGAAAAATGATGGGGGTACACGGCCGGACACACGGCCGTGTTAGGTGGAACACGGGCGTGTCAGGTCGAACACGGGCGTGTTCGATACCCGTGTGTGGTTCTAGGCGAGACGATTTTGACGGCGAATGAGGCACACGGCCCTGGACACGGGCGTGTGCCAGGCCGTGTTCGGTCCAGATTGGGCATTTCAGTCCCGAATCGAAGCCGTTCATTTCTTTAATTGATGTTCCAACGGCTGGGGGTTGTTCCTGAAGGGATATACCCGAGATTGGACTTAGAAACCCTCACTTTTCATAAGTGGTTATCTTTCTAAAAGCTTAGAGAGAGAGGAGAGCCAAGGAAGGAAGAAGAAGCTAGATCCGGCCATTGGAGGAGCTTCGAAGCTCCAAATCGCGATCCGACTCCGGATCCACGGAGGCAAAGCTAGTGCGGTGCATTTCATCCGCTTACTTTTCCATGGCGCCAAAGAGGAACGCTAGGGTAACGATTCTCTTCTTTAGCATGAGTAGCTCTCCTTCTTTGCATAGGAAGCCCGCTCTCGCGAGTTTGCGGAGAGTTGGAGGCGTTCCTTCGGGTAGATATGTGAAGTCCCCGTTGTTTAGAGTCCGTAAGCGAGAACGGATATAGGCATGATGTGTGAAGCCTATCCGGACGTGTTGGTCTGGATCGGTGATGTTGCATTGCATAATGCCGGAGAAGACTCCATGCTATTGGTTGTTTTTCGGGTTTTCTACACGGTAGATTGCAACAGGGAGCCTTGGGGATTAACCCAAAGGTGCACCCGGAAAACTGGGCAGATGTGTGATCTTGCCAACTTGGTGGCCTGAGAGCCAACTTGAACATAACCGAGTTAAGTGAAATGTGATTGAAACGGGACTCGGGAGAAGTTTGACCTGCGCATATGGTTTAAATTACCGTTGCGGGCGCATATGGTTTAAATTACCGTTGCATTGTGAGCACGAGTTAGATGGAACCGTACCCGTTCTATGTCGTTTGGATTAGAGCCATTGGCATAGATGAGAGTCTTCGGCGTTCTATGGTTTTAATTACCATGACCCATGCCGGGAAGACAAACTGCTCATTAATTGGCCGTCCAAAGGGATGGTGGTGAGTCGGCAGACTTAGACTGCGTTCACTGAGAATGTGCCCTGAGTGCACGGGGTGTGTGGTCGTATGAGCCTACGCCTGTGATGAAATGAATATTGTTTTATTGCTCGCTTATGCTAATGAAATGCAGGGAAGGAGCATCGCCGCCCCGAGTTGGGGGCGGGACCGTTATAATTTGGTCAGCATTGCTGACCGTTGCCTTATTTTGCCACCGTGCGGTGGTTTATTGTTTGCAGGTGCTGCTGGACCAAGCGGTCAATAGCGGGCTAAAGCCCTTTTTGCGAAGCCGGCCCTCGAAGGCCCAATTGGAAGTGTTTACTGCTTTATTCATGTGTGACCGGCCTGCGTGCCGTGGTTTGTAAAACATGTAATATGAAGTGAACAATTTTTGTAAGGCCTTAAGGCTTGTACTGGTGTATAAAGTAACATTCCTATTTGGTGTTAGTGGACATTCATGTTTTAGTGCTGGGTTTTTTGCTACAACTTATTAAACTGCTTCTGCTAGAATGCTCTGTGTAAGACGCTATGATTGATTGGATGGTTTCCATGAGTAACCACCCGGTCTATCTGTGGCATACGGCGTTGGGCCCCGGCCGGACCTACTGCTATATGCTATGCGACGGATAGGGGGTGTTACACGTTGTGCTTATGCAATGTTATGTTATGCATGATTGTGTTATGCATTCTAAAAAGGCCCTAATGCATGTTATGAGCGACGTACGCATGAAAATGTTATGCATCCCATACTACATAACATTCTCATGCAACGAAAAATAAACGTGCTAGTTGCATTCATGTGGTGAGGTTATGCATCCCATACTACATAACCCTCACATGTTGCCCCTATGGTGGATCCATATACAGACACATATTATGCATCCCATACTACATAATATGCCCCGTATACTTCATGTTATACTATGAGTGTAGTGTTCGTGCTTAAGCCAAGGCGTGCTGATGACATATTGGTGTGTGTATGATATGATGCTAAACACCTAATACCAACAAGGAAAGGTTACCCGACAAATTGTCAAGCAACCTCCCTCTGATACCAACTGTCATAACCCGCATTTTCACCGCAATAAGGCTTATCAGAGTAAGGGAAAATGGGCGTCATGATGCCATGTCAGCAGGGGATAACTGCGGATGCTCAGGCAGACACCAAACTAATCATGAAGAAAGTTTCCTTTTTTAGTTATTTTAAGGAAAATCAGCTAAGTGCAAAAGTTATTCGTATCCCTCGGCTTAGTGGCTCATCCAGTCCACGAATCAAAATGTGAAAGTGCAGGTTAGATCTGAAATACTCTAGAGGGGGGGGTGAATAGAGTATAGTGCTTACTAAAAACGTTTTACAACTTTTGTTGTATTCCTAAGTGAACAAGTCAGTAAGTAAATAAAACTAAGCACAGCAAACTAAGCAATCATAGAGCACAGCCAAAACACAAAGAAAAAGGCAACCAGACGACACAAGAAATTTTATAGTAGTTCCCCAACCTGGGTACATCCACTCTTCTACCACCCTGGTAGGAATTCACTCAGGTTTTTGATCAGGTGCCTGACACCAATGAGCTTTTGTTCAGGTGCTCAAAAACCAAAACCTCAAGTCTTTTGGAGGAAGACTTGCAACCAGAATAATTTTGAAGGGAATTAAAACTCTGTACAGGAATTGGAAATAAAGAGATGGTGTCTTCTCTTTCTCAAACCAGCTGAGAAGACTTGTGGATTGATTGTAGCAGATCTTGCTCCCCCTGAGATCATGAGTGTATCAGGAAAGCTGGAGCACTGCTTCAGTGTGATAGGTCTTCAAAGACCTAGAATGCCTGGACAAGTATTTGTTTCAGGAACTCCTTTGATAGATTATTATTTGTTGTCCTTTGAAGTAGTCCTGTAGAATTGAAGGAAAGAAGAAGACTCTTGATAGAATTTGATTGTTCTTCTTCTTCTTCATGAAGATGTTCTCTGGTCAGGCTGATTGCAGTAGAACTTTTGATTTCTGTGTATGTTTGTTCTTCTGTGCAATCTGAGAGTATCTGTCTGATTGTATGTCTGTATCACTGTATTGCTTGTTTGTACTGTGATTATATTACTCTGTTACTACTTGATCCTTTTCTTTTCTTGTCACTTTTTGACTGACTGAGAATATTCAAAATTCGAATGTTGAGCAGTAATTGCAGTCGGCTTTGGAAGGAAGTGACAATCAATGATCTCCCCAACTGTCCCATGAAAAAATGACATGTAATCATCCATAGTCAATGCGCATTCTAACGGTAACATTCCGATAAGATCTGGCATTAAAAACTCCGGAATCATTGCCGAGAAACGGGATGGGAAACCTGAAGATGACCTAGTCTGGATTCGTCGAACAAAGAACGCAATTCGTCGAGCTAAGTTTGAGTTCGTCGAGCTGAGCTTGATTTCGTCGACCAGACAATCTTCATTCGTCGAGCAGACAATCTTCATTCGTCGAGCTGAGATTCATCATTCGTCGGGCAGATCATTATCACTGTCAGACAGTATTCGTCGAACTGAGAAGCTGACTTCGTCGACCTGAGAAGCTGAGAACTTGAGGTCTAAGTTCGTCGAGCGTAGAATCCAATTCGTCGACCGAAGCTTGAAGCTGGACGTAGAAAAATTCTGAAGTTGTCCTGAATTTGGCTTGATGAAGAACCTCAACATTCGTCGAACAGAGAACAAAGATCGTCGAGCTCAGCACCAAGAAATGTCTCACGTTCGTCGAGCGCAGAACACTTTTCATCGAGCTGAGTTCGACGAACGTCGAACTCATTTGACTTAGTCTTGAAAACTTCTAAATCTGGAGTCTCTGAGGGTCTTGATGATTGCTGGTCCATCTGAAATTGAACCTAAGGACTTGGCCTAGACTCTAGGACACAAAATGACCCTGGCTATACATGATGGGTCACATCCTAAGTCAGTGAAACTAGCCCAAATCAACTAGGGATCCAACAATCTCTCCCTATTTGGGTGAGGTCACTAACAGAGACTCAAAATAAGAACAAATAGAAAAACATAGCAGGAAAATAAATATATCTGGCAGAGAATTAACAACACATGAAACAGTTATATATATATATATATATATATATATATATATATATATATATATATATATATATATATATATATATATATATATATACACAGCTTTGTCTAACAGATAGCATAGTTTGAAAAACAAAAACAGACAGAAATTGAAATAGCATGAAAATTACTTCTTTGGCTTCTTCTGCTTGGAGTTGTCTGCAGCTGTCTGCTCACCTGGCGTTTTGAATATGATTTCTCTCTTTGGATCTAAAGCCTGAGCCTTTGTCATAGTCATATCAGCTGCCCCAATAATGTTCAATGATGTTGCTCTGGGGACAACTGCTTCTGGATGAAGTTTCATGTAGTCATCACCATTGAATAGCTTGTTTCCTTTATCAAATCCTTTTAGCTCTTCTTTTCTATACTTTGACATGGTTGTGAGTCCTGATGTATCTTTGCCTTCAGCCTTGGCTTTATTAATCAGAGATAAGCCAATTAATTCCTAGAATCTGGCCATTTTTGTTGTATTAGCAGTTTCAGGATCTTTAAATGGGATTGGAGGAGAGAGAGGTCTCTTTGGACTTTCTGCTTTCTGTATATCAGAAATTTGTTGCTGCTGCTGCTGATGCTGTTGATGTTGATGTTGTGAAGAGGATGGCTGCCTCTGCTGGCTGCTTCCAGAAGATCTCCCTGATTGTCTCTGATATGTTTGCATTGGGGCAGATCTCCGAGAGCTAGAGGAGCCAGAGGCACCAGCTGCTGGAGGAGGAGGAGGAGGAGGATCCTTCCTGTATCTTTGCACTGGAGGAGGGGAATATCTCCTGCTTCTCTTTCTATCCTTCTACTGGTTCTTTGATAGCCACATCCATCCAGGCATTCCCTTGTATGGAGCAACATTGTGCAGAATATAATAGGGGGTGTCAGCATTGGGATTTGGCTTGGGATCTGGAGGAGGAAGAGCCTTCCTTTTCTTTGCTAGCATCTTCTTTTTCTTACTTACAGCATCTTCATCTGAGTCATCATCATCTTCTTCTTCAGACTCAGAGCCCTGAGGGATGTCATAAAGAGCATCCAGAGCTTTAAAAGCTTTATCAGAAATAAATGCTTTTTCTGGAGGAGGGCAGAAGGTTCAGGAGCTGAGGTTTCAGCAACAGGAGAGGAGAAGACTGCACAGGAGTCAGAAATAATGGGGACAGATCTTTCAGCTGCTGCCTTATTTTCTTCTTCAATATCAGCTAGAATTATCTCATCCAAATCTGGCAGGGGAGAGTCATCCATAACCAAGCTGGGGGATGAAATTTCTTCTGGAATGACCTCTGGACTAGAAGCTGAGATGGAAGCTGAAGCTGAGATAGCAAAATTGTCACAGAGTTGCTTAGCAACTGCTGGACTTACTGGAGAGGTGTAGGGTACAATAGCCAAACTTGTCTTAGAAAAATCTGCTAGGAGGAATTGCAAATGAACAGTATCAAAAATTTCCAGTAATTCTGGTAGATTAACTGTGGTATTCAGAGAGAAATCACCAACAGTTTTTATTAGTTCAACTAACTCATCCAAATCATTGTCAGTGTCCATAAAATGAATTAATTCAATCATCTCAGAATCAAAATCTGTCAAAATATCTGCATCTGTATCTGAATCTTCATCTGCTGGAGAGGGAACTACTGTTGTGACTGCTGTTGCTGCTGTATCTGAATCTACTGCAACTTCATCACTGAGCATCTCCCCCTGCCTGGGTCAGGAGAACCTGGAGCCAGGCCCCTTGATGAAGAGGGGATAACAGATAGGGCAGAAATCTGGCCATATAAAGAATTGATGGAGGTCACAAGAGGTGTAATGGCCTCTTGGATAAGAGATTTGATGAGAGGAGTGAGCAAGGATATGATGGTTGATGGATCAAATGGGGAAGGGGAAGAGGATGGAATGGAGGGTGGAATAACAGATGGAATGGGGGCATCTAGCATGATGGAGTCTGTGGGTATGTTGTAAGATGGAATGGTGGATAAGTGTGGGGGAAGAGGAGACTGAGGGAGTGTAGGAATGTTTGTCTCATGAGGTGAAGTAGGTGGTGTAGGAATGTTGGTAATGTCAAGAGGTGGAGATGAAGGAGGAGTAGGCACATGAGGGAGCTGTTTTGGTGGAAGGGGTGCTGGAAGAGATGGTGGTGATGGAATGACCTCTTCAGCAGGGTGGGGAGCGGCTTTTACAGCCCTGGTGCTCTCAGAAGTTTGGATGGAAGAGGAAGAAGCCTTTGAGGGCTTGGAGATAGTCCTCTCCCACCTACCAAACAGAGCGCATGTGAGGCGCTTGCTAGCATTTATGAAGATGGTCGGGGAGACCATGCATTCAGCAATCTTCTCTTTGAGGAAGATTCCCAAAATTCTGCCGAAGCAGACTTCCTTCTTGCTATTTTTTTTCTTTATCAACTCAAAGAAAATTATGCCCCAGTTGACATGTCTCTTGTTCACCAAGGTGCACATAACTAGGAATTGATTCTGGGTTATGTAGTCATGCGCTGAGTGCTTTCCCATCAGCACTTTCCCTACAATGTCTGCCAGAAACTGGTACGCGGCAGACAGTTGCTTCTTCAGCAACTTATTAGGGTTGCTGCCTGAAAATCCCATTAGCTTCATCATGTCACCAAACTCTTTAGAATCCATTTCTATGTTATCTTCTCCATTTACTAATCCAAAAATCTCAGAAAGAATTGCAGGAGATAACGGAACAGCTTGACTCCCGATATTGCCTGTCAGAACATCATCCTCAGAAACTGTAGATGTATACACCCATTATCTTATTTCAGTCGCATGTAGTTTAATTCTCCGGGTCATGAAGTCCTTCAGATTGAGTTCTTCCAGCAATTCCAGGATATAGAGGAAAATGGGGTCCGAATGGTGAAAAGAATCGAAGTCCATATCGAAACCAGTATCAAACTTCATCGCTGCTGACGTGCTTGCTGGAATATCCATTGATGACCTGCAGGAAAAACACAGAGAAAAACGGCGATCAAGAGCAAAAGAACTGAAAGCGCGGGACGGAGGTCGAAGAAAACCTAGATATAAGATTTTCAGAATATGAATCGATAATCTCCGTTCCACGAAAAAGAAAAATTCTTCGAACTGAGATCGACGAAATAAATTATAGACAAATAATTCGTCGATCTCATCCAGAAGAATCGAAAATAGTTCGTCGAACTCCGTTCAACGAAGCGTCTTCTGAAGCAAAGTTCGTCGATCTCCGGTCGACGAAAATTTTTTCCACATAGAGAGTTCGTAGATCTCCGTTCGACGAGAATCTCTCAAAATTTCCCTAATTCGTCGAACTCTGTTCGACGAACTCTGGAAAATTCGTTGAATGCAGACAGAAACTTGGTAAACTCTTCTCCATTAATCATTCCCAGTTGATTTATAAAGAACAGATGAGTTTTCTCATCCAATGGCTTGTTGAAAATGTCTGCTCTCTGTAAATCAGTAGGAATATGGATTAAGTTAATTTTCTTTTTGTCTACATTATCTCTAATGAAATGATGTCTTATTTCAATATGTTTAGTCCTAGAATGGTAAACTGGATTCTATGCTATAGCAATAGCACTAGTATTATCACAAAAAAAAGTTGAATTATTTAAGTTGACACCATAATCTAGGAGCTAATTTTGTATCCATAGCATCTGTGAACAGCAGCTGTCAGCAGCCATGTATTCTGCTTCTGCAGTTGATGTGGACACAGATGTCTGTTTTTTACAAAACCAGGAGACAAGTCTCATACCCAGGAACTAGCAAGTTCCAGAGGTACTCTTCCTGTCCACTCTACATCCAGCATAATCAGCATCTGAGTATCCAGTTAACTCAAATTCTGACTCTACAGGATACCAGAGTCCTAGATTAGGGCAACTCTTTATATATCTCAAAATTCTTTTTAGGAAAATAAGGTGAGATTCTTTAGGGTTCACTTGGAACCTAGCACAAAGGCATGTGGCAAACATTATATCAGGTCTGCTAGTTGTTAGTTATAATAGGGATCCAATAATTGCCCTATAATGTTTCTGATCTACAGGTTTCCCTGCTGCATCAGAATCCACAACAGCATTTGTAGTCATAGGGGTTTTCATCCCTGAAGCATCACTCATCCAAAACATTTTGATAAGCTCTTTAGCATACTTAGCTTGGGAGAGGAAGATACCATCTGGGAGCTGCTTCACTTGGAGACCAAGGAAGTAGGAAAGCTCACCCATGCTACTCATCTCAAATTTAGAATGCATGAGGTCAGCAAACCTCTTGCATAATTTGGGATCAATAGACCCAAAGATGATGTCATCCACATATATTTGTACTAATAATATTTGGTCCTTATGATGTCTAGTGAAGAGTGTTTTATCTATGGTTACTCTTGTAAATTTATGCTCTAAAAGAAAGCTTGTAAGGTCTCATACCAAGCTCTTGGAGCTTGCTTTAAACCATAGAGAGTTTTATGCAATTTAAAAACAAAAGAGGGTTGAGTTAGAGAGATAAAACCTGTAGGTTGTTCTACATAAACCTATTCTTGAAGCACTCCATTCAGAAATGCACTCTTGACATCCATTTGGTAGATCTTGAATCTCTTGTGAGCTGTATAGGTAAGGAATATTCTTATGGCCTCTAACCTTTCAACATGGGCAAAGGTTTGGCCATAGTCAATTCCTTCTTCTTGCCTGTAGCCTTGAGCAACAAGCCTAGCCTTATTCCTCATTATGTTGCCTTGAGCATCCAACTTGTTCCTGTAGACCCATTTGGTTCCAATAACTGGGTAGTTATGGGGTCTTGGAACCAAATCCCAAACTCTACATCTCTCAAACTGATTTAGTTCCTCTTGCATTGCAATGATCCAGTGGGGATCTTGCTCTGCTTCATGGATGGTGAGAGGTTCAATTTGAGAGAGAAAACAGGCATGCATCAAGTCTTGGTTGAGTTGATGCCTTGTCTGTACACCTGCTGAAATGTCTCCAATCACTTGAGATCTGGGGTGATCTCTAAGTGTGACAAGATCAGTTGGTGGAGTTTGTTGAGCAACAGCTTCTGTAATTAATTCCTCTTGAGGAATGGTACTAGCTGTTGAGGGAAGTTCAACCACTTCCTCTTGAATTTCTTCTTCACTTTCTTCAGCAACCTATGGAGTAGGATGGTTTGATACCTCTTGGGTAAGGTTTAGTCCATCCATAGACTCACATAGTTGTGGAACCTGCAAAAAGCTATTGGTAGAAATCTCTTTCTCCTTATATGACATGTTAGCTTCATCAAAAGATACATGCACAGATTCTTCAATTTTAAGGGTGGATTTATTAAAAACCCTATAGGCCTTGCTTACTTGGGAATATCCTAGAAAAATCCCTTCTTTAGCCTTAGCCTCAAACTTTTTAATGTATCTCTTGTTATTTGTGTGAATGTAACAAATACAACCAAAAACTTTGAAATATGTGATTTTAGGTTTCTTCCCTTTAAGTAATTCATAGGGGGTCTTGTTTTTCAGTTTATGTATAAGACTTCTATTCAGGACATAGTTGGCAGTATTTACAGCTTCTGCCCAAAAGGATAGAGGCATGTAAGCATCTGCCAATAAAGTACCTGCAGATTCAATGAGTGTACTATTTTTCCTTTCAGCAACCTCATTTTGTTGGGGAGTTCTAGGAGCTGAGAAGCACTCCTGATACCTTCCTTCTCACAGAACTCATGCATAAGAAGAGACTCAAACTCTGTGCCATGATCACTTCTGATCAATGCAACATGAGTAGAGAACTCAATCTATATGGTCCTGAGAAAATCTGTAAGAACCTTGAATGTATCTGACTTAGCTCTCAGAAAGGCTACCCAACTGAATCTAGAGAAATCATCAATAATCACTAAAGTATAAGAATTCCCTCCTAGGCTTTGTACTGCAATGGGTCCAAATAGATCCACATGAAGCAAATACAATATCCTAGGTGAATCACTTTTATTAATGGATTTAAAACTATTTTTGGTTTGCTTGTCTAACTGACAAGCCCTGCATAGGTTTTCCTTCTTGTAGGGGCCAGAAGGTAAACCTCTAACAAGGTTGTCTTTAGATAACCTAGATATATTCTTAAGATTTACATGTCCTAGTCTTTTATGTCATAACTCATTTTGATTACTAGTAACATTCAGTAAGCAGATATCAGTTGTGGCAGATATAAAATCTACTAAATATATGTTACCTTGTCTAAGTCCAATTAAAATAGTTTTGTTATTACTATCAATAATAGAACACGAAGTAGAATTAAAATGTACCTGATAACCTTCATCACATAGTTAACTTATGGATATAAGGTTATGTTTGAGTCATCTTACATAAGTTACTTTCTTGAAAGTCACTGATCCAATTTTGACTGCTCCATATCCTTCTGACTGGCCACTGTTTGAATCACCAAATATCACCTTTGGTCCTAGCTTGGGCTTGTAATTGGATAGATTGCCCTTGCTGCCTGTCATGTGTTTGGAGCAACCATTGTCCAAGTACCAGGTTTGACTCACCCTTGGACAACTCTTCACCTATACCTGCAAAGAAAAACAAAATTCAATTGTTCTTGACCCAGGTTACCTTGGGTCCTTTATTTTGTTGAAATGAAAAGCTAGAAATAACTGCTAATGCAGGTTGGGATTTATAGCCTATGGGGTGATATCTCCTAGGTGGAATTACCCAATCAGCTACTGGATTAAATGTCTTATTAATATGTTTAAAATTTCTGTAAGAGAAATGATTTAGGTTTGGTCTTTCTGGGTTCGACGAATTGTTGTAAGTTCGTCAACCAGAGTTTGACGAATAGGGCTGAGATCGTCGATCTCTTCTCAGAGAATGACAGTAGTCATTTTCTGTGCCCCAAGTTCGTCGACCTCTGCTCGACGAACCATACACAGTTTGTCGATCGCAGTTAGACGAATTGTTATATCTGAAGTTTGCGTTCAGCGTTCGTCTATCTGGGTTCGACGAACTGGCCACATTTCGTCGATCTGCGTTCGACGAATGCTGCTAAACTTTGTTTTTATTAACTATTTTCTGTTTTCTATTTCTCTTGTCTAGGGGTTTTGGATTGCTATCTGACATTGGTTTGTTTATTAACTTTTCTTTTCCCTTTGCAGAAATAAACTTGATGGGGGTTGTAAGAATATTTTCTTTATTATGGGGGGTAAACTTGATGAAGCACCTAAGCCCAGCTTGCCATTTAATCTAGCATTCACTGTTCTTGTAATGTCCATCAGCTTGAGACTTCTCCCATTGAGAGATTGCTCAAGTTATTTGGCCTCACATAATTCAGATTTTAATTTAATTATTTGTTCATTAGCTAAGGTTAGTTGGTATGTTAGCTTTATGTTCTCTGAATTTACAGGTTCAAGACTCCCTAATCTTTCTTTAAGAGTTCTTATTTCCTTTTCTGAATTGATTAGGTCTAAGCACATAGATTTGAATTCAGCTTTAAATAAATCAGAACTAAAGTCAAAGCTAGTGATAACCTGATCTGCCTCTGAGTCTGAGGCAGCTTCATCTTCAGATTCTTCTTCTGATCCAGAACAGCTCCTGGAGGCATCAATTGCCATTAGGCACACCTCCTTGAATCTAGCTTCTTCCTCTTCTTCACTTGAACTGGAGGAAGATGTTTCTTCTTCAGTGTCACTCCAAGTCTCAGCAACAAATCCCTTGTCTTTCTTTTTATATTTGCTGGAGGAGGGTCTGCTGCTGTGCTTTCTCCTAGAGTCCTTTTCTCTGCTCTTGTCCTTCTTCTGGTTTTCTGGACATTCTGAGATGTAATGTCCAGGCTTTCTGCACCCAAAACACACAACCTCCTTTGTTGGTGTCTTGTCATACTTGGGCTTATCATCTTGTCTGGACGATTTCCTTCTTAAATCATTCCTTGCCATCTTGCAGAACCTTTTGGCAAAGAGGCTCATGAGCTCTTCATTGGATGTTGATGTCTCATTTTCTTCAGATGCTTTGAAGGCTATGATGTGCTCCTTTCTAACTGGAGTTGTTGCCTTTTGTTCTGCTTCTTCTCTTGATTTGATCAGCTGCTCATAGGATTTCAATTTGCCTAGTAGAGGCTCAGTTGATATCTCACTAAGGCTTCTGGCTTCCTTGATTGGCCAGATTCTGGAATCCCAGGAGCTAGGGAAGCACATCAGAATCTTATCATTCACCTCTGTTAAGGTGATGTCCTTATCCAGGGTTTTGAGCTCATTGATAATTG
This sequence comes from Platanthera guangdongensis, assembly GCA_039583875.1. Lineage (NCBI taxonomy): Eukaryota > Viridiplantae > Streptophyta > Magnoliopsida > Asparagales > Orchidaceae > Platanthera > Platanthera guangdongensis. Next base: position 143,397,276 of record CM077166.1, on the reverse strand, counting down.
TGCTCAGCCTGTTGTACATTTCTGCCACTGATTCATTCTCATCCTTTTTAAAGTTATCATACAGGGATATGAGATTGGATCTCCTGTCCTTTCTTTCATCTGCAGAGCCAGCTACCATTTGGTTGAGAAAATCCCAAATGGCATTGGCTGAGGTGCACTCAGCCACCTTCTGGAATATATCATCTGACATAGTCTGGGCTAAGATATTCATTGCCTTAGCATCTGCCATCTTGGCTTTCTTGTATGCATCATTGTTTTCTGGAGGGGGCACTGCAGTCATGTTGGTTGAAGTGCTGGTAGAAGCTGCAGGTGCTGGAGGTACACCTGTCAAGATAACAGAAAAGATATCCTCATCAATAGAGTTCATGTATAATCTAATTCTTGCCTTCCAGATGGCAAACTTGTTAAGATTGCACACTGGAGGTCTAATGCTTGCATAGTCTTTGTTTTGGGCCATGTCTTGTGAAGAAATAAATCTAATGACAAAATCAAAACAAACATATCTAACTAGAGGGATATTTGTGGTTCAGGTGTTAGCCTGTGCAACCACTAAGGTGTGGTATTTTAACCAACCTCCCTCTGATACCAATTGAAAGTGCAGGTTAGATCTGAAATACTTTAGAGGGGGGGTGAATAGAGTATAGTGCTCACTAAAAACTTTTTACAACTTTTGTTGTATTCCTAAGTGAACAAGTCAGTAAGTAAATAAACTAAGCACAGCAAACTAAGCAATCGCAGAGCACAGCCAAAACACAAAGAAAAGGGCAACCAGACGACATAAGAAATTTTATAGTGGTTCCCCAACCTGGGTACATCCACTCTTCTACCACCGTGGTAGGAATCCACTCAGGTTTTTGATCTGGTGCCTGACACCAATGAGCTTTTGTTCAGGTGCTCAAAAACCAAAACCTCAAGTCTTTTGGAGGAAGACTTACAACCAGAATAATTTTGAAGGGAATTAAAACCCTGTACAGGAATTGGAAATAAAGAGATGGTGTCTTCTCTTTCTCAAAACAGTTGAGAAGGCTTGTGGATTGATTGTAGCAGATCTTGCTCCCCCTGAGATCTTGAGTGTATCAGGAAAGCTGGAGCACTGCTTCAGGGTGATAGGTCTTCAAAGTCCTAGAATGTCTGGACCAGTATTTGTTTCAGGAACTCCTCTGATAGATTGTTATTTGTTGTCCTTTGAAGTAGTCCTATAGAATTGAAGGAAAGAAGAAGACTCTTGATAGAATTTGATTGTTCTTCTTATTCTTGAAGATGTTCTCTGGTCAGGCTGATTGCAGTAGAACTTTTGATTTCTGTGTATGATTGTTCTTCTGTGCAATATGAGAGTATCTGTCTGATTGTCTGTCTGTATCACTGTATTGCTTGTTTGTACTGTGATTCTATTACTCTGTTACTGCTTGATCCTTTTTTTTCTTGTCTCTTTTTGACTGACTGAGAACATTCAAAATTCAAATGTTGAGCAGTAATTGCAGTCGGCTTTGGAAGGAAGAGACAAGCAATGATCTCCCCAACTGTCCCATGGAAAAACAGCATGTAATCGTCCATAGTCAATGCGCGTTCTAACGGTAACATTCCGAGAAGATCTGGCATTAAAAACTCCGGAATCATCGCCGAGAAACGGGACGGGAAACCTGAAGATGACCTATTCTGGATTCGTCGAACAAAGAACGCAATTCGTCGAGCTGAGTTTGAGTTCGTCAAGCTGAGCTTGAGTTCGTCGACTAGACAATCTTCATTCGTCGAGCAGAAAATCTTCATTCGTCGAGCTGAGATTCATCATTCGTCGAGCAGATCATTATCACTGTCAGACAGTATTCATCGAACTGAGAAGCTGACTTCATCGACCTGAGAAGCTGAGAACTTGAGGTCCAAGTTCGTCTAGCTTAGAATCCAATTCGTCGACCGAAGCTTGAAGCTGGACTTAGAAAAATTCTGAAGTTGTCCTGAATTTGGCTTGATGAAGAACCTCAACATTCGTCAAATAGAGAACTAAGATCGTCGAGCTCAGCACCAAGAAATGTCTCACGATTGTCGAGCGCATAACACTTTTCGTTGAGCTGAGTTCGACGAACGTCGAACTCATTTGACTTAGTCTTGAAAACTTTTAAATCTGGAGTCTCTGAGGGTCTTGATGATAGCTAGTCCATCTGAAATTGAACCTAAGGACTTGGCCTAGACTCTAGGACACAAAATGACCCTGGCTATACATGATGGGTCACATCCTAAGTCAGTGAACCTAGCCCAAATCAACTAGGGATCCAACAAAATGTATTATACCCTGCGGAAAAATACTTGATTAGATTAACTCAAACATCCTACATGAGTAAAAACATCCCTAAAGGACAACTCATGTCATGCAAGACTCTAAATTTAGTATAGTAGGAAAAATAGCTTTTACGGTCGCTAAAAATAACATGTTAGAGTTTCAAAATTATGCGATGCATGAAGTATTAGTAGTAGATTTTATAGTTGAAAATACCTAACGTGCATTCCTAACATAAATCCTCTCAGAGAACTAGTAATCCACATCCACATTTAAAGAAATGAGCAGCTAGCAAGTATTGAACAACTAACAAATCAGTGGGCGCCAACAAGCTGACACGAACCCACGAACAAAAGTCTATCTGAACTAGTAAAACTAAACCAGCAACAAACTACCTTGCTAAGACGAGGCAACAACCACGGCCAACACTACCGCCAGAAATCCAACACCAGCACTGCTAACTGCTACTGCACTGAACCTGAGGCATTCCAAAAACAGAACACCTCAGCAAGAAGGTACAAGTAGTAGCAGGAAAAGTAATAAACCAAAATAATCAAAGGGTCAACCGGGGTACCAACCCAAGACCAAAAGTACTAAAGTAAAGTACAAAAGGAAACAGGGCATCAACAGGAAAAGAACTCCTACGTTACTTGTCACGTTCCACAAGGGTGCACCAGACGCACAAGGCTATAAGGTGACTACATAAATATTTCTCCAGAAAGAAAATACAAAACCTTCATTGAAGGAAAAATACAAAACCTTCATTAGGCACCTGTGGTCAACTCTACCCAAAAACACAGCGAGGTGGTCACTCTTGGACAGACCACCCAAAAACAACAACGGGCGAGGTGGTCACCCTTGGACACACCACCCAAAAATAAAACGGATATATAATCCGTCTAACTGCGAGGGAGTCTCATACTCTCCACCATACACCGCAGACATCAAAAAACCAGGTAGACTTCCACAGGACACTAATGAAGGTAACAAACACTGCGGAGGTGGAATCGTCCACTAACTCCCTCATTCAAGAAACCCAAAGAAACCACAGCACAAATATCTCGAGATTTGGCTCGACAGATTCTACTTGACATTACTTGATTCGAGATGCGGTTGATCAACCTTTACGGATGACTTACAATCTTAGATAAACTCTAATACGTTCGATAACGATAAATAAGACAATTAACGCCAACACTAAAAACATTCTATCAAACCAATATGAAGTTACCAGATTCAGTTAGCGAAACAAGATTTAGAAATTTTCAAGTGATCGAAAAATTAGACATAGCTATAACTTGGAAAGAAAATCAAGGAACAAAACTCATTCGTTACCATCAAATCGGACAAGGAGAAATGAGGGGAAACCAAAACTTGCCTTGGTTTTACCGAAAAAGTCCACCGAATCACTCCACGTCGTAGATCGAGGCAAAAGGATGCGGGAGGAGTTGAAATCTAGACAAAAATGGCCAAAATTGAGGTTAGGGCCGAAAAACTCTAACGAGAAAACTCAAGAAACGGGGAAGATATTACCACAATGGCGTAGCTCTCGGCGAGTGCTTTCCAGATCTATGCTCGGATGAAGATTTCGAGCACTGGAGCACCGTCGGAGGCCACCGGAGGGTTCACGAAATATAATTTCTCTCTCACGCTCACGCTGCTCTGGTTCGGGAGGAAAGATCGAAGAAGATGAAGAAATTTTCTCTGATATAAATATGTATATATATATATATATATATATAAATAGATATATATATATTTTTATATTTATAAAAAGTTCTGTCCAAAAACGGAGTATTTACGCCCGGATGCGCGGAAGACGAAAATAAAGGTTTAGTATAGCTTTAAATCGAAAAGTAGTCAACATGAAAGTTGTAGATCTCGTCGAGATGCACAAATTTCATGTTAACCATTTTTCCATACGACATTTCTTTGACGCTCAAAAAGGCTCCGGAACATAAACTGCAACGGACTACACGAGAACAAGCTTATGGGTACTCGAGAGGTAGAAAACGGCTACTCGAGTAGGAAGAAATAATCACTCGAGTAAAAGGGAAAAAGGTACTCGTGTAGGTGAAAAAAAACTACTCGTGTATATGTAAAAATATCACTCGAGTAATACAAATCACTCGAGTAAGAGGGAAAAATCTCTCGAGTATAAAACTGACCACTCGTGTAGATTCACTTGTGTAATAAACTAACCACTCGAGTAGATAAAATGAAATTTGCATATATCCATAAATTCTTTACAAATATATCCTGAAAATTAAACTATATGAATGAATAGTGTTTTTCATTTTTGAATAGTACTTTAGTATTAAAATATTCATATTTTATATATTTTGAATAAGAAAACACGAGTTCAAAATGGAGGCCCAAACGCACGCTGAATTGACGCTACGAACACAACGGCGAATTCAAAACTAGAATCCGACAAGCCATTCCCGAGATATTAATCTTCGAAGTATACGGCGAACATAAACAAATCCAAAACTTCAATCGCGCGCCGAGACTCCAAAAATGCTCGGATTGCGACGAAACTTGACGAGCAAGTCCAAAATTACTTAACTTGAATTCCAAATGCAAAATCTTCTCATTATAACAAGAATTCGGCCTACTCGACCGCACGGACGTGAAAATGCCTTAATGGCATTGTGCCGTCAACTCGACGTTAAAGGTAACGCCACGACGTCATAAATCTGACGTTGCCCAATCAAATAAAATCATTGCAAAATCAGGAGCGTTATAATGATTCTTCGGTGTCACTCCATGTTTCTGCAATAAACCCTCTCTCCTTCTTCTTGTGCTTGTAGGAAGATGGTTTGCTGGAGTGCTTCTTGGAGTCTTTCACCTTTCTCCTTTCCTTGTACTTGTTTTTTGGACATTCTGGAAGAATACGTCTAGGTTTCCTGCAACCAAAACAGATAATCTCTTTAGAAGGGGTTTTATCATACCTTGGTTTATCATCACTCCTTGATGATTTCCTTCTGAATTCTTTTCTCCCCATCTTGAAGAATCTCTTTGCAAAGAGACTCATCAACTCTTCATTTGATGGAGAAGTTTTTGATTCTTCTGAAGCTTTGAAGGCTATATTCTGCTCTTTCCTAGTTGGTGTAGCAGTATTATTTTGCTCAGCTTCTCTTGTCTTCAGCAGCTGTTCATAGGATTTCATCTTTCCTAAGACTGATTCTGTAGTCATCTCATGTGTGTTTCTGGTCTCTCTGATATGCCAGATTCTAGAGTCCCATGAGCTGGGGAAGCACATGAGAATCTTGTCATTTAGTTCTGTGACTGAGATGTCTTTGTCAAGAGTTTTTAGCTCATTAACAATGAGACTGAGTCTATTGTACATCTCAGAAACTTGCTCAGTTTCTTCCTTTTTTGAAATTTTCATACTGGGAGATGAGATGAGCTTTCCTGTCCTTCCTTTCATCTGTTGATCATGCAACCATCTGGTTTAAGGAATCCCAGATGGCCTTGGCTGATTCACATTCAGCTACTTTCTGAAATATGTCATCAGACATTATTTGTGCCAGTATGTTCATGGCTCTTGCATCAGCAATCTTTGTCTTCTTGTATGCATCATTATAGTCTGGAGGAGGTACTGCAGTCATGTTTGTGGAAGTACTTGCAGGGGCAGCTGGTGGTGGAGGTACTCCTGTTAAGATAGAAGAAAAAATATCTTCATCAATAGAATTCATATAAAGCCTGATTCTTGCCTTCTAGATTCCAAACTTTTGCAAGTTGCAAACTGGAGGTCTGGTGCTTGCAAATTCCTTGTATTGTGTCATGGTACAACAAAGAATAGAGTAAACAGATATCTATCAGAGATCTTAGGTTCAGGTATTAGCCTGTACAACCTTAAAAACACACCCTCTGATACCAATTGAAAGTAAGGGATAGATACAGTTTACTCTAGAGGGGGGTGAATAGAGTATAAAAAAAATGTTTTGATTTATTGCGGAATTAAAATATTGATACTTATATGAAAGAGTTAAAAGCAAGAAACTATCACAGCACAATGCACAAAGAAAACACAAGGCAATCCAGACGACACAAGAAATTTTATAGTGGTTCCCCAAATCTGGGTACATCCACTCTTCTACCACCCTGGTAGGAATCTACTTAGGTTTTTGATTAGGTGCTCTATCACCACAAGATCTGCTTCAGGTAGATCTAGAAACCCTTCAGGCTTTTGATCAGGTGCCTAAAAACTAATAGGTTTTTGATCAGGTGCCCTATCACCAAGGAGTTTACTTTTGAAGGGAGTAAGAACCCTGTACACGAGAGGTTAAAGAAAAATAGATGACAGTCTTCTCTTTCTCAAACACAATGAGAAGACTATGTGGATTTTGATGATGCCAAAGCTCCCCCTGAGATATTGAGTAGTTTCAGGAAGCAGGAAGCGTTGTCCAGGGTGTAGGTCTTCAGATTGATGTTGATTCAAGTTCTATGTAGATTGTTGAAGCCTGATGAAGGAAGAAGACTAGAGAGATTTGTGTGTTCAGCAAGTTCTTCTTCTTCCTTATTTTTGGCAAAGCAAGAAACCTTGAGAGCAACAGACTACTCCTTGGATAAAGACATGTTCTTCTCTTCTTCAGCTTTTCCTGTATTGAGTTGCATCTCATATGACATAAGTTTCCCGAAGAGATTCTGCGGGTCTGTCTCAGCTATATTTCCAAATTCCCAGATAGCACAAACATTATTATCTCATTCCTTAGTTATGGATCTCAAGAACTTATTATTCAGTTCTCTGTTTGTGAAGACTCGGCTGTAGACCCTTAGGCCGTTGACTATCTTGAAGAAGTTTTCAAATGTATCTACAATAGTATGCTTGGGTCCTTATCGGAAGGCTTCATATTTCTGATTCAGAAGGGATCTTCTATCATCCCTAACTTCTTTTGTGCCTTGCATCAAGGTGACGAGGGACTGCCACTTCTCCTTAGCATACTAGCAGTGGATCAGGTTATGCAACATGGAGTCATCAACTGCACTTGTTATAATATTCTTTGCCTTCTTATCAAAACACATAAGTGCAATCTCATCTTTGTCGAGATCCATCAATTTATTATGAACTTTATTTGTTGGATATATAGTGGAGACGATCATAGGAACGTAAGGACCTTCTTCAACAATCATGAAGATCCTTGGATCCACAGCTTCCATGAAAAATCTAATTCTTTCTTTCCACATGGGAAAGTTATTCTTTGTGCACAAGGAAAGCTTGGCAAAATCTTTAGCCTTGTCCATGCTTGGATAATCTCAAAAGACAACTAGGGACAGATCTGATCAAAATGTTAACCTTTTAGTGATCAACCTCGCTCTGATACCAATTAAAAGTGTTCAGTTGTCAACCTAAATCACCTAGAGGGTGGTGAATAGGTGAGTTGTGTGTCTTTTTATGGAATAAAAGTTAGTGATCTATGCACACAAAAATCTACCAAGCATTTACAAACGACAAGAGATTTATAGTGGTTCCCCAACCTTGGGTATATCCACTTTCCACTCACCGATCTAGCAAAGCACTAGACTCAGCTACTCCACTATCTCGGATTGAAAACCAATCCTACGCCTCGGATTAAAGTTCCAACAACTCGATCCACAATACGGATCTACACTCGGAAGATGAAAACTTCCTACAGCTCGGAGACAAAAGCTCCTACACTCGGAGAGGAATCTCCTACAAGAATAAATTGAGAAAATGAAATACAAACAGTAATATTTCTTAGATCTTGAAAATCTTAGCCAAGGTCTTCTTCCTTTGAACTTGCGGCTTTATCAGAAAATTTGAAGAAGAGGCTCGGCAAGATCTGGATCTGAAATTTCTTTGACTCATATGATCTGAGAGATGATGAGGAGTTGAAGAACAATCTCGATATGTAAGTCGACTTGATCTGAATCTTCTTGAACGCAAGCCCTAGGCGATTTGCACGATGGTGGTAGGCGGCGGCTTTCATTTTTGGAAAGAGAAAACAGGATTTGGAATTCTTAAGAATATTCTTTACAGCGCTTATTGTTAGGGTTAATCGAATTTGATAAGACCTTATATAAGATCTCCCTAACGGTCATAATTAGCATTAATGATGTACATGTGGACCAATCACGTCAAGATATTTGAAAATCCCGTTGGTTCTGGACTTGGTGAAAATTCTTGAAAAATTGACTGAATTACTCGAGTGGAAGATAAGCTACTCGAGTACTAATATGAGTTCTCGAGTGGACTAAATCAGACAACTCGAGATGAAGTCTTCAGAAAATTCAGAACAGAATCTATCTTCACTCTAGTGGAATCAGACTTACTCGAGTGCTAGAAAGTTTACTCGAGACGTGGAGATGAACTACTCGAGACAAGGACTTGGAGAAAATTCTGGGAGTTAAAATCTGGTTACTCGAGTACTGGAGCTTGACTACTCAAGAAGTAGATAGATTACTCGAGTACATGAACTTCACTACTCGAGTGGGGTAAAAACATCATGAGAGTTTTCCTTCTATCACTCGATACAAAGTATTCATCTACTCGAGCGGTGAACTTGACCACTCGAGTAAAAGACTTAGAATAATTCTGAGAGGTAAAAACTGTCAACTCGAGTATAAGAAGAAGTCTACTCGAGTAATGGACTTGGCCACTCGAGAGCTATGTTCAGACTACTTGAGAGCCATTTCCTTTACTTGAGATACAAACTTAATTTACTCGAGTACATCTAAGGTTCAACTCGATTACTTAAGCTTCTACTCGAGTGAAATATTTAGAGTATTTTCCTTCATGAGAATTTTCCTTTCTTCAATAAAATCAACAATAAGTCTTTCATCAACAATCCTAGTGCTTGAAGATGAAGTGTATCCCAATAGAGAGGCTACACATGAGTCAACACCATGGATCACACAATGAGCTATTACATTGTATGGTTCTGTATTTGGTGACCCATTGCAGACTGACATTGGTCTACACTTGGCAATTAAGTCCTGCAAACACATAACTCAAACAATACATCAAATCCACTTAATTCATCTTAGTTCAAGGGTGACTTCACCAAATCTGGGTTATTGTGGATACAATACCCAACACGATTACAATCGTCATCGAACACAAACTTGACATCCTTCGCCAATAGATTAGATAGGGGATTAGCTATAGAAGTCTCAAATAAAACGCCGGTAAAATTCAGCATGCCCCAAAAAACTACGAATGTCATGAAGTGTCGACGGAGGTGGCAGGTTTCTAATCACCTCTACCTTTGTCGGATCAACCTCAAGCCCCTGCTGAGAAACCTTATGCCCCAGAATGATCCCCTCACGCACCATGAAATGGCACTTCTCCCAATTGAGCACTAAATTAGTATCCTCGCAACGTTGCAAGACCAAAGCAAGGCGGTGCAGCGCTTCTTCGAAGTTATCACCAAACAAGGAGAAGTCATTCATGAACACCTCCAAGAAATCCCCAACCATCTCGTAAAAAACCGCGATCATACATCACTGGAAGGTGGCTACCCCATTCCACAACCCAAAAGGTAGCCGCCTGAAAGCAAAGGTCCCAGACGGGCAGGTAAACGTTGTCTTCTCCTCATCCTCTGGGCAATTGCAAGCTGATAATAGCCCGAGTAGCCGTCCAGAAGGCAGTAGTAATCATGCCCTGCCAGCCTTTCCAGAATCTGGTCCATGAACGGTAGCAATAAGTGGTCTTTCCTGGTTGCCGCATTAAGCTTTCGATAACGATACAAACTCTTCATCCAATGACAGGCCTCGTAGTAAGCGGCTCGCTGTTCTCATTATGAACGATAGTGATTCCTCCCTTTTTGGGCACCAACTGCACCGGACTCACCCATTTGTTGTCGCTTATGGGATATATAATACTGGCATCCAAAAGCTTGATAACCTCGTTCTTCACCACGTCCTGCAACATAGGGTTCAATCTGCACTGCGGTTGAGCTGAAGGCTTGAAGTTATCTTCTAGCAATATCTTGTGCATGCACACCGTGGGGCTAATTCCTTTGACATCTGAGATTTTCCACCCAAAGGCTTTTCTATGTAACTTCAGCACTTCAACAAGATGGACCTCCTGATCAGCTGTAGGAAGAGCCAAGATAATGGCAGGATAAGTTTCTTTCTCTCCTAGAAAGACATACTTCAGCATTCTTGGGAGCGACTTAAGCTCACGAGATCCGTCTGAGTCAAACGGGGGTACCGCCAGAAGCTTGGGATCTCCAACCGGCTCCTCGCATGACCCTTCCTGAATATTTATATCGGGGTCAGAAAACTCACTCTCAACCTCATCAGGCTGAAAAGTACGGTAGTCGTCAATCTCCATAGCACCTAGCTCCGCATGAATATCCCTCTTAATGTCTTATACATATCAAAAATAGTCTTCTATGATCCTATGTGCAACGTCAGCAAACCCTTTTCCACATCGATGATGGCTCTAGCAGTGACCAGGAACGGACGCCCCAGAATAATCGGCGACCCATCCGCATCCTCAATATCGAGGATAACGAAGTCGGACGGAAAGGACAACCAGTTAACCTCAACTATGAGATCCTCAACCACTCCAACCGGTTTCTTCTTTGATCGATCAGCCAGCTGCAGAATAACATTAGTGGGCCGAAGAACACCAGAGCCCAGCTCACGAAAGATGGATAACGGCATGAGATTGATGGACGCTCCAGAATCACACAATGCATGACTAAGCGTGGATCGCCCAATGGTACACGCAATTGTGAAGCTCCCTTGATCTTTTTGTTTTATGGGCCAATCCCGCACCACCATTGCGGGGCAATCCTCCCAGATCGAAACGCTGCTGCATAACTCAGAAGCCCGATTTTTTGCCAGAAGATCCTTCAAGTACTTTGCATAGCGCGGCACCTGTGTCAGCAGGTCGAACATGGGAATGCTCACCTGAACACCCTTCAGAAAGTCCTGAAACTTTTGTTGTTGCCTCTCTTTTTTGATATTTTGTAGCCTATGCGGAAATGGAGGCCTTGCTCGTGGGAGTTGGACTTAAGGTGTAATAGCCACCGAGGGTTCCTTGGGTGGCTCATTGGTACTCTGCTCATCCCGGCATTCAGAGGGTTGGTCCTCCCGACGTACACGTTCATCCACAAGTCTACCGCTTTTGAGGTTCATAGAATTTACTGTCTCGGCAGGACGGCAGACCCATATTTCCAGCATTTTACCGATGGCGGAGATAATATCTTGATGGCGTGCCCCCTCCTCCACCATTTGAAGATGATGCTGACGATGCTGATGATGATCCGGTTGATAAGGTAATACAACTCAAGGACGTGAGGCGGCACGACGATGCTAACGGAAGGCTACGCTACAACCTCCGCCCGCGGCGTGCTGCAGCCACTACAAAGAATTAGCCTTATTTATTTCCTTTTCTTGCACTCTATTTTATATTAGGAATATAAAATTATCCTATGTTTATGTGATAATTTTATATTCATTGAATGTTTTATTCTTTTTAATTTTGAACAATTTTAATGTTGGTGTGTAATTAGCCATTCGGATGGATGAGATTACATCTCCAACATGAAGGGTTAAGGCTTGTTTGTAACTCCTATATAAGGAGGCTTTCTTATGAGATAATAAGAAGATTGAAAACCTAATTTCCTCCTTGTGAAATTTCGGCCAAGAGGAGTGTTCTCCAAGCCGCCGCCACCCTTATGTGGTGTGAAACCCCCCCCCCCCCCCCTGCTCCATCCATCCGTTCGGTGCGACTCCGGCGCGGCTTCCTTTGGTGTGACTCCTTGGAAGAAGGTTGCAAACCATTCGGTGTGATGCCGGTGGATCCGTGGAGAGAGTGATTCTCCCACAGTTATCTTGTATGAAAGCTTTCCGGTTGGGTAATCTCTCCCCCCTCCCTTGTGTGATTTCTTCTCTTTAGTTGTGGTGGTTTTCACAAATCGTTTTTTCCGGATCGTTAATTTAATCGCTGCAAGTTTTGAATCGAAATCGCCGTTGCAAGGCTTTTTATTTCCGTATCGGGTGGATCCTATTTGCCTGAGCGGATCTTGGCCTATAGCCTTGGTCTTGTTCTCAAAAAGGAGTGGCAACCTTTGTGTTTTCTTGGGGAATATTCTGACCCAAATTTCCGATCGTTGTTTTCGAGTCGACCATTCCTCCTTTGATGTTTGTGCTGCATTCTTGTGATGAGGAACTATTGTGGGCAAGAGGTGTTGTGTAGGTGCGGTAGATCTACGATGTGTAGAGCGGAGATAGAGAGTTAGATTCGTGGAGATCTTCGATCCGACATCCCTACATCAATTTGGTATCAGAGGCGGTCGTTTCAACTTTCACGTTGCAAACATCCTCCCTGCATTCCTTGTTGGTTGATCGGATCTCTAGAAAATCAAAAAAATTATTTTCTGTGGTCTGCCAATAGCGGGCTGAAATCTTTATTTTTCAGCAAAATTTCAAACAAAAAACTTTTTTAATTATCTACGTGTTATTCACATTGGGAATATATAAAAATATCTTATTTTCAACATAGCTACAGCTCTAGGAAAAATCATCTTTCCAAACTTTTACTAAACCTGAATGCGCACTAGGCTCGGATCGGAATATTTGACTCTGTCTATGTCTTGGATGGCTGCGAATGAGCGTGGGGATCCCAACACCGAGGCCATAGTAGGTCTGCGAAACTAAATAACGGAACTTAGAGACATGTTAACACAGATCCTACAAAACCAAGCTAGGCCACCCCCGCCACATGTTAATGTTGACCGGCCCAACCGGCACCAACATAACTCTGATTCGGATTCTGATGGGGACTCTCCGCGGGTTCCCCCTAGAGGGCACCGCCCCGAGCGAGACTTTGATATTACCAGGGCCATTAAGATAAATGCCCCCACTTATGATGGCATAGGAGATCCCCAAATCTTCCTAAACTGGACAGTGGACATGGAGTGTTACTTCGAGTGGCACAACCTAACGGATCCCCAAAAGGTCCAAGTTGCCCGGATGAAGTTAACCGGTCGTGCAAAGACGTTTTGGTTGAATGAGGAGCGAAGGTTAGGAATCGGACACGGAGCCCCCTTATAGGTTGGCCAGTAATGAAGAACCTGTTGACTGATCAGTACGTTCTCGCGTACCATCGGACACAGATGTTCGATGAGCTTGCCACTCTACGGCAGGGCTCAAGCTCGGTAGCTGAATATATGGGTGAACGTAAGGACCATATGGTGCGATTTGACCTTAGGGAGATCCCCGAAGTCACTTTATCTAGAATACAAAAAGGGCTTCACCCCGATATCCAAAGGAAGCTCTTGTGATATGGGCATACGGACTTGAACACGACTTTTAATGCTGCCTTGGACATTGAAAAACACCTAGCCACTAAGGCTCACTCCCGTTACGCTCATGCGAAGAACAAGTCCACCACAGGGGCATCTTCTTCCACATACCCTGATAAGGGAAAGTTCAAATCCACCGAGTCGAAGTCAATCGTGATCACCGCTAGGAACACCAAGAACCCTGCGAGTGAGCGTGTCCCTATAGGGAAGGTTAGCAAGGCTAACACCACTTGTTACTCTTACGGCATTCAAGGCCACTATGCCTACGAATGCCCAACAAAGACGAAAACTTTAACCTTATTAGAGCCAACTACCAACCCTGACGATTATGTATTCGAGGCTACAGAGGAGAGTGACCCCGAAGGAGTCCCTAGTGACTTAGAGGACGATCACCCCCTTATGGTGATGCGTTGTATTTTGACCACTTCTCGTCCATTAGATGATTGGAAGAGGACGAACATTTTTTCTCTGATTTTTAAGAGTGATGAGAAGCTTTGCAAGCTGATTGTTGATAGTGGTAGCTGCGTGAATGTCGTATCTGAGAACGCTGTTACACGTATGTCCTTGATCACGGAACCATACCCGACCCCATATCAGGTCGATTGGATCAACAAGATCTCTGTACCCGTTACCAAGCGCTGCCTGGTCCCACTCTCAATCAAATCCTACATTGATGAGGTGTGGTGTGATGTCCTTCCGATGGATGCTTGTCATGTGTTGTTAGGCCGCCCTTGGTTATACGACTGTGATGTTACACATTTTGGTAAAGCCAACACTTATGAATTCAAATTCAATGGCAAAACCATCACTTTGAGGCCGACCATCCCAAAGGAGCCCGTAGTCTTGGCTAAGGACACCACTATTCCGGTAGAACGGAAAATGTTGAATCTAGTTGGTAGGAAAGAGTTTGTGTAACGCCTCGAAACTCAAAGGAGAGAAGGGGGACGTTTTGGGCCAGTTTGGCTTCTGGATACAGGCACACGGCCGGGGACATGGGCGTGTCCCAGGGCGTGTCAAGCCTGTGTCGACACTGAGACGGGAAGTCAACACTTTGGTCTCGACATTGTGTCGAGACTGGGCACACGGCCTGCGACACGGGCGTGTCGCAGGGCGTGTCGACCCGTGTCGACACTTAGCCGCGAAGTCGACACTCTGCATTAGACGAAGTGTCGAGACATGGAACACGGCCTGTGACACGGGCGTGTCGCAGGGCGTGTCAACCCGTGTCGACATTCGTCCCGGGGAGTCGACACTTTGGTCTCGACATTGTGTCGAGACAAGGCACACGGCCTAGGATACGGGCGTGTCCAAGGCCGTGTCAACAGGTCGACGATCTTCGCTCGACGAAGTGTCGAGTGTCGAGACCGTGTACACGGCCTGGGGTCCAGGCGTGTTGAGGTGACATGGGTAAGGGCACGGGCGTGTCCTAGAACCCGTGCAGTGCTCGGGTTGATTTCGAGGAAAAATGATGGGGGTACACGGCCGGCCACACGGCCGTGTCAGGTGGAACACGGGCATGTCAGCTCGAACACGGGCATGTTCGATACCCGTGTGAGGTTCCAGGCGAGCCGATTTTGACGGCGAATGAGGCACACGGCCCTGGACACAGGCGTGTGCCAGGCCGTGTTCGGTCCAGATTGGGCATTTCAGTCCCGAATCAAAGCCGTTCGTTTCCTTATTTTGAGATCCAACGGCTGGGGGTTGTTCCTGAAGGGATATACCCGGGATTGGACTTAGAAACCCTCACTTTTCATGAGTGGTTAGCTTTCTAAAACCTTAGAGAAAGTAGAGAGTCAAGGAAGGAAGAAGGAGCTAGATCCGACCATTCAAGGAGCTTCGGAGCTCCGAATCGCGAGCCGACTCCGGATCTATGGAGGCAAAGCTAGTGCTGTGCTTTTCATCTGCTTACTTTTCAATGGCTCCAAAGAGGAACGCTAGGGTAACGATCCTCATCTTGAGCATGAGTAGCTCTCTTTCTTTGCATAGGAAGCCCGCTCTCACGAGTTTGCGGAGAGTTGGAGGCGTTCCTTCGGGTAGATATGTGAAGTCCCCATTGTTTAGAGTCCGTAAGCGAGAACGGACATAGGCATGATGTGTGAAGCCTACCCGGATATGTTGGTCTGGATCGGTGATGTTGCATTGCATAATGCCGGAGAAGACTCCGTGCTATTGGTTATTTTTCGGGTTTTCTACGCGGTAGATTGCAGCAGGGAGCCTTGGGGACTAACCCAAAGGTGCACCCGGAAAACTGGGCGGATACGAGATCTTACCAACTTGGTGGCCTGAGAGCCAACTTGAACATAACTGGGTTATGTGACTTATGATGGAAATGGGACTCGGTGGAAGTTTGACCTGCGCATATGACTAAAATTGTCGTTGCGATGTGAGCACGGGTTAGATGGAACCGTACCCGTTCTATGTCGTTCGGCTAAAGAGACCTAAAGGCACGTGGCACTTGTCGTTGGCATAGATTAGGGTCTTTGGCAGTCGATGACTTAAATTGTCGTGACCCAGGCCAAGAAGACAAATTGCTCATAGGTTTGGCCATCTAAGTGGCGGTGGTGAGTCCGGAATGTCGATGGCTTAAATTGTCGTGACATCGACCGGTTCACCGAGAATGTGCCCTGAGAGCACGGGGTGTGTGGCCGTGAGAGCCAACGTCTGTGATGTAATGGCTAAATATTTATATTGATCGCTTATGCTAATGAAATGCAGGGAAGGAGCATCGCCGCCCCGAATTGGGGGCGGGATCGTTATAATTTGGTCAGCATTGCTGACTGTTGCCTTGTTTTGCCACCGTGCGGTGGTATGTTGCTTGCAGGTGCAGCTGGACCAAGCGGTCAATAGCGGGCTAACGCCCGAATGCGAAGCCGGCCCTTGAAGGCCTGATTTGAAGTGTTTACTGCTATATTCATGTGTGACCAGCCTGTGTGCCTTGGTTTGTAAAACATGTAATCTAAAGTGAAACATTTTGTAAGGCCTTAAGGCTTATTTTGGGTATTTTGTATATCATTCCTATTTTGTATTAGTGGACATTCATGCTTTAATGCTGGGTTCTTTGTTACAACTTTTATAAAATGCTTCCGCTAGAATGCTCTGAGTAGGACGTTGAGATTGGTTGGATGGTTTCCATAAGTAACCACCCGGTCTGTCTGTAGTATATGGCGTCGGGCCCCTGCCGGACCTACTGCTATATGCTATGCGACGGATAGGGGGTGTTACAATTTGGTATCAGACTACTGGTTTTGGTCGGGCTTAAAGTGAATTCGTGGGCGAATTCTTTTTAAGGGGTGGTGAGCACATTGTGTGCGTCATCGTTATAACAGTAAAAGAACCCATGAATGTCCACTTAGGAATGAAAATACTCGTGTTTGAGGAACCTGCGTGTTCCTATAATTGCTATTTGCAATTTATTTGGTCGCTTAACGGTGTTTTGTACCACTATAGGTGACCAGAAGTGGTGTTGGGCCGTCAGAACGCCGAGTTTCTGAGGCCAGTAGTGCACCGGATGTTGCTCCTGCAACACCTCTGTCGGCTGAGAATATTCGATTGGTGGCTGAAGCGGTGTTGGTCGTGATAAATGCGCAGCCTGTAAGGCAAGCGCAGCAGCCCGCTCCTGATGGAGCAAGAACCTCTTCAAGAGGCCGAGCCGAGGAGAGTGGAGCAAGTGGTTGTGGAACCGGTGGTGCCAAGGAGGGCTACTGAGAGGCAGCTTAAGCATGTTATGAGCTTTAACCCTCCGTTATTCTCGGGGTTGGGAACCTCATCTCATGCTGAAAACTGGCTCTCCAGGGTGAAGAGAGTGATGACAGCAACGGAGACGGAGGAGTGGCAAATGACCACCATCGCTACGTTCCTTTTGGACGGTGAAGCGAGAATGTGGTGGGAAGGATTGGAGCTGCACTTATTGAGAGGTAGGCAACTTGTTGATGTCTCGATGGAAGAGTTCTCGAGATTGTTCTTGGCTAGATACCTCCCTTCGACGCAGAAGATAGCGTTGGAGAATGAGTTTCTGAAGTTGGTTCAGGGTGAGAAGAGCGTGGATGAATATCTCCATGAGTTCACTCGTTTGAGTCGTTATGCTAGCTCCACCATCGTGGATGAGGAGCGCAAGACTAATCGCTTCTATGAAGGCTTGAGAGATGAGTTGAGATTACTACTCTCGGGGCCAATGACACAGGGTTTCTTAACCTTGGTCAATACTGCTCGGTCCTTGGAGAAGGACATGAAGAATGTGCAAGCAAAAAAAGTCTTGGGTGATAGGAAATCTGAATTTAAAGTGACGACTACTTCAAAGACCGGCTATCGGAGGTCTTTCAAGAAGCATAGGACTTCGGGTCCAGCTCCTTCTGGCGCTTCTGGGGCGACTACAGGTCGGACCCCGGGCACGTGTTTTACTTGTGGAAAGACGGGGCACTTTGCCCGTGTCTGTTGGAGCGGACGTCCTAAGTCTGAGAGAAAGCCGGGAGCTACTTATGAAGAGAAGGGAAAGGCGGTGGAGTCGACCGCATCCCATTATGCTCCGGCCCAACCAAGGGTCTACAATCTTGGCCAACAGGAGGCCATCAAACAAGCTGATGTGGTGACAGGTACGGTTTAATTTATAGCAAGTCAATTTCTTTAAATACTTGTTATGCACATGTTATCTTACCACTGCTTGTTTAGGATTTGTATTGATTTGTGAAAATCCGGCACGAGCACTCTTCGATACGGGAGCTTCACACTCCTTGTTCGAAAGATTTATATCACGCATCAGAGTCCCTTCTTCGATGGCCAAGGATAAGTTGGATGTGTTATTGCCCAATGGGTGTTCGATGCGAGCGGATAGGATCTGCGATGTTAAGATTCGTATTGAGGAGCAGGAGTTCGACCTGCGGGCGTCTTTACTTCCGTTGGTGGAGTTTGACGTTATATTTGGCATGGACTGGCTCTCGGAGCAGCAGGCCCATATAGATTGCGGTAGCAAGGAAGTTAAGCTGGGAGCAAGTCGTGAAACGACTTTTACGGGCTTAAAAGGGTCGAGCAAGACGTTGATGTCTGCTCTTCAGGTGGTGAAGGCGGTTCGTGCCAGTGCAGAACTGTTCTTTACACTAGTGGAGGTTGCAAAGCCGAAGCCCACGTTGGATTGTATTTCAGTGGTATCGGAATACCCTGATGTGTTCCCCACAGATCTTCCTGGAGCCCCGCCTCAGCGGGAGATAGATTTTACTATTGAGCTAGTGCCAGGTGCAAAGCCTGTGTCACGATCTCCTTATCGGGTAGCGCCTAAGGAAATGGCGGAGCTGAAAGTTCAACTGCAAGAGTTGTTGGAGCAAGGGTATGTGCGCCCGAGTTCTTCGCCTTGGAGCGCACCGGTCCTCTTTGTTAAGAAGAAGGACGGAAGCTTGAGGCTATGTATTGATTATCGGGAGCTCAACAAGCTGACGGAGAAGAACAAGTACCCGATCCCCCGGATTGATGATCTTTTTGATCAGTTAGTCGGGTCGACGGTGTACTCGAAGTTGGATCTCAAGGCTTGGGTACTATCAGTTGCGAATAAGGGAGAGTGATATCCCGAAGACAGCATTTAGTACGAGATACGGGCATTATGAGTTTACGGTCATGCCGTTTGGGCTGACTAATGCGCCGTCAGTGTTCATGGATTTGATGAACAGGACGTTCAGGGAGTACTTGGACCATTTTGTGATCGTCTTCATCGACGATATTTTGGTGTACTCGCAAAGTGAGGAAGATCACTTCAAGCATCTTCATTTGGTGTTGGAGACGCTAAGAAGAAATCAGTTGTATGCCAAGTTCTCGAAGTGCGAGTTTTGGCTATCCTCAGTGGCGTTCCTCGGTCATATAGTAAGTGGAGAGGGTATTGCTGTGGATCCGGCGAAGATTGTTGCGATACGGAAGTGGCCTGAGCTTGTTACTGTAGCGGAAGTCCGGAGTTTTCTGGGGCTTGTCGGCTATTATAGGCGCTTCGTAGAGAACTTCTCACGGATAGCGTTACCTCTCACTACATTGACGAGGAAGGAGCATAAGTTCGTTTGGACGCCGGAGTGCGCGCGAGCTTTTGAGGAGCTGAAGTGTCGGTTGACCACGGCGCCTGTGCTGAGTTCGCCATGTGGGACCGAAGGCTATGAGATTTATAGCGATGCTTTGGGCAGCGGTTTGGGTTGCGTGCTGTTACAACACGGAAGTGTAATAGTTTATGGCTCGAGACAGCTAAAAGTGCATGAAAGGAACTATCCGGTCCATGACTTGGAGTTAGCGGCCGTGATTTTTGCCTTGAAGCTGTGGAGACACTACTTGTACGGTGTGAAGATTGATATCTACACCGATCACAAGAGTCTGAAGTATCTTATTGATCAGAAGGATCTGAATATGCGGCAGCGTAGATGGATGGAGTTCCTGGGGGACTATACATTCAAGATCCATTACGTGCCTGGTAAGGGGAATGCGGTTGCGGACGCGTTGAGTCGCCGAGCCCCAGCTCAAGCCAATTAGCTATCGGTGCATGATGAGCGGTTGGTGCGGGAGTTAGAGGCGTTGGAGATTGTTTGTGTGGACAGACAATCAACTGCTGAAGCAGTTCTGAATTGGACTGAAGTCCAATATGACCTGGTTGATCGTATTCGGCAGGCTTTGGATATGGATGCTCATATGAAGCAGTTCATGGTAGAGGCTCTGGATGGGTCAAATCTCCAATTCGTCGTGGAGGACGGATTGCTTTGGAAAGACGGTCGTTTGTGCATCCCAAGTGTGGGCAATTTACGGGTAGAGTTGTTGTACGAGGCGCACCATACCAAGTACTCGATTCACCTGGGGAGCACAAAGATGTACTGTGATGTTAAGAAACTGTTTTGGTGGCCGGGCTTGAAGAAGGATGTGGCGCTATATGTAGCGAAGTGCCAAACTTGCGCCTTGGAAAAGGCGGAGTGCCAAAAGCCGGGAGGATTTCTTAAGTCCTTGCCTATTCCGGAGTGAAAATTTGACGACATCTCTATGGACTTTGTGCACGGTTTACCAAGGTCGCAAAAGGGGAACGACTCCATTTGGGTGGTTGTTGATCGATTAACGAAGGTGTCGCATTTTATTCCGCATAGGAAGGATGATCCGGTGGAGAAGTTGGCAAAACTTTATGTGGATAACATAGTACGACTTCATGGTGTGCCCCGCAGCATCGTGAGTGACCGAGATGGGCGGTTCACGTCCAATGATTGGAGGCTTGTGCAGCAAATGTTGGGAACAAAGCTGAAATTCAGCACAGCCTTCCATCCGCAAACGGATGGGCAGACCGAGAGGGTCAATAGAACTATGGAAGACATGCTCTGCATGTGTGTCTTGGATTTCGGAAAGCAATGGGAAGACCACCTTTATTTGGTGGAGTTCGCATACAACAATAACTACCAAGCGAGTATTCAGATGGCGCCTTTCGAGGCCCTATATGGTAGAAAATGTCGCACGTCGTTGTCTTGGTTAGAAACGAGTGAGTCAAAGTTGTATAAGCGATCGGAAGTGGAGGATGCTACTTCTTTGGTGAGAACCATTCGGGAGAGGTTGCTTACCGCTCAGGACCGGCAAGCAAAGTACTATAATGCTAAGCACAGGAACGTGGAGTTCGCTGTGGGCGATTATGTATACTTAAAGATCAAGTCGTTCAAGGGTGTCTCGCGGGTGCGGCGGTTGAAAAAGCTAAGCCCGAGATACCTTGGACCGTTTGAGGTTCTGGAGCGAGTTGGTGAAGCGGCCTATCGGTTGAAGCTTTCAGTGGAGCTTAGTGGATTACATGATGTATTCCATATTTCGGTGCTTCGAAAGGCGGTGCTAGAGCCTACGCAAGTGATCGCGGTTGATCAAGTGCCGGTGGATAGTGAGCTAACAACAAAGGTCAAGCCCGTACGGATCGAGGACTCGGAGGTCAAGTGGCTACGCAATAAAGAGATCAGGATGGTCAAGGTCCGGTGGGACAATTGCGGCCGTGAGGAGCTCTCTTGGGAGCGAGAGCAGACTATGCTTGACGAATATCCGGAGTTGTTCCGCTCAGGTACAAATTTTGGTTTTGTACATGTCTTTCCTTTATGTAATTTCGTGGACGAAATTCTTTTAAGAGGGGGAGAGTTGTAACGCCCCGAAACTCAAAGGAGCGAAGGGGGGCGTTTTGGGCCAGTTTGGGTTCTGGCTGCAGGCACACGGCCTGGGACACGGGCGTGTCCCAGGGCGTGTCAAGCCTGTGTCGACACTGAGACGGGAAGTCGACACTTTGGTCTCGACATTGTGTCGAGACTGGGCACACGGCCTGCGACACGGGCGTGTCGCAGGGCGTGTCGACCCGTGTCAACACTTAGCCGCGAAGTCGACACTCTGCATTCGATGAAGTGTCGAGACATGGCACACGGCCTGCGACACGGGCGTGTCGCAGGGCGTGTCAACCCGTGTCGACACTCGTCCCGGGGAGTCGACACTTTGGTCTCGACATTGTGTCGAGACAAGGCACACGGCCTAGGACACGGGCGTGTCCAAGGCCGTGTCAACAGGTCGACGATCTTCGCTCGACGAAGTGTCGAGTGTCGAGACCGTGTACACGGCCTGGGGTCCAGGCATGTTGAGGTGACACGTGTAAGGGCACGGGCGTGTCCTAGAACCCGTGCAGTGCTCGGGTTGATTTCGAGGAAAAATGATGGGGGTACACGGCCGGCCACACGGCCGTGTCAGGTGGAACACGGGCGTGTCAGCTCGAACACGGGCGTGTTCGATACCCGTGTGAGGTTCCAGGCGAGCCGATTTTGACGGCGAATGAGGCACACGGCCCTGGACACGGGCGTGTGCCAGGCCGTGTTCGGTCCAGATTGGGCATTTCAGTCCCGAATCAAAGCCGTTCGTTTCCTTATTTTGAGATCCAATGGCTGGGGGTTGTTCCTGAAGGGATATACCCGGGATTGGACTTAGAAACCCTCACTTTTCATGAGTGGTTAGCTTTCTAAAACCTTAGAGAAAGTAGAGAGCCAAGGAAGGAAGAAGGAGCTAGATCCGGCCATTGAAGGAGCTTCGGAGCTCCGAATCGCGAGCCGACTCCGGATCCACGGAGGCAAAGCTAGTGCGGTGCTTTTCATCCGCTTACTTTTCAATGGCGCCAAAGAGGAACGCTAGGGTAACGATCCTCATCTTGAGCATGAGTAGCTCTCTTTCTTTGCATAGGAAGCCCGCTCTCGCGAGTTTGCGGAGAGTTGGAGGCGTTCCTTCGGGTAGATATGTGAAGTCCCCGTTGTTTAGAGTCCGTAAGCGAGAACGGACATAGGCATGATGTGTGAAGCCTACCCGGACATGTTGGTCTGGATCGGTGATGTTGCATTGCATAATGCCGGAGAAGACTCTGTGCTATTGGTTGTTTTTCGGGTTTTCTACGCGGTAGATTGCAGCAGGGAGCCTTGGGGACTAACCCAAAGGTGCACCCGGAAAACTGGGCGGATACGAGATCTTGCCAACTTGGTGGCCTGAGAGCCAACTTGAACATAACTGGGTAATGTGACTTGTGATGGAAATGGGACTCGGTGGAAGTTTGACCTGCGCATATGACTTAAATTGTCGTTGCGATATGAGCACGGGTTAGATGGAACCGTACCCGTTCTATGTCGTTCGTCTAAAGAGACCTAAAGGCACGTGGCACTTGTCCGTTGGCATAGATTAGGGTCTTTGGCGGTCGATGACTTAAATTGTCGTGACCCAGGCGAAGAAGACAAATTGCTCATAGGTTTGGCCGTCTAAGTGGCGGTGATGAGTCCGGAATGTCGATGGCTTAAATTGTCGTGACATCGACCGGTTCACCGAGAATGTGCCCTGAGAGTACGGGGCATGTGGCCGTGAGATCCAACGTCTGTCATGTAATGGCTAAATATTTATATTGCTCGCTTATGCTAATGAAATGCAGGGAAGGAGCATCGCCGCCCCGAATTGGGGGGGGATCGTTATAATTTGGTCAGCATTGCTGACTGTTGCCTTGTTTTGCCACCGTGCGGTGGTATGTTGCTTGCAGGTGCAGCTGGACCAAGCGGTCAATAGCGGGCTAAAGCCCAAATGCGAAGCCGGCCCTTGAAGGCGTGATTTGAAGTGTTTACTGCTATATTCATGTGTGACCGGCCTGCGTGCCGTGGTTTGTAAAACATGTAATCTGAAGTGAAACATTTTGTAAGGCCTTAAGGATTATTTTGGGTATTTTGTATAACATTCCTATTTTGTATTAGTGGACATTCATGCTTTAATGCTGGGTTCTTTGTTACAACTTTTATAAAATGCTTCCGCTAGAATGCTCTGAGTAGGACGTTGAGATTGGTTGGATGGTTTCCATAAGTAACAACCCGGTCTGTCTGTAGTATATGGCGTCGGGCCCCGGCCGGACCTACTGCTATATGATATACGACGGATAGGGGGTGTTACAGTTTGAGAGAGATCCGTTCTTTGATGGGATTATGTATGCGCTAGTCCTCTTAAGTGCGATGCCCGATTCTAGCATTTTGGATGAGTTACCTAGTGAGTTACGGGTACTGTTGGAGGAGTATAGGGACGTGTACCCGGATGAGTTGCCGCCCACATTACCCCCGCTTAGGAATATCCAGCATGCGATAGATCTCATCCCGGGGTCTTCCTTGCCAAATCAACCCCATTATCGACTCCACCCTGCAGCTCACCTAGAGTTGCAGTCTCAGATCGAGGGTTTGCTAGCGAAAGGTTTTATTAGGACTAGTATGAGTCCATGTGTTGTACCAGCTCTACTTGCCCCCAAGAAGGATGGTACATGGCGGATGTGCATTGATAGCCGGGCTATCAACAAAATCACCATCAAGTATAGGTTCCCCATTCCCCGCCTAGATGATTTGTTGGATGTCTTGTCCGGATCCACCGTATTCTCCAAATTAGATCTTCGGAGTGGCTATCACCAGATTAGGATACGAGAGGGCGATGAGTGGAAGACGGCGTTTAAGTCGAAGGAAGGTCTGTACGAATGGCTTGTGATGCCCTTTGGGTTGTCCAATGCCCCTAGTACCTTCTCCCGGATGATGACACATGTCTTTCAGCCATTCATGGGGAAGTTCGTTGTCGTCTACTTTGACGATATTCTGATTTATAGCACCTCTACTACCAAGCACATCTCCCACATGAGAGTGATCCTTTCCACCCTGCGGAAGTAAACTTTATTTCTCAATCTTAAGAAATGCACTTTCTATGTCTCGGAGGTAGAGTTCTTAGGCTATATAGTTGGCTCTGAGGGTATTCGAGTCGATCCGGGCAAGGTTCAGCTCATTAAGGACTGGCCCGTGCCAGCCACCGTACGTGAGGTGTGTAGTTTCCATGGGTTAGCCACATTTTATCGTCATTTCATATGAGACTTCAGTAGTATTATGGCGCATATCACAGACTGTATGAAGAAGGGAGAGTTTACGTGGACGAAGTCCGCCACCCATGCTTTTGAACGAATCAAGGATCTTATGACTGAGGCACCTGTCTTACGTCTACCTGACTTTGCTAAAGTCTTTGAGCTCACATGCGATGCGTCTAGGGTAGGAATTGGAGGTGTCTTGAGCCAGGAGGGCCATCTCGTTAGTTATTTTAGCGAGACGTTGTCCGGCCCTAAGCTGAACTATTCAAATTACGATAGGGAATTTTATGCTGTAGTCCGATGTCTACACCATTGGAGACACTATCTCCTCTCCAAGGAGATGAGGCTTTACGTTTCATCAACGACCAGCATAAGATCAGCCCACGACACGCTAAGTGGGTCGCTTTCTTACAAGGTTACACGTTTAATCTCAAGAACCTTAAGGGAGCTGATAACCGAGTCGCGGACGCCCTTAGTCGTCTTACTCTTTTACTCACCTCTATGGAAGTACATGTTGTAGGATTTGAGTGGATTATGGATGAGTACGCCATGTGTCCTGACTTCCAAGACTTCTATCTATCTGCCCAGGATAGCTCCCCCACGACGATATCTGCATACGTCATCAAGGACGGTTACTTGTTTAAAAACGGGAAGCTATGTATTCCGCAGTCATCGTTACGACTACATATCATATGGGAGTTGCATAGCGGAGGGTTGAGTGGCCACTTCGGTAGAGATAAGACCATTACGTTTGTCAAGGACAAATTTTATTGGCCAAAACTTAAGGTTATGGTGGGACAGGTAGTGATTAGCTGTCGCACATGTCAGGTGTCTAAGGGTAGTAAGACCAACGTAGGATTATATACACCCTTGCCTATTCCCTCCATGCCTTGGGTAGACGTTAGTATGGATTTTGTATTGTGCCTCCCCATTACTCTACGCCGTCACTACTCAATTTTTGTAGTTGTGGATAGGTTTTCAAAGATGGCTTATTTCATCCCGTGCAGTAGGACAAACGATGCGTCTCACGTCGCTAAACTATATTTTAAAGAAGTCGTTAGTCACCGTGGAGTGCAAAAGACCATAGTATCAGATAGTGACGTAAAATTCACTAGTTATTTTTGGAAGACTCTTTGGATATTAATGGGAACAAAATTATTATTTTCCTCCGCCTATCATCCCCAAACCGATGGGCAGACGGAAGTGGTTAATCAGAGCTTAGGAAATTTGTTACGATGCCTTGTGAGTGATCACAAGAGCACTTGGGATCTTCTCCTTCCTCCATGCCCAATTAGCCTACAATAATTCCAATAATAGGTCTACGGGTCTGTCTCCAAATGAGATTGTCCACGGGTATAAGGCTCATGTGCCGCTTGACTTGGTGCTGTTGCTGAAAGAACTAGTGCCTAAACACCTAGAGGGGGGAGAATAGGTGCACTTAATCTTTTTAACTTTAAAGGCAGAAACACTGAATTATTAGACCTGTTTATGCAATTCTCTACACAGATAACACAACAATCACAGAATTAATCACACACAGAGTACACACAGATTTTTATAGTGGTTCCCCAAGGTCTGGGTACATCCACTTTCCCCCTTCGCCTATCTAGTAGTGTACTAGATTCGGCCTAACTTCTCCACTTCTGCTCAGATCCTCAGATCTTACAACTCAGAACCCCAAACAGGTTCCTACAACTCTACGTGATCCCACTCCTACAACTCAGGCACAAAAGCCCTACCACTCAGTCTTCACCAAGACTTATACTCAGAGAACAAAGTCTCATACAACTCAGGCATTAGCCCCTACCTCAGTCTTCAACAAGACCTACCCTCAGAGCACACTGTCTCCTACACTCAGCCTTTATAAAATAGGCTTACAGCTCAGATCCCTTAGGATCCTACAGAAAAATAATGTTTACAAAATTTATAACCACAACTCTGAAAGAGAGAGATGAGTTGACTGGTTTCTTGATGAGTTCTTGGAAGAACTTGGCAGAGATCAACCTCCCTTGGCTTTCTTCAAAGCTTCTTGAATTAGAACACAGTAGGGTTCTATCTCTATGCATATGATCTTCAATCAACTGTTGACTTGAGATTCTGATTTCAATCTGAATCTTCCTTATCAACCTGGTTCAACAGCTGGTCTTCTTAGAAGGAGCTCTCTCTCTCCAACTTCTTAGATCTTCTCTTGAAGGTCTTCTTCTTGTTGTGTTGTCTTTCACTTCATTAATTGATTACTTCTCTTCTTCTGTTGAAGGAGAAAGGCCTTTATATAGGCTTTCTCCATGGTGACCGGCTGATCCGGTTTCTAACAACTTTCTGACGGCTCTGACAGTTGCAGTTGACCGGTTGAAATGGCAGCTGTCAAGTCATCCAGTCACTTCTTGAAATCTTTGTCACTGTTTGAAAGTGTCGAGACAGATAGTCTTTATGTGTCGACACAAATAGACTAAGTTTCTACACAAGTGGACTAAGTGTCGACACTAGCCTTCATGGTGTCGACACAACTCCTTGTGTTGTTGTAACAGCTTCTCGACACTGCTTCTTCAGAATGTGTCGACACTGATTCTGTGTGTCGACACAAGCCTTCTGTTGAATGTGTCGACACTAGTTGAGTGTGTCGACACAAATACTTAATCTTCAATACTTCGTTGATTTCTGCTGTGTGTCTACATAACGCCTTTATGTCGACACAACTTCTTGTGTTGAAACTTTGCTAAGTGTCGACACATCTCCTTTGTGTCGACACATGCCTTCATGTGTTGAAACTTTGCTGAGTGTCGACACATCTCCTT
Source organism: Platanthera guangdongensis (assembly GCA_039583875.1). Classification (NCBI taxonomy): domain Eukaryota; kingdom Viridiplantae; phylum Streptophyta; class Magnoliopsida; order Asparagales; family Orchidaceae; genus Platanthera; species Platanthera guangdongensis. Next base: position 143,369,562 of record CM077166.1, on the reverse strand, counting down.
TGTGTCGACACATGTACTTAAACTTTGTTGAAGTTTGCTGAGTGTCGATACAGCCTCCTGGTGTCGACACTTTTGATGTCGACAAAGTTTCTCTGGGTGTCGACACTGCTTCTAAGTGTCGATACTGATTATGTAGACAATTCTTCACTGTGCGTCGACACTGCCTGTATGTGTCGACACTTTTCTTCTGGTGTCGACTCTGCCTTCCAGGTGTCGACACAATTACTCCAAGTGTCGACACAGCTTCTCTAGGTGTCGACACAAGCCTTCTTAAGTGTCGACACTTTTCTTCTAGGTGTCGACACATGTACTTAGAAACTTTTCCTGCAATTATGCAATTACTTAACCTGCACAAGTAAACTCAAAGCACATCAAATACATCTTGATGTATATCATTGAGTAGGGTGAGGCTTCTTCAAATCAGGTACATATATTCCAATGTACCCAACAGTTGCCCCCAACGTACAAGGCAAGTCAGTTTGCACAATCCTTCGCCCAGCACATCCATGATTTACATGCACGTATACGGGCCACCTTGACTACGCAATACGACTCTTATCAAGCGCACGCTAATTTACATAGGAGAGTATCAGACTTCAAAATTGGTGATCTAGTTTTAGTCCGTTTGGTTCCCGAACGCTTGCCAACTGGCACCGTTAAAAAGTTAGCACCAAAGCGCGCCGGCTCTTTTCGAATTATTAAGAAGTTAGGTGACAATGCTTTCATTTTGGACTTGCCTGCTGATTGGGGTATCTCCCCCATTTTTAATGTTTCGGATTTTACGATGTTTGTGTCACCACCACAAGAGTTGATTTCTTTGTCGTCTTCTTCTCCCACTCTAAATTCTCATGGGTTGGGGAGTGGTAGTACGGATGATCTCTCTCTTTCGGTCCCCACAGGTATATCATCGGATGGTAAGTTGCCTTCTTTCTTGCCTACTGCTAATATGTTCCCCAGGTTTCCACGGACATTCTCCACTCCAGAGATGATACTTGATGCTGAGCCTATTACCACTGCTGATGGCGACACCCACCGCTTTCTCATCCGTTGGCATGATTGGCCCCCTTCGGATGACTCTTGGGTACTCGAGACGGAACTGCAGAGTTTGGATGCCGCTCTACTTCACCGCTATCGCTTGGACCACGCAACGGAGATGCGTGCATTTGAGCGGGGGAGGATTGATGGTGTGCCCCCTCCTCCACCATTTGAAGACGATGCTGACGATGCTGACGATGCTGATGATGATCCAGTTGATAAGGCAATACAACTCAAGGACGTGAGGCGGCACGACGATGCTAACGGAAGTCTACGCTACAACATCCGCCCGCGGCGTGCTGCAGCCACAACAAAGAATTAGCCTTATTTATTTCCTTTTCTTGCACTCTATTTTATATTAGGAATATAAAATTATCCTATGTTTATGTGATAATTTTATATTCATTGCATGTTTTATTCTTTTTTATTTTGAACAATTTTAATGTTGGTGCGCAATTAGCCATTCGGATGGATGAGATTACATCTCCATCATGAAGGGTTAAGGCTTGTTTGTAACTCCTATATAAGGAGGCTTTCTTATGAGATAATAAGAAGATTGAAAACCTAATTTCCTCCTTGTGAAATTTCGGCCAAGAGGAGTGTTCTCCAAGCCACCGCCCCCCTTGTGTGGTGTGAAGCCGCTGCCGCCCCCCTGCTCCCTCCATCCGTTCGGTGCGAACTCCGGCGTGGCTTCCTTCGGTACGACTCCTTGGAAGAAGGTTGTAAACCATTCGGTGTGACACCGGTGGATCCGTGGAGTGAGTGATTCTCCAACAGTTATCTTGTGTGAAAGCTTTCCGGTTGGGTAATCTCTCCCCCCTCCCTTGTGTGATTTCTTCTCTTTAGTTGTGGTGGTTTTCACAAATCGTTTTTTCCGGATCGTTAATTTAATCACTGCAAGTTTTGAATCGAAATCTCCGTTGCAAGGCTTTTTATTTCTGGATCGGGTGGATCCTATTTGCCTGAGCGGATCTTGGCCTATAGCCTTGGTCTTGTTCTCAAAAAGGAGTGGCAACCTTTGTGTTTTTTGGGGAATATTCCGACCCAAATTTCCGATCGTTGTTTTCGAGTCGACCATTCATCCTTTGATGTTTGTGCTGCGTTCTTGTGACGAGGAACTATTGTGGGCGATAGGTGCTGTGTAGGTGCGGTAGATCTACGACGTGTAGAGTGGAGATAGAGCGTTAGCTTCGTGGATATCTCCGATCCGACATCCCTACATCATATCTTGTAACTGTTGCAATATTACTGCTTGAGATCGCCACCACTTTCCAACCTATACCATAAAATGATGGATAAGCTGCTCGCTCTCCTCGGCATTGCTAACTATGAACTGAGAGTCCCCCACAGCTTCGGGCATGGGAGGCATCTTCGACAAACTGCTGGAGCGCACCACGTCATCCACTATCCACCAAGCATCAGCCATAGTCCTATTAAAGAGGGCTCCACCAGCGGCGGTGTCGAACAGGTACCGAAATTGCTCATGAATACCGCAATAAAATGTTTGCAGGGGAGGCATTCCAAACGCATCCTGACCAGAACACCTGGATTGCAGCAACCGAAATCTTTCCCAAGCCTCACAGAGAGACTCGCCAGAGATCTGCGTGAATGTGGCCAAATATAAATTTGTCTGCGTCAACTGCGCACGCGAACAGTACTTTCTGAGGAATTGGACTTCAGCGCACTTCCATGAGGTTAGCTCACTCTGGAGGATATCCCTATAACATAGTCTAGCTTTTCCAGCAAGAGAAAACGCAAAAAGCCTAATCATAGCCTTGTCCTGCATGTCCCCAGCATAGCAAAAGGTGCCACAAAGCTCCAGGAAGCTATCAATATGAACCTGGGCATTCTCTCTCTGGAGCCCATGAAACAAACAATGCTCCGAGATAAACTTGATTAGCTCCGTGGATAGCTCAAAGTTGTCCTCATCGTGGTTGGAGGCTAGCTGAGGTTCCTGCATTTCGAATTAGCCGTGGACAAAATTGAACTATAAAGAACGTGTAACGAAGAGGATAGAATGGTCAAACAACAATCAACTATCTCAAAAAGAAAAATACACACAACGGTTACACTCCCCAGCAACGGCGCCAAAAACTTGATGCGACGGCAAGTGTACCAATCGTAGTCAAGTAATAATGTGAGGAGTTGAATCCCCGGATATTGATCTCTCAAGGAGTGCAAGTAGGGAGTGTGATTTCGCTATATGAAAAAGGGATTGCAAGCGGGAAAGTAACCAAAGGGGGTTTTTTATTTGGATTCCTAAGTTAACAACAATATGAAAACTATTGCGGGTCACCATCATCGCGTCTCTTTGGTGGATTACTCAAGAGAGTAACAGGGAAGATGGATGAGCTAATGAGGGTCTCAATCACCTCTTCGCAATGTACGCTTCTAGCAATCGCTAGAACGGCACAATCACAACTTGAACAAGAGAAAATCTGAAGTTCAACAACAATATCCAGAACTAAAATATATCAACACTTAGACATGCTGAAATATTCAAGCTATCAATGTTCTTACACATCAATCCAACACCCAAATATGCAGAAAAAGAAATATTACAAGTAATGGGGAAGAGAAACAACCAAACGCACGAAGTCTCTCCGAGATTCACGGCCGGATTCAAGGGTTGTCAGGCCTTATCCGAACTCAGTCTACGGTTGACGTCCGGGAACCAAAAAGGGTTGTTACTTCCTTTAAATATCCTGTCCTCTTCGTGAATAATCGCTGGATGGTTCTATCCGGAGAACTTCATGGATGCAGCAACCTTTGAGCTTGACATGGTGCTTGGAGCTTGGAGATGACAGTGGTGGCCGGAGATGAAGAAGTTGCTAGCTCTTGGAGTAGAAATGGTGGCTGGATCAACTTTACAAGGAGGAGAGAGAAAATAACGGCTATGGGGAAAGTTTCCCCACTCAAAAGAGCAGAAAATGGCAGCTGGGTCGGAATGGATCGGAACTCCCCTCAAGAAGAAGAAATCTGCGCTTTAAATAGAAGCAGATTAGAAAAATAGGCACGCACGGTTTGTCACACGACCGTGCGCAAACCGTGCGATATTAACTTCCAGATCAGGCATGCGGAAGGAGAAGTGTTGACCCGTGCATTTTACTTCGCGCACGGGCAGTTCCGCCCGTGTGTGAAGGAAATCGCACGGGTAGCGACAGAGAGCTGGAATGCATGGAAATACAGGGGAACCGTGCATTTTAATCGCGCACGGGCGCTGCCGTTCGTGCGTGAACAAAACGCACGATTAACCACAGAAGGGAACAATCAAGAAAGCTACAGGAAAATCATGCGTTTCCTTCGTGCACGGTTCCGAAGAAACCATGCGTCAACCATGCGTGAGGATCGTCGAACTCAGCTCGACGACATACGTTGAGCTCAACTCGACGTTCTTCCAGCTGAGTAAAACGCACAATCGGGCACAAACCATACCCGATTAAAGCGCACGATCGTGTGTTTTCCTCAAAATATAATTCATGCCTTGGGGAAAATGCACCACCTACACATCAAAACCAAAACTGGAGCACAAGGTCCCAGCAACAAATATACATCTAAGAAAACAGCAAGAAAGAGCCATGGTGAGCACCATGTGCATACCCCCAATAACAGAATGTGCAATTGCACACCCTCGGGCCAAAATAGTGCACAAAATGGTCCATGACCGAACGATACAAATATAACCGATATCTGGTTGAAATGTTGTACACTAGTGAGAAAACCAGCCCAGATGAGTCCGAAAAACCCTATAAATATCGTACTCATCACTCATAGGAGAGCAGCTTTCCGAACAGGTTCTGAGGTTTAATCTCTTGCAGCTTCCCAAATTCTCTAATGGCAATAACCTTGGTGTCCCATTCCTTAGTCAGGGATCTTAGAAACTTGTCGTTGAGTTCGCCATTAGTGAATGCACGACTATAGATCCTGAGGCCGTTGACGATCTTGAAAACATTTTCGAAGCTGTCAGTTATGGAATCATTGGCACCTTGCTTGAATTCTTTATACTCTTGGTTCAACAATGATCTGCAATCATCTCTCACTTCTTCAGTACCTTCCATCAGGACAATAAGATAGTCCCACATCTCTTTGGTAGATTTGCAGTGGAATACGTTCTGGAGCATTAAATCGTCCACTACACTTGCTATAATGTTCTTTGCCTTCTAGTCTAGGGAGACTAAGACAATTTCATCCTTAGTGAGATCCATCATTTTCTTGGGAATAATAATTGATGGATTTATCGTTGATGCTTGTGTAGGGATGTGTGGTCCTTCTTCCACTATCTGAAAAATCCTCGGATCAATAGCTTTCATGAAGAACCTTACTCATTCGTTCCACGTTGAAAAGTTTTCCTTGGTGCACACCGGTAACTTCATAGATGACATATCTTTGCTTCAATCTATGGTGAATATGTGCAATCTCTTAACGCTAGATCAGGGATATTGTTCAAGGTGTTAGCCTTATCGAACACAACCTCCTGCTGATACTAATTGAAAGTATCTAGCATCTACCTAAATCACCTAGAAGGGGGTGAATGGATGATGTTTGTGTCTTTTTGCGAAATGAAAATTATCTAAAAATTCAAGCACACAAACACAAAGATTTATAGTGGTTCCCCGTATTGGGTACATCCACTATCCCGCCTCGCCTATCTACCACGAAGGGTAAGATTCGGCTACTTCACCTTTCTCAGATTTCGTCAAATCTTACAACTCGGAGCAACGCTCCTGCACATTGGAGAACAAACTCTCATACACCTTGATCCACAACCGGATCTACAACTCGATCCACAAACCGGATCTACAAATCGATCCACTAATGGATCTACAAACTCGGAAGAACAAACTTCCTACAATCTCGGAGACAAAGCTCCTACAAAAGTTGAAACAATTTTTACAAAAATAATAAAAGTTTTACTCTTCCAGATCTGAAGTCTCACGGTTCTTCCTTCTTGAAAACTGAAAGTCTCGGTGAAGAAGGTTGAGGAAGAAAACCCAAGAAAGCTTGATCTAAAAACTTGGGATCTGACACAATCAAGTAGATGTTGAAGAATCTTTGAATCTTAGATCTGTCGAATATTTTCTTCGATTTAATTGCTGGATCGATAGAGAAACAGCAGAGAAGAATGACAATGAAGACGTTGCGGCTTCTCCTGAATTTTGGAAAGTGTGAATGCGATTCTGATTGTTGTAATTATTCTGCTTGTTATTAGGGTTAGCAAATCTTCTTGAAAAGACTATTTATAGAACATCTTCTAACGGTCACAAATGATTAAGGAAAGATCCACGTGGATCAAATCATGAGGAACTTAGAATAAAATTTGAAATCCCGTCAGAAGATTTGAAAAGAAAAATTCGTAACTCCATTTCTCGAGAAGAAATAGATTTCTCGAGAAATGATTAGCTTTCTCGAGAAAAGACATGGCTTTCTCGAGAAAAGACTTAACGAAATTTCTTTGAAGTGAAAACCAGATTTCTCGAGAAGGATATGATTTCTCGAGAAAAGTACTTAGCGTAAATTTAGAACTGAAGATTGATTTTTCTAGAAGGATATGATTTCTCGAGAAATGAATTGCTTTCTCAAGAAATGGCCTGACCTTCTCGAGAAATTTACTTAACGAAAATTCTGTGAACTTAAGGACTGATTTCTCGAGAAAGAATTGATTTCTTGAGAAAAAGACTAATCTTCTCGAGAAATGATTTTGACTTCTCGAGAACTACTTTGCTTTTCTCGGGAACTAACTTGGCTTCTCGAGAAATCTACAGGGCATTTCTCGAGAAAAGGACTTAGAATATTTTCAGACAATTTCCTGAGAAGTTTTATGGTTTCTCGAGAATAGCTTTGCTTTCTCGAGAAATATATTTAGACTTCTCGAGAAATACATTTCATTTCTCGAGAAATGGACTTGGGAAATTTTTCAGAAAATTTTATTTTCTTCTTTGGTGAAAATAAGCAACCTTCCTTTCTTCTATTGCTCTAGTACTTGAAAATAAAGTGAATTCCAATATAGAGGTTGCACATGAGTCAACACCATGGATCACACAATGAGGGATTACATTTCATGGTCCTGTGTTTAGTGACTCATTGTAAACTAACATTGGTCTACACTTAGCAATAATGACCTGCAAGCACTCAACTAAAGAATAACATCAAATATATATTTAACTCATTTTAGTTCAAGGGTGACTTCACACAAATTTGGGTTATTATGGATACAATACCCAATAGTTAGGTATAGAAGGAAGCCAATTATCTCTTTATACAAAGTTTGATCAACAGGTTTCCCTATCTCATCTTTATCTAATGACATAGTTGACCCCATGGGAGTTTTCATGGTGGAGGCATTCTCCATCCCAAATTTCATAAACAATTCCCTAGTAAACTTAGACTGAGATATGGATAATCCATTGTCATTCTGTCTTACTTGTAAACCCAGGAAAAAGTTAAGTTCACCCATACTGCTCATTTCAAACTTCCTTGCATAAGTTTGGCAAATTTTCTGCAAAGGTTATCATCAGTAGATCCAAAGATATTGTCTTCAACATATATCTGGACTAGGATGATCTTGACCTTAGATTTTCTTAGAAATAGGGTCTTGTCTGTCTTCTCCCTTGAGAATTTATTCTCAATGAGGAAGCTAGACAGAGTCTCATACCATGCTCTAGGAGATTGTTTCAACCCATATAAAGTTTTTCTAAGTCTATAAACAAAATTAGAATAGTTAGGAAGAACAAAACCTGGATGTTGTTCAACATAAACTTCTTCTTTCAAGTCTCCATTCAGGAAAGCTGGCTTCACATAAATCTGGTAGACTATGAATCCTTGGTATGCAGGATATGTAAGGAATAGTTTGATGGCTTCTAATATTGCTATAGGGGCAAAGATTTGATCAAAGTCAATACTTTCTTCTTGTCTATACCCCCGAGCTACCAGTCTAGCTTTGTTCTTGGTTATAATGTCATTTTCTTCAAGTTTATTCCTATAGATCCACTTGGTTCCAATGATATTATGTCCTTATGGTCTGGGAACCAGCTTCCAGACCTTATACCTCTTAAACTGGTTTAGTTCTTCTTGCATAGCTACAATCCAAAACTGATCCATGTTTTCCTCTTCAAACTTTTTGGGCTCTACTTGTGACAAGAAATTGGAGTATATTGCTGTGTTGAGATATCTGCTCCTTATCACCACACCTTGACTTGCATCACCAATGATCTGGTGTCCTGGATGATACTTCAAATGTCTGACTGCTGGAGGCAGTCTTCCTTCAGCATTCTATTCTCCAAAGTCTCCATCATGTTGAACATCATCCACTTCCTATGTGCCTTGTGCTTCCTCTGGAATCCACACACTTTCATCTTTGTCATGGACTATAGGTTAAGCTTCCTTAACAGTCAGTTTGTCCATGATCACTTTCGTCCCTGCAGGACTAGAAAAGGAGCTTGACAGCTCATTGTTAATCATGTTTGATTCATCAAACACTATATTATCTGACTCTTCTATAACTTGACTTGTTAAGTTATAGATCCTATAGGTCTTACTATGATTGTTGTACCCAACAAAGATCCCTTCATAGGACTTGCAGCAAACTTAGTTATATAGGATTTCCCACTGTTAAACACATAGCATTTTCTCCCAAAAATTCTGAGATATGCAAGCATTGGTTTTCTTCCCTTCAATATCTCATAAGGAGTCATTTTATAGCTCTTGGTGATAGAAGCCCTATTGAGAACATGATAAGCAGTGTTTACTGCCTCAACATAGAAATATTCTGGAAGAAATATGTCATTCAATAATGTCCTTACAGCTTCTATGAGAGTCATATTCTTCTTCTCAGCAATCTCATTTTACTGGGGTGTTCTTTGAGAGGAAAACTCTTGCTGAATCCTAAGTTCTTCACAAAACTTTGTCATGCATTCAGATTGAAACTCAGTTCCATGATCACTTCTGATTCTGGCCACAGAACTATTCAATTCATTCTGTATTTGTTTGATAAATTTCTTGAAGACATTAGGAGTCTCAGACGTTTTCCTTAAAAAGAAAATCCAAGTAAATCTTGAATAGTCATCAACAACCACAAAGGTGTAGACTTAGAAAAGGAATGGGTGGCTTAGCTGGAGATTTTCCCTTGCCTTTGAAAGGGGCAGCTTTGTTGTTCCCCTTGAATCCAACTCCTTTCTTTTTTCTTTGAGAGGTGAAGGAGTCAATAATGGTCAACACTGAATTAGGCTTAGAAAAACCTGCCACAATTCTCTCCTCCCTTTGAAACTTTTCTTCTAGATCCCTAATAAGATCATTCTTACACTTTATGGTGTCTATCTGTATAATAGTAATATTCTTCAACTGACTAACTTCCCTTATTTTTTGTTCCAGCATGACTGCTGTCTCAGAATATTGGGAAGCAGCAAGCTGTAGAGATGCAATCTCTTGAGCCGGCTTTTTAGTCAGTTGCTTACTTCTTTTGAATGCTTCTAGAAGTTCACCATACTTATCAATCACTTGATTGATATCATTCTCAAATTCAGAATCACCTTCATCCTTAGATGAAGATGCTTTTGAACCTGGATCAGTCTTATAACTTGACTTAGATGAAGAGCTAAATGGAGATTGTACCTTAGATGGTTGATGCGTGTAAATCGGCAAGTGCACCGGTCGCACAAGTAATAAAGTTTTGGGAATAAATCCCCGAGTGTCGGTCTCTTGAGGAATGCAATTAGCGTAGAACGGCAACAGTACAGAGAATATCGTTATGAGAGTTATAAATAGAAAAAAAGGAAATAGAGGACTTGGGAGATTGTGGATGTTTGATCTACTGAACTAGTAAAAGCTATGCGGGTCAAAGGCACCGTTTCGCAAGGTGGAGTGGGTTTGTCGGCCGCGATGCCGAACTTCAGTTGGGCAAGTGGAAGGGAAGCTAATGGATTGAAGTGTTCTTGTGTGGAGTGCAATCGGATAAGACACGGGAATGGAGTGGATGTGGGGTGAGCGAGGCACATTCACAGACAATACTCACAAGCATAAGAAAATACTAACATTCCATTAGTTATAAAGTAAACTTGATGTTCATGGATGGAAGTGTTCATTACACTGCTCAAAACATTCCATACTACAGAGGAAGGGGAAGATGAAGGAGAGTCGGGTGAATCTTCCTCTATGGGTAGGCGGAGTGTAGGAGTGCCACCGCAGTAGAGTCAACAACAACTGAGGCCTCCCATAAAGCATGAGGGGCAATCTAGCCGCCAGTTCAGCTCAGCTCAAGAGCGGGGCGTCCCATATTTGTCCGAGCGCCTTGCTGATCTGGAAGCTTCCCAGTTTTGGATGCAGGATTTTATTTATCAGCAAGCAGTGCGAGGCGGGTTGAACATTCAACCACCGCCCACTCGTGTCGCCCCATCAGCACCTGGTCCACGTCTGTTGCCCATCGAGATTCACGACAGTGATAGTGAGGGGGAGTGAGTGGAGCTCACTACAGAGCTAGTCTACCACGCCTTCTGTTTCTTTTCTATTGTTAGTATTTTCTGAGCAAGACAACTACTATATTTTTGTGAGCGCCCATATGGGAGCCGACTATTTTTTTTCTTTTTTTTGATATATATCTATATCCTATTTGAACTGCTAATACAGGTATTTGGTCCACCTTAAGGACGGTAAACAAAAGGGCTTTCGGGAGACAACCCAAGTTGGACTGTTTGGTCCTATGCTGTGTTTTGATTTCTTTTTATATATTCATATATTCCTGTTTCCATATTTTGTTTGGCTAGCATCCTTCAATCGCAGGTGCAGGAATATTTGAGGCGCGGCAACTTGGCCGCACTTGGACATCTCATTACACGACTGGTATGCTCAATTTTGAGCATAGGTACTTCCTACCCTAGCTTTTTATCATATTTGACATGCTGATTTTTACTAGTTGTTGACTTTACGTCTGGGGGGGAGAGCATGCCTTTGGTCACTGCACCACACTTTCTATTGCATACTGATGTAGGGGTGACCGTGATTCGTGCCCGAATACGCTAACGGAAAATATTATCACAAGACATAAAACCAAAGGGAAGGGCTCCGACCAAAAACGAGCGAAAAGGGGTCGGGTTTGCTCCCAAATCCGAAAGAGAAAATTGTCGGACTCGATACAACGTCCTTAGGACCTACCTCTCCAACAAGCACACAACTCACCGCACCTACACAAGCATCTATTGTACCAACTTGAGCCGTTTCAACGCAGCAATAATTTATTTTCGGAGCGGCGGAAAACTTCAATAGGCGGTCGAGTTCGAGTTGTGATTAACTCCCTTGTTAACACCAAAATGTGCCAATCTTGGAGGGCAAGTCAAGGCTAGGCCAAGTCTCGCTCTCGCAATGGATCTACCCAATCCGGATCACAAGAGGTTCAATAACAACGAAATCGAAATCGGAATTTGCAAGCGACGTATTTAAAAATCACGGAAGAAACGGTTTGCAAAAACCTCCACAAAATCTAAAGCAAGAATCTCTAAGAGGAAGAAGTTACCCAACCAAGAACAACAATCACACAAGCTAAAGTGGGAGAATCACTCTCTCCACGGATCCACCGGCTTCACACCGAATGGGCTGCAACCTTCTTCCTTGGAGTCGCACCGAAAGGAAGCCACGCCGGAGTCGCACCGAACGGGGATGGAGGAGGCAAGGCTTGACATCACACCAAAGGGGGGGCGGCTAATGGACTCTCTCCATGGTGGCCGAATTCTTCAAAGGGGAGTTTTTAGGTTTTCTTTCATTCCATTACTCATCATAATAGCCTCCTTTAAATAGGAGTTACAAAAGAGATCCAACCATCCATGATGGAGATGAAATCTCATCCATCCGGGCGGTTACAAACACATAATAGCCTCCTTTAAATAGGAGTTACAAAAGAGATCCAACCGTCCATAATGGAGATGAAATCTCATCCATACGGGCGGTTACATACACACCAAAATGTTTGCAGAAAATAATTAAAGATTACAAGTCACAAATGAATATAAAATTATTAACCAAGATTGGAATAATTTTATATTCGCACATAAAATAATAAAGCATGACAAATTAATTAAAATAGTCATCAAGTGAGGGTAGCACGGCGCGGGCGGAGGTTGTAGCGGCGTCGTCCGTTAGCGTCATCATGGCTCCGAAGGTCTTTATGTTGTAGAGCCTCGGCAACTGGATCGTCATCAAGTAGTGGCGGAGGGGCAGCGGCATCACATACCAGTTTCTGTTTACTTATTTCTTGATTTATGTTGCACACACAGAATCACGCACACGAGTGCGCTCTTACCCATGCGCACAACCCGAGTCCAATTTATTGTTTTTGTATAAAATTTAAAATAGTGGTACTGGCTTAGGATTTCAGGATTGAGTAGTTCGAAACTCATGCAGTTCTCCTAATCAAATACTCATGGTTTGTGTAGATTTAGGATAGAATTAATTTTTCTTTATGCTCGTAGATTTATCTTTTTCTGCAAACGTAAATATTATTTGTACTGCTCAAAATCTGAATCTGGGGTAATCGAACGATAATGTAGGAATGTGTGTAGCCGCCACTAGACTCGTATTGCTCGAGTCGGGAGGAAGGATCATCTTTCTCGGTGGCTAAGAACTTGCCCTATGCTACTCTCGAAGCATTGGTGCACGGTTAGTCAAGCATTAGCATGACATAGGCCATCATTTTGGCTAGTTTGAGCCTTGTTTATCCTTTCCGACCTGTTAACCGTTGCTTGCCAAATTTGTGCCTACCCTTCCTTTGATCCAGCTCCACTCACTTTCACCAAGGCCAGAAGCTAAACCCACCATCGCAATCAAATGCTTGAGCTGATTTGTATTTACTGTTTTGCCGAGGTTGTGATAAGTGGACATTGTTTTTGGGGGTGCTGAATTCATTCACATTTTGATTGCTACGTTTGGGGATTGCTAGCACAGAAAAAAAAATTTTACTAAAATAAAAAGCCGATAAGCGCAAAAGAAAGAAAAATATGAAAGAATTGCTTTGAGATTTCGATCCCCATCCTCTTTATTGATTTTGGTCGGGTTCAGCCGTGTTCACAACCGGCTTTCAAGCTAAGTCTGGGGGCGTGTGCCCCGTTCATTTCTAAGTGGCTGTATTGGTTTGGGTTTTATTCGCTCGCTTTGGTTGCATAGAGCCTTCATGTTTATCTTTGACTACCAAGCCTTCGCCTAAGCCCCATTATATCATACAAGTCCTACTGATTCACGCTTGAGTCTCACCTGTGCCGTGGAGAGAGTGTGAACGTGCAAGCATATGGTCCCCGATATTGGTGGATTCCTTTGGAGGTGATCCTGAGTCCCGAACTTTGGCAATGCTCACCTTAGCTGCCTGCCTACTTTCTTCTTACACATGATCGCAAGATCCTCTAGAATTCTAAATTTGAGCAATTACAATATTTATTTACGTCTGTCGAATAGTTTAAACTACGTCGTATAATTAAAAAGTTTTTCTATTATATCTTCTATACCCATGATGTATTTGATTTCTCGTCTTACTTCTTTTTGAAATTTCTGAGCCAGTTAGCTATTTTCTAGTCTACGAAGTGATGATTTGCTCGTGATGTGCAAATGGTTAAGTCTGGGGGTGTGATGAGTCCACATTTTACACTGATTTTTGGACTCATCTGGGCTAGTTTTATCGTCTTAGCACTACACTTGAGAGCCTTTATTGCTTATATGTGCTTATGTACCTATTTCACGATTAAGTTCACTGTAGGCCCGTTTCTGTGTGCTTTCTGTGTTTCTATATTTTTGTTATTCTTTAGCCCTATCTCGGGGATGTGGTGTGCACGTTTTGGTGGCATATTTGCCTCTTCTGCTGGTATAGGGGTCGTGTGAGTGCTCCGGAACCGCTCGGGAGACACCGACGATGCAGGAATACTGCGCACGACCACTGGACTTATTGCGCACGACCACTGGTCGTGCGCCACCGATCGTGCGCATTACACTCTCTTATATGCTGATTGTTCTTGTCCAGATTGCAGGTCTATTTGGAAAAGTCGCACGATCATCGACCGACAGTGCGCACGACCACTGGTCGTACGCCACTGATCGTGCGCACTGCTTCTGCTGCCTCCGTATTTAAGGCCCTGCTCCGCGAATTAGGTCAACGCCTGTCATTTGCTGCGATCGGAGAGTGCGCGGGAATCGCCATTTCACTTGTCCAGCTGCTCTATCACCTCCACCTTCGTCGGGAGGCCATTGCCAACTACTCCGAAGCTTTTCAAACTCTCCAGCGAAGCCCTCAGCCATTGATGACTTCAACTCCAAGCTTTCCTCCGGAGTTGGTGAAGTAGACAACCTAGAGAATGGACTTAAAGGCCTTCGAGGTGACAGCTCATTGGTACCGGAAGCCTCCTTGGACTGAGCCCGGAAGCGGAATACAACTCGCTACTCCGGCCACGACCCGCAGTGGATCTTCACTCTCTTTTGGTTTACTCCACTTTCACTTCCTCTGTAGTATGGAATGTTTTGAGCAGTATAATGAACACTTCCATCCATGAACATCAAGTTTATTTTATAAGTAATGGAATGTTAGTATTTTCTTATGCTTGTGAGTATTGTTGACGATGGGCTCGCGGAGTGATTGTGCGGGAGGGTCAGGAGGCGAGGCCCTCTCTAGGCTTTTTCCGCTTCTCAATCTCATAGTATGTACCGTTTCCTGTTTCTGATTGACTGAACATAGTAACGTTTCCGTGAGAATCCCTATGGCGGTTTGTAGGCGCTGAATGGTGGTGGCTTGGTCATTGAACATCTCCATCATTTTGCACGCGTAAGCAAAAAATTGCTCTGTCTTTGACGAGAGATTGTGGTCGGTGGCTTCATCAGAGACTACTGAATTTATCTCTACCGGAAATTCGGGAGAAGGCGGAGAGTTCCAATGCCTACTAGTTTGGGTAATGTTGTCTATAACTTCCCAGGCATCCTCACTGGATTTGTTCAACAGAGTTCCACCAGCTGCGACGTCAAGTAATGGCTGGAATCTGTCTGCGATGCCGAAGTAGAAAGTTTGGATTAGGAGGATGTCTGACATTTCCACTCTGCAGCATTCCCTTCGCAGGGAGTGGAAACGCTCCCATGGATCGAACAAGGTCTCTTCATTTCTTTGGGTGAAGGTGATGAGCTCCTTGTAATTGTCTATTGCTAGCACCGGTTGTCGGAATTTGGCCAAAAATTTTCCTTCAAGTTGTTTCCAGGATGAGGATATTACCTTCCGGATATCTTGATACCATCGCTTTGCTTCGTCTTTCAGGGAGAAGGAGAAGAGTCGGATCCTCGGCTGCTCGTTGTTGGCAGCATTTGGCGTACAAGTGTTGTAAATTTCTAAGAACCGCTACACGTGGCATAGTGCATCTATTTTTCCGTCTCCGCTGAATTGATGGTTTTTGATGATGTATTCGATGAGGTCAGGCGAGATCTCGAAACTGTTATTTCCCGTTTCTGCTCGGTATGTGAGGTTGATAAGGCTTGCTTTATAAGTCTGCTGCTGAATTGTAGTCATTGAGAGAGGCTTGAATGAAAAGGGGTAGTAGGCTACTAGATCTCATGTTCCTCGACCCTGCATTCACTATGGCAAACACTACACACTAGAAGGAAACAGCAATAAAAAAAACAATACTAACTCTTATAACAATATTTGAAGTCATCCGAAGTCGCTCTACAGTTGCATTCCCCGGCAACGGCGCCAAAAACTTGATGCGTGTAAATCGGCAAGCGCACCGGTTGCACAAGTAATAAAGTTTTGGGAATAAATCCCCGAGTGTCGGTCTCTTGAGGAATGCAATTAGCGTAGAACGGCAACAGTACAGAGAATATCGTTATGAGAGTTATAAATAGAAAAAAAAGGAAATAGAGGACTTGCGAGATTGCGGATGTTTGATCTACTGAACTAGTAAAAGCTATGCGGGTCGAAGGCACCGCTTCGCAAGGTGGAGTGGGTTTGTCGGCCGCGATGCCGAACTTCAGTTGGGCGAGTGGAAGGGAAGCTAATGGATTGAAGTTTTCTTGTGTGAAGTGCAATCGGATAAGACACGGGAATGGAGTGGATGTGGGGTGAGCGAGGCACATTCACAGACAATACTCACATGCATAAGAAAATACTAACATTCCATTAGTTATAAAATAAAATTGATGTTCATGGATGGAAGTGTTCATTACACTGCTCAAAACATTCCATACTACAGAGGAAGGGGAAGAGGAGTAAACCAAAAGAGAGTGAAGATCCACCGTGGGTCGTGGCCGGAGTAGCGAGTTGTCAATCCGCTTCCGGGCTCAGTCCAAGGAGGCTTCCGGTACCAACGAGCTGTCACCTCGAAGGCCTTTAAGTCCGTTCTCTAGGTTGTCTACTTCACCAACTCCAGAGGAAAGCTTGGAGTTAAAGTCATCAATGGCCGAGAGCTTCGCCGGAGAGTTTGAAAAGCTTCGAAGTAGTTGGCAATGGCCTCCCGACGAAGGTAGAGGTGATGGAGCAGCTGGAGAAGTGAAATGGCGATTCCCGCGCACTCTCCGATCGCAGCAAATGACAGGCGTTGACCTAAATCACGGAGCAGGGCCTTAAATACGGAGGCAGCAGAAGCAGTGCGCACGATCAGTGGTGCACGACCAGTGGTCGTGCGGACTGTCGGTCGATGATCGTGCGACTTTTCCAAATAGACTTGCAACCTAGATAAGAAGCATCAGCATATATGCGCACGAGCAGTGGCGCACGACCAGTGGTCGTGCGCACTACGGCCAGTGCTCGTGCGATTACCTAGACAAGATTAGTAAAAAGAGAGTGTATTGCGCACGATCGGTGGTGCACGACCAGTGGTCATGCGCAATAAGTCCAGTGGTCGTGCGCAGTATTCCTGCATCGTCGGTGTCTCCCGAGCAGTTCCGGAGCACGCACACGACCCCTGCACCAGCAGAAGAGGCAGATAGGCCACCAAAACGTGCACACCACATCCCCGAGATAGGGCTAAAGAATAACAAAAATATACAAACACAGAAAGCACACAGAAATGGGCCTACAGTGCACTTAATCGTGAAATAGGTACATAAGCACATATAAGCAATAAAGGCTCTCAAGTGTAGTGCTAAGACGATAAAACTAGCCCAGATGAGTCCAAAAATCAGTGTAAAATGTGGACTCATCAATGGTCCAGGCTGATCCTGGTAAGATTCCTCATCTAATCTAGTCATCAGCCCAATGTAGGCTTCATCTTCATTATCTGATTCTGAGGAGGCTGAGTCAGTCTAGTTTTTCTCCTTCTTAGAAATTAAGGTTTTCTCCTTCTTTCCCTTCTTATGGTGATGGTTTTTCTCATTAGCCTCCTTCTTTTTCACAGGACATTCAGTCACAACATGCCCTGGCTTGCTGCAGCAAAAACAAATAATCTTATTAGAAACATGTTTACTAGGTTTTGTGTCATATCTGCCGTCCTTAGAAGGTTTCTTCCTAGTTTTTTAGTAGTCCTCCTTGTGTTGTAAGGAAGAAGAAGGTCGCTCCTCCACCCCTTCTTATTCATCAGCTTCATGAACTGCCTTGAGAAACCAGCAAATTCCTCATCAGACATATTTCATTCTGATGTCTCTTGATCTGAATCATCAGACTCAGTTGGCCTTCTTGGGAGAGAAGGATTCTTCTCTTTGCTCCTCTTGAAACTATCTACCTTGAAGGCCACAGTTGACTCTTTAGCCTGAGGTTTACTAGTCTTATCTTCCTCTTTCCTTGCAGTCAGCTGCATTTCATATGACAGTAGCTTCCCAAATAAAGTGGATGGTGGAGTCTCTATCAGCTTTGACAATTCTCTAATAGCACATATCTTAGTGTCTCAGTCTCTAGTAAGAGTCCTAAGAAACTTATCATTTAACTTATAGTTACTAAGACCCGACCATAGGTCCTTAGCTCGTTTACAATTCTGAAAAACCTTTCATAGCAGCTAGCTATTTTCTCCTCCTTGATCTGCTTGAAATCCTCATACTCTTGATTGAGCATAGACTTCATATCATCTCTAACTTCCTCAATACTCTCCATATATATCACCAGAGTGTCCAACATTTCCTTTGAGGTTTTTTAGTGCACTAGGTTCTAAAAAGTAGAATCATCTATGACACTAACTATAATATTCTATGTCATCTTATCCATTGCAACCAAGATGATTTCAACTTTAGTCATTTTTACATAACTCTTAGGAATCTTGACATTTGCATCAAGAACAGACAGCTTCATTGGAATGAATGGTCCAACTTGTACTGTAATATAAATCCTAGGGTCTGATGCTTCCATAAAAAATCTGACCCTTTCTTTCCAGATTCCAAAATTTTCTTTCCTGCATAGAGGAAGCTTTTTAGAACCTAGTTCCTTATGATTCTCTCTTGAACCCATACTTAACTTTTCTCGGCTACCTTTTGATATCTACTCAAACATTAAGCCTTTCTTGAGTAACCTCTCTCTGATACCACCTGTAAGTCTTTGAATACAATGGTAGCTAATCACCTAGAGGGGGATGGTGAATAGGTTTGTTGAGCTTTTTTAGTTACCTTTAACCTTTATCAGATTTTGTTGTGTGTTATGATATGATTGCTTGATGCTTTCAAGATTATCACCCAGATGACACAATAGCTTTATAGTGGTTCCCCAGTATATGAGTACATTCATTGTCCCTCCCACCTTTCTAACAAAATGTTAGACAAGGCACTTCTCTAACAACTTGGCTCCTCAGCGATTACAACACGATCTCACAGGATCACTCAGTCTCCATTGAGACTTATAATACAAGCACACAGCCCAACCACTCAATAATCACCTGATCACCTACCACAAGCACAAATGCCCCACAACACAGGCTGGAAAAATAGCCCTATCACACAAATCCAAGACTGGATCCTACCACTCAGATCTATACCATATCCTACACTCGGCCTTTATAACTTAGACTTACAATACAGATCTCACCAGATCTAACTCTCAAACTTTATAAACTAGGTTTACAACACAGATCTTAACTACCTCCTACAGAGATAGTGAAAGAATTATTTTCAAGATGTTCTAAACACATAGAGGGGGGTGAATAGGTTCAATTCTTTTTCTGACTTAGGCAGATAATTATATCTAATTTAGCAAATTACTTAGTAGAAAATGCAACACAACATTCACATACACATAGCATTCATAGATTGCACACCAGATTTATAGTGGTTCCCCAAATGATGGGTACATCCACTTTCCCCCTTCGCCTATCTAGCAGTGTACTAGATTCGGCCTAACTTCCTTCCTTCCTCTCAGATCCTCAAATCTTACAGCTCAGAACCAAGACTGGTTCCAACAACTCAGAGTGAATCCACACTCCTACAACTCAGGCACAAGTCCTACCTCAGCCTCTTCCACAGGCCTACAACTCAGAGTGACACTCCACTCCTATAACTCAGGCAAAAGCCCTACCTCAGCCTCTTTCACAGGCCTACAACTCAGGGAACAGATTCCCCTACCGCAGTCTTTATAATTTAGGCTTACAACTCAGAGAAGTAAATCTCCTACACTGAGATCTAGTACAGATCCTACAAAAATTATTGATGAAAAGATGATGATATCTTCAACCAGATAGAGAGAGAATTGGTTGAAGGCTTCTTAATCAGTTCTTGATAGAACTGATTTCTTAAGGATCAACCTGTCTTAGCTTTCTTCAAAGCTTCTTGAATCTGAATAAAGTAGGGTTGATCTTCTTGGTGTTGGAGTTGATCTTCAATCAGCTTCCTTCAAAAATTAATTTGAATTCTTCTTCAGACTTGATCTGAATTCTTCAGGCAGACTGTTCAGAATCTTCCTTCAC
Organism: Platanthera guangdongensis; assembly: GCA_039583875.1. Taxonomy (NCBI): domain Eukaryota; kingdom Viridiplantae; phylum Streptophyta; class Magnoliopsida; order Asparagales; family Orchidaceae; genus Platanthera; species Platanthera guangdongensis. The sequence goes on along the minus strand of CM077166.1, from coordinate 143,349,706 downwards.
TGGATGAGAACTTCTCTCCTTCTTATTTTTCTCTCTCTACAATCTGTTGACTGTCTCTTCTTTCTTTTCTTCTGGATTCTCAATCCTTCAGAGATTATAATTGATTAGCTAGAATAGCTTTTCTCTATTCTGTGTGTCTTGTATTTCCGTTAATTGTTTAGAGAGCATATCTATATATAGGCTTCATCCATGATAACCGGCTGTTCCGGTTTCAAACAGTCTTCTGACACCTCTGACAGATGTGACAGTAATGTCAGTGATGATAGCTGTCAAGTCTCCAGCTGTATTACTTCAGCCTTCATTGGACTTTGACTCAGCAGTAGAGAATGTCGAGTGAATACTTCATATGTGTCGACACACATAGTCCATGTGTCGACATAAGTCTTGTTTTTGTCGACACAGCTTCTATGGAATGTGTTGACACAAGTCCTGTGTGTCGACACAAACACTCCTTGTCTTGACAAAGTTAGTGTCGATAGAATTCTGGCATGTGTCGACACAGTCTGTGTGTCGACACAGTTTGTTGACAGAATTCAGGAATGTGTCGACAGCTTCTCTGTGTGTCGACACAACTCCTGATAATGTTAACACAATCTGGCCCTTAGTGTCGACACAGCGTTGTCGACAGATTTTCTGTGTGTCGACACAAATTCTGGGTGTCGACACAATCTGGCCCTTGGTGTCGACACAGCCATTCCCAAGTGTCGACACTTGTACTTAAAGAATTTTCCTTTCCATTTACTTACCCTACACATGATAACTCAACACAACATCAAATACAACTTGATGCATATCATTGAGTTAGGTGAGGCTTCTCCAAATCTGGTGCACATTTTCCAATGTACCCAACAATCTCCCCCTATTTGGAGAAGTCATAACCCTTAGTCAATGATATACATCACTTATAATAAAATTAACAATATGATGTATAAAAACATTCAATGACAGGGAAACATATAAACAAAACAAGTAAATAATATCATCACAGAATATGATACAAACATAACAAGCAAGAATCATTGTTTTGTTTAAACTTCACAAAAATTTGTTGACAACAGATTACATGGAGTTTAAAAACTGAAGATTACAATGTTATAAACTCTAGTCAATCTATCCTAAGGATGATCAGGCTACTTGATCACTATGCCTTTTCCAGACTGGACTCTTGCTTGTACTGGTGCTTCAGTATCTTCAGTTGGCTTCTTGCCTTTGAGATCCTTCTTCTTAAGATCTTCAGCCTTAAGTTTTTTCCTTTCAAAATAGTGATAGGGCTTGGGAAAGTATTTACTGGGCTCTACAGCTATAGCAGGTATTTTCCCAGCCTTGTGATCCCTTATGAATTGATGTATCACATCTTGTCTCTACAGATATTTGTTCCATTCAACTTCAGAATACCACTTGCCTCTATCATGTATTTTGTCTTTGACAGCTTGCCCGGCAGTGAGTATTATATTTCTAGAGGTTGGACTCCATCTCTCAAAATCAGGCTTTAGTTCAGCCTGCTCTCTAAACCTTTTCTTTGAGAGTTGAGCTTCTTGCTCTTTATTCAGTGCTGCCTCTGACATTTCCACTTTCTCAAATATAACATTCTTAGTAGCCTATGGAGGGCTATAAATCTGTTGAACAAGGTGTTGAATTCCTTCAAAATTAGAAGGGGGTATATGATTTGAGCTACCTCCTGTTGACCCCCTTCAATTTCTGCAGCTTGAATACCTGACTGAGCTGTATTATCATCATCATATAGGGGTGGATATCCTAGAGTTGCTCTAACAGCATTTGTTATCCATTTGGCATGCTCTGAGCTAGCATTGACTATCACCCTCTCCCCCTTTATGACTTCTCTCTCAATATGATCTCTTAAGTCATCTTTTTGGAACCTGGTCTGATTAACTAGATAATTGGTTTCTTTTGTATAATAAGCTTTAAACTTCTGTAGCTGAGCAGATATGATCTTCTGAGAGGCTTGAATGGCTGATTGAAAAGTGGCTAAATCTTTTTGAAGTTTCTTATCAAACTCTGACTTCTCTTTAGCCCTTTCCTGAGTAAGGCAGTTGCATTATTCTTTATCTCAGTAACAATCACATTATGTGATTCAGTAAGATTATCATTCATCCTAATTTGATTTTCTAGGGCATATCCTTGCTTTACCACTATATCATCAATCTGTGTCCTTGCCTCTTATTGCTGTTTTGCCAGATAAACTACAGCATTACCTCCTTTATGGAAGCAATCTGTCATCTCCTTCTTATTCTGGTTAACTTCAAATCTGATGGATTTTATATCTTGAGCCAAAGTGAATTGAAGGTCCTTATGGCTTTCATCCATATATTTTTCCATGGCTGGTCTTTGCTCATCTATTTTAATTTACAGAGCAACCAACAGTGAACTGAAATCAACTGTTGCAGTTGAGGGTTGTGAGGCAGTCTGTAAAGCTTTCTTATAATTTGAGCTTTTCTTCTTGTAAACCATCTGTTTTCTCTTCTTTGCTCTTAGTGCCTCTCCATCATCTGATTCAGAAGAACTATCAAGATTCACTGTGTCCTTTGGACTTGAGGGCAGCTCCTTGTCAGTTCTTGGCAACTCCCCCTGAGTCCCAGCCTCCTCTCCCTTAATTATTGGCACTACTTCCTCAGTTCTTACATCTTGTAAGTCAGGAAATAATTCCTCAAGAGTAAATTCTTGTTGCAGTTGAACTGGAGGTACATATGTATCTTGTACATTTAATGGAGTATCATCTAATGCAGATGTATTATCCATTGATACATCCTGTGCAGGGATGTTGTCATGGTGTGTCTGTTCAACATCAGTTAGAAGCACAGTTAGTGTATCTGGCTCAGTATCTAGTATAGTTTGATTAATATTATTTATTGCCTCAAGAATAGTTTGAGTGGTTGTTTCACTCTCTAAGGCAGCTTGCTCTTTCTCAGGAGCACTTTCTGGAGGCAAGACCTCTTGTTGAGCTGGCGAAAGTTCATTAGTTTCCCCTAGAGGAGGCACATCCTGAACTTGATCCAGTTGGATGGTGCTTTCAGGAATATACTCCCCCTGCATCTGACCATCATCTACATTCTTAGTGGTAGATGATTTCCTTGTAGATTCTTGTTCTTCTTCATCTGAACTAAAGATTACTTGTTCCTCTGAATCACTAGAAGATTCAGGCTTCCTAAGGGTTGTCTTTTTCTTTTGTAGTTGAGGTTGTTGTTGTGGTGTAGAACCATCTTTTGTCAAAACTCTTTCCCACCTGGATAATATTTTCATATCCATCCTTCTCATGTGATTTATTCTAGATCCAGTGGTGTGGTTCAGCACTTCAGGAGTAGTTATTGCCAGATACAGACTCAGTATTCTACCGAGATTAGGTTTCTTCAGGCTTTCCTTGATCTTGTCAAAATCACTGCAGACCAGTTAGTCTTTATTCTAAAAATAATTCTGGTCATCAAGCTGAACATATAGGCTGAGATCCTATCATGTCCACTTGGTTTGCAGAGAATTACTTTTCTCATAATCTCTGAGAGAAATTTTCCTTGTGAGTTCATCCCCTTCCTTTGCATTAATGATTCAATCTTAGTGGTGGGATTCAGACTGTAACACCTCCCTTGTAGTGGACGTATAATATGGGTCCGGCCGGGGCCCCACAGCATACGAACGCCACAGCTTTAGTATTATAAGTTGATATAACTACCCAAACTCAAAACACTTGCACAACACAGCGGAAGCAAACAGGACTAGAGGTTATCCACCACTAAAGAGTAAAACAAATGGCCTTAAGGCCTAACATCAAGTGTCCAAAAGAGACATAAAACATCAATCATGAATGTGCTCAGCACTCCTAGTCTACCTCGGCATGCAAGCCGGACAAAAGAGTCTCAAACAAACATCATCATCAATGTAGTGCTACAAAAGAGGGAAAAACACTTCATGGGCTTAGGCCTTTTTGGCCGGCGTGCTAGCTCCTGCATGCGATCCTTGCCATGTAAAAATTATTAGTAACGTGGGTCAGTAAAGGCTGACCTCAAACTGTGTAACAACACATCTCCTCCCGGCCGCCCCTAACGGACCCCGGGGAACCCTCCAACCTGCAAGTCAGCACTTCATATGCAATAAAAATAGCTATAAACAGAAGAGCACTAAAACAGGCTTGGATGTCTCAATCATCAAACATGTTCTCTATTGGTTGAGCATATAAAGAAAAGGGCCTACTATGCAACATGAATGCAACACCCGGGCTTCACCCAGGGTACCCTACTGCGTATGCATCTAGCACAACATCACATCAATTGGGTACTCACATTTCCCCATTGGCATAAAGCCGCAAACACTAAGGGAGACACCTCTCCCTCAAACGGCGCACAGGCCGCCACAAGGAATTCTTGCCAAGGCCCCACCCGCTCGTGGGCTTAGCCCCGGGCTTGCCTGCAAGCTCTGACGTCTCATGCCAGGATTCCAACAAACACATACCGACCGATTCTAAGAAGCCTTGCTGGACCCCACCCGCTCGTGGCCTCTTTGCCCGGGCTTGCCCCAAGCTTGGCATTCTCGTCAGTCTCACAGAAGGGGACTAGTCTCGCCGGGACACTCTCCACACATGACGCACATGTCACGGGATAGCCAGCCGACCACGGAGACATAGCCACGCCTTGGCACAACACAAACCAAGACTAAATACATCGTAATCCTTCTTTGTACTGCAGCGTTCCCGCGCACCAAGGAAACCATCTCCAACTCGTGCGGAGCTAACCTTGTCCACCAAGGAAACCATCTCCAACTCATACGGAGCTAACCTTGTCCCTCAAGGAAACCATCTACCGCCACGAGGAGCTAACATTGTCCGGGTTCGACTACACGTACCTTTTCAAGCAAATGAGACAATCATCACCACAACACAAACGGCATCTTGCCGCAACGGAAATCTCTACGAATCCCTAAGTTCGTATGCAACATCACCGAGTCGGACTAACGGTCGCGACCACGGCTTCACCCACCATGCCTAATCCACTAGCGAAGCGGATCTCTAATGCAAAAATATGCCGGGGATGGACTCAATCAACCCGGAGGTTCCTCTTGAACCTTGGCAAACCAAAACCCCTCTCATTTGAGAGTTTGGTGCCCAAAAATTAGAGAGAAAGAAAATAAAAGATGCTAGTACATGCCTCCTAAGGACCGAGAGGAGAGATGTCGTTACCTTCCGACTCCTCTTCCTTGTCATGGCAAAATAGCCGGATGGAAATCTTCGCAACGATCTAAGCTTCACGGATCCGGACTCGGTTCGCGATTTGGAGCTCCGAAACCCTTCCTACAGCCCAAGACCTTCTTCTTCTTCCTCCTTGCTCTAGCTTTTCTCAAGAACTTAGAAAGAGAAGACTTGGAAAACAATGAGGGTTTCCAACCCTAAATTCGGACTTAACTTCCCAAGAGATGGCCTGAACCGTTAGATCCCAAAACCAGAAAAAGAATGGCCGCGATTCGCCTGGAAAATAGAAGATCTGGGCCGAACATGGCCTGGCACACGCCCGTGTCCAGGGCCGTGTGCCTCATTCGCCGTCTCAAATCGACGCGCCTGGAATCGCACACGGGCATCTGACACGCCCGTGTTCAACCCGACACGCCCGTGTCCCCTGTGACACGGCCGTGTGGCCGGCCGTGTGCCTCCAACAACACGGCCCCGAAACCAACCCGAGAGCTGACACGGCCTATGACACGCCCGTGTCCCAAGCCGTGTGCCAAGTCTCGACACCCGTCGATAGGCTTTCTGTCGACACCGTGGAAAAACGTCGATCGAAGATCGTCGACCAAGCGGGACACGCCCTGTGACACGCCCGTGTCACAGGCCGTGTGCCCCAGTCTCGACACCTTGTCGAGCAAAAGTGTCGACACTTGGGACGAGTGTCGACACGGCCTCGACACGCCCTGCGACACGCCCGTGTCGCAGGCCGTGTGCCACACTCTCGACACTCTGTCGAGCAAAAGTGTCGACACTTGGGCCGAGTGTCGACACGGCCTCGACACGCCCTGCGACACGCCCGTGTCGCAGGCCGTGTGCCACACTCTCGACACTTTGTCGAGCAAAAGTGTCGACACTTGGGCCGAGTGTCGACACGGCCTCGACACGCCCTGCGACACGCCCGTGTCGCAGGCCGTGTGCCTCCTGCCAGAAACCCAAAAAAATTTCCAGAACTGCAGACTGAACCTCTTGCAAAACTGGGGTGTTACAACTCTCCCCCACTTAACAGAATTTCGTCCCGAAATTTCAAAACAGAAGGGCACAAAACTTAAATTGTACCTGACATGAAGAGTTCTGGATAATCTTCTAACATGGTCTGTTCTCGTTCCCAAGAGAACTCCTCACGACCACAGTTGTCCCATCGAACTTTTACGAGTTTGACTTCTTTATTCCGCAACTGCCGAGTCTCCGAATCCTCTATAGCAATTGGAAGGACTCGCGTCCTCAAGTCTTCCTCAATCGGCACCGATGCCAGCTCAATCACTACGCTAGCCTCCACCAAGGCTTTCCTCAAAACGGAGACGTGGAAGACGTCATGTAATCCACTCAAATCTGCGGACAGCGTCAACCGATAAGCTGCTTCTCCTTCCCGCTCAACAATTTCAAAAGGCCCCAAAAACCTTGGACTCAGCTTCTTGAGTCGGCGAATCCGTGAGACGCCTTTGAACGGCTTGACCTTCAGATAAACCCAATCACCAACTGCAAATTCCACCTTCCGGTGACGAGCATTAAAATATTTTGCTTGCCTGTCTTGCGCCACCTTCATACGCTCTTGGATGGTCCGTACCAACTCACAAGTGTCAACCACCGCATCCTTTCCCAACAGTTTGGTGTCTCCCGCCTCTGCCCAAGATATTGGTGTTTGACACCGCCTCCCATACAAAGCTTCGTATGGCGACATTCTTATGCTTGCTTGAAAACTATTGTTGTATGCAAATTCTACCATGAAGAGGTGATCCTCCCACCTCTTGCCGAAATCAAGAACGCACATTCTCAACATATCTTCCATAGTACGGTTCGTTCTCTCTGTTTGCCCATCAGTTTGAGGATGGAACGCCGTACTGAACTTTAGATTCGTGCCCAAGCTCTTCTGAACCAATCTCCAGTCCTTAGACGTAAACCGTCCATCTCGATCACTGACTATGCTCTTAGGAACTCCGTGCAGTCGCACAATGTTGCGAACATACAACTCCATCAGCTTCTCCACGCTGTCCTCTTTCCGATTTGGGATGAAGTGAGCCACCTTGGTTAGACGATCAACGATCACCCAAATAGCATCATTACCATGTTGCGATCTAGGCAAACCATGCACAAAGTCCATGGAGATGTCCTCAAATTTCCACTCAGGAATTGGAAGGGGCTTCAGGAACCCGCCCGGTTTCTGACATTCGGCCTTCACCAAGGCACATGTTTGGCAACGACTCACATACAAAGCTACATCTCGCTTCAACCCCGGCCACCAAAAGGATTTCTTCATATCCAAGTACATCTTTGTACTGCCCGGGTGAATGGAGTACTTTGAGAAATGAGCCTCAAACATCAACTCCTCACGGAGATTGCCAAACTGCGGGTACACAAACCCTTCCATCCTTTCTCAAGATTCCCCCAATCATCTCCCAGGCGCTGCTCTCGCCCTTTTGAGCCTCCAACACAAAAGGTTGAAACTCCACATCCAATCGAGTCGCTTCCCGAATACGATCGGACAAGTCGTTTTACACTTCAATCCAGTTCAACCGAGCCACGCTAGACTCGCCTCTCGCAACACATTCCAATCCAAGGGACTCCCATTCCCGTACCAACCGCTCATCATGAGCTTCGATCCAATTCCCTTGCCCCGAGTACTTTCTACTCAACGCGTCCGCCACCACATTGGCTTTACCCGGCGTATACTGAATTGCCACTTCGTAGTCTCCAAGAAACTCAACCCATCTGCGTTGCCGCATGTTCAAGTCCTTCTGATCCAAGAGATACTTCAGGCTTTTATGGTCCGTGAAGATCTCCACCCTTGCGCCATACACATAGTGTCGCCATATTTTCAACGCGAAGATTACCGCCGCCAACTCCAAGTCATGGACGGGGTAATTCCTCTCATGAGGTTTCAGCTGTCTAGACCCAAAAGCTATCACCTTGCCATGTTGCACCAACACGCAACCCAAACCGCATCCCGATGCGTCACTGAAAATCTGAAATCCATCGGTCCCTTGCGGTAAACTCAGGATTGGAGCCATCATAAGCCTCTCCTTCAGGGCCTCAAATGCTTGACTGCACTCTTGGGTCCACACAAACTTATGGTCTTTGCGAGTGAGTGAGGTGAGGGGTAGAGCTATCTTCGAGAAATTCTCCACGAATCTCCTATAATACCCGGCTAGTCCAAGAAAACTTCGGACTTCCGCCACGGTCCTCAACACCGGCCAATCTCTGATGGCCTCCACTTTCGCTGGATCCACTGCCACCCCATCACCACTAATCACGTGGCCCAAAAACGCCACCTTGGCTAACCAGAACTCGCACTTTGAGAACTTTGCAAACAATTGGTTCTCCCTCAACACTTGCAGGACCACTCTCAAGTGGGTCTCATGCTCCACTTCCGACTTGGAGTACACTAATATGTCATCAATGAAGACAACCACAAACGAATCCAAGTAATCCCGAAATACTCGATTCATCAGATCCATGAACACCGATGGTGCGTTCGTCAACCCGAACGGCATCACCGTAAACTCAAAGTGTCCATACCTTGTGCCAAAGGCAGTTTTGGGTATGTCCTCATCTCGAATTCGCAGCTGATAGTAGCCTGACTTCAAGTCCAACTTCGAATATACCACTGACCCCACCAATTGGTCGAACAAATCATCTATCCGAGGGATCGGATACTTATTCTTGACGGTCAATTTATTCAGCTCTCGGTAGTCTATGCACAGTCGCATGCTACCGTCTTTCTTCTTTACAAACAACACCGGTGCGCTCCACGGTGAGGAACTGGGCCTAAAATACCCCTGCTCCAACAGTTCCTGTAACTGTACCTTAAGTTCTGCCAACTCCTTTGGTGCCATCCTAAAAGGAGGACGCGACACCGGTCTAGCCTCCGGCACTAACTCGATCGAAAAGTCGATCTCCCGCCGAGGAGGCGCTCCAGGAAGTTCATCCGGGAACACATCCCTGAACTCTGCCACCACAGGCACTTCCTCAAAAGATAGCTGGGAGAGACGAACCTCCAACAATGCTACCAGCGCCACACCTCCCTGGTTAACCGCCCGCATCATTTGCATGGCCGTAATTAGGGAATGGGCTACTCCACAAAGGCCCACAAATTTGACTTCCGATTGCCCCTTACTCTTTAGGGTCACTACCTTGGACAAACAATCAATGCTGGCGCGCTGCTCTGCAAGCCAGTCCATGCCCAAAATGACATCGAACTCTACTAACGGCAACACTGCCGCTTCCAAAACGAAGTCAACTCGTCTAGCTCCCAACAGATGCGCCCTCTAGCCCCGGTGGTCATAGATGACCCATTGGGCATGCGCACTTTCAGTTCCGCGTCCGCCGAGAAAGACTCGACTCCTACCCTTCGGACGAAGCTCTCCGCAAGAAAGGAGTGCGATGCTCCCGTATCGAACAATACCCTAGCGGGGTATCCAGAAACTAACACGAAGCCTACAACAAGACAACACACGAAAAAAGGGTCTAAAAGTATGAAGCACAAATGCAAACTTAAATTTTCTTCATACCTGTCACCACGTCGGTTTGGCGGATCGCTTCTTGCTGTCCAAGGTTGTAAGCCCTTGGTTGCACCGGTTGGAACCGAGAAGCGCTCGACTCCGCCATCTTTCCTTTCTCTGCAGCACTGGGGCCCGAGCGCACAGACTGCTCCTGCTTTGACTCTTGCCCCGCTCCCCCTTGCTGACAAGCACGGGCTATGTGCCCAACCTTCCCGCAGTTGTAACACGTCGGCGGTCCCCTAGAGTGAGAACCCCCAGGCGTCCACGTGCTCCTCTCACCCGACCTGGAAGTGTGAGGCTTCCTCCTCCACCTGCTCCCATCAGACTTTACATGAGATTGGGAGGGCTTCCCTTCCCCGTGCTTGGGAGTAAAACCCTTTCGACGCTGGGTTCGCTCCAGATCATTCTCCAAACTCCTGGCGGCTTCAACTAGCTCATTAAATCCCGCCCTCTTCATGGAGATGAGGGGTTGTCTCAGATTTTCCCTCAACCCTTGGTAGAAGAGGTTATCCCTCTCTACATCATCCGCCATTGTCGTTCCCGCATAACGACCCAAACGGGTGAACTCTTGCACGTACTCATCCACTGTCTTGTCTCGCTGCATTAGATGCAGAAACTGCCTCTGCAGGGCCAACCGTGTTGAAACTGGGATATACCTCTTAAGAAAAGCGTCCCCAAACTCTTCCACTGACGGGGTGCGTCCCGGGAACAGGCGGCCGCTATGGCTCACCCACCACAATTTGGCGTCTCCTTCCAACATGAACGTCGCATACTCAGCTTTCTTTTCCTCTGGCGTCTCTGCCACCCTTAACAGTTCTTGAATACGAACCCACCAATCCTCCGCATCCGTTGGCGTTCCAACACCCTTGAAGGACGGGGGATGGAAACTCAGGAAATACTTCATGTGTCGGTCTCCATGTCCTACCACCACCCTTTCTGCCAAAGGCTCCACTCGCCTGGCTTCTCCGCCTGGCACGGCCGTCGCCGTGTCCGGTGTAGCAGGGGTTGCTACCTGGGCTGCAGCCGCCGCTTGGGCTGCCACCATCGCTTCTGCAAGCATACGACAGAAGTCGGCCGGGTTTACACCCGTGCCCAAAAGGCCTGGAGCAGTAGCACTGCTCGCCGAGAGATCATCCCTTGCTCTTGAAGTGCCCGCCTCGTTGCTTGCACTCTTCAGGAAAACAAGAAATAAGGGATTAGTCTCCAATCTCAAGACTAAAACATAAGGACACTCACGGTCCCGCGTTACTCTTATGTGGATAACCTCTCTACGCACTAACCTTGAATCAAACCTCCCTCTGATACCAAATTGTAACACCTCCCTTGTAGTGGACGTATAATATGGGTCCGGCCGGGGCCCCACAGCATACGAACGCCACAGCTTTAGTATTATAAGTTGATATAACTACCCAAACTCAAAACACTTGCACAACACAGCGAAAGCAAACAGGACTAGAGGTTATCCACCACTAAAGAGTAAAACAAATGGCCTTAAGGCCTAACATCAAGTGTCCAAAAGAGACATAAAACATCAATCATGAATGTGCTCAGCACTCCTAGTCTACCTCGGCATGCAAGCCGGACAAAAGAGTCTCAAACAAACATCATCATCAATGTAGTGCTACAAAAGAGGGAAAAACACTTCATGGGCTTAGGCCTTTTTGGCCGGCGTGCTAGCTCCTGCATGCGATCCTTGCCCTGTAAAAATTATTAGTAACGTGGGTCAGCAAAGGCTGACCTCAAACTGTGTAACAACACATCTCCTCCCGGCCGCCCCTAACGGACCCCGGGGAAACCTCCAACCTGCAAGTCAGTACTTCATATGCAATAAAAATAGCTATAAACAGAAGAGCACTAAAACAGGCTTGGATGTCTCAATCATCAAACATGTTCTCTATTGGTTGAGCATATAAAGAAAAGGGCCTACTATGCAACATGAATGCAACACCCGGGCTTCACCCAGGGTACCCTACTGCGTATGCATCTAGCACAACATCACATCAATTGGGTACTCACATTTCCCCATTGGCATAAAGCCGCAAACACTAAGGGAGACACCTCTCCCTCAAACGGCGCACAGGCCGCCACAAGGAATTCTTGCCAAGGCCCCACCCGCTCGTGGGCTTAGCCCGGGCTTGCCTGCAAGCTCTGACGTCTCATGCCAGGATTCCAACAAACACAGACCGACCGATTCTAAGAAGCCTTGCTGGACCCCACCCGCTCGTGGCCTCTTTGCCCGGGCTTGCCCCAAGCTTGGCATTCTCGTCAGTCTCACAGAAGGGGACTAGTCTCGCCGGGACACTCTCCACACATGACGCACATGTCACGGGATAGCCAGCCGACCACGGAGACATAGCCACGCCTTGGCACAACACAAACCAAGACTAAATACATCGTAATCCCTCTTTGTACTGCAGCGTTCCCGCGCACCAAGGAAACCATCTCCAACTCGTGCGGAGCTAACCTTGTCCACCAAGGAAACCATCTCCAACTCATACGGAGCTAACCTTGTCCCTCAAGGAAACCATCTACCGCCACGAGGAGCTAACCTTGTCCGGGTTCGACTACACGTACCTTTTCAAGCAAACGAGACAATCATCACCACAACACAAACGGCATCTTGCCGCAACGGAAATCTCTACGAATCCCTAAGTTCGTATGCAACATCACCGAGTCGGACTAACGGTCGCGACCACGGCTTCACCCACCATGCCTAATCCACTAGCGAAGCGGATCTCTAATGCAAAAATATGCCGGGGACAGACTCAATCAACCCGGAGGTTCCTCTTGAACCTTGGCAAACCAAAACCCCTCTCATTTGAGAGTTTGGTGCCCAAAAATTAGAGAGAAAGAAAATAAAAGATGCTAGTACATGCCTCCTAAGGACCGAGAGGAGAGATGTCGTTACCTTCCGACTCCTCTTCCTTGCCATGGCAAAATAGCCGGATGGAAATCTTCGCAACGATCTAAGCTTCACGGATCCGGACTCGGTTCGCGATTTGGAGCTCCGAAACCCTTCCTACAGCCCAAGACCTTCTTCTTCTTCCTCCTTGCTCTAGCTTTTCTCAAGAACTTAGAAAGAGAAGACTTGGAAAACAATGAGGGTTTCCAACCCTAAATTCGGACTTAACTTCCCAAGAGATGGCCTGAACCGTTAGATCCCAAAACCAGAAAAAGAATGGTCGCGATTCGCCTGGAAAACAGAAGATCTGGGCCGAACACGGCCTGGCACACGCCCGTGTCCAGGGCCGTGTGCCTCATTCGCCGTCTCAAATCGACGCGCCTGGAATCGCACACGGGCATCCGACACGCCCGTGTTCAACCCGACACGCCCGTGTCCCCAGTGACACGGCCGTGTGGCCAGCCGTGTGCCTCCAACAACACGGCCCCGAAACCAACCCGAGAGCTGACACGGCCTGGGACACGCCCGTGTCCCAAGCCGTGTGCCAAGTCTCGACACCCGTCGACAGGCTTTGTGTCGACACCGCGGAAAAACGTCGAGCGAAGATCGTCGACCAAGCGGGACACGCCCTGTGACACGCCCGTGTCACAGGCCGTGTGCCCCAGTCTCGACACCTTGTCGAGCAAAAGTGTCGACACTTGGGATGAGTGTCGACACGGCCTCGACACGCCCTGCGACACGCCCGTGTCGCAGGCCGTGTGCCACACTCTCGACACTCTGTCGAGCAAAAGTGTCGACACTTGGGCCGAGTGTCGACACGGCCTCGACACGCCCTGCGACACGCCCGTGTCGCAGGCCGTGTGCCACACTCTCGACACTTTGTCGAGCAAAAGTGTCGACACTTGGGCCGAGTGTCGACACGGCCTCGACACGCCCTGCGACACGCCCGTGTCGCAGGCCGTGTGCCTCCTGCCAGAAACCCAAAAAAATTTCCAGAACTGCAGACTGAACCTCTTGCAAAACTGGGGTGTTACACAGACCACACCATTGAAGAGCTTCTTTTGTCATTGAAGATGTGACTTCATCATCTTCCTGAGTCCTGGCAATTGGAGTGTCTTCCTCAGTCGCTTTTGGGTAAGCTTCACCTTGCTTCCTTGAATTGATGACCTAATCTTCAATCCAGTTGAATCCAAGGTTGCTTTTGTATAGAATTCAAGAATTTTTGTCTTCTAGATCTTGGTAGGTTCGGAAACTAGATATTCTAAACCATTTTCTTGTATTAGAGGTTATCACATCTCTAATCTCAGACACTGCACTGTCAAAAGCATTGCGAACTAACTCATAGTATTCGTTGATGTTGTTCTCCAACTTTGGCGTCATTGGTGACGAGAAATTTGAGGAGAAGAGAGATGAAAGTTTGTCGACACAAAGATTTGGTCTCGAAAATGTTGAGAGCTTAGTCGACAAAGTTGTTCTATGACCTATTTATATGTTTGTCAACACAGAAGGTCAAAAGGCAGGGTAATAGATACTTAATGTGTCGACACTGTAGAGATTGTGTCGACACAGACTTCTAATGTCTCGATAGAGTTAGACAACACTATATGTCGACACAGTTTGCGATGTGTCGACACAGACTTTTAATAGTCGACTCTAATATATGTGTGTCGACACAGACATCTGTATGTGTCGACACAACTATCTAAATGATAGAACTTCTATGTGTCGACACCAAACTCTGAGTGTCGACACCACTATCTCAGCACTATTTTGTTGTGTCGTCACAACTTACCTTAAGTGTTGACACAAACTTCTATATGTCGACACAGATTTCCTTTTGTGTCGACATAAACTATTATATGTCAACATTGAATTACTTAGCCAGATTTACCAAGTTACTCTAGGTTTAACATGCCTAGTTCAATTTTGAAATAATTGAATTTAGTTTTATCTAGTGGTTTAGTAAACATGTCAGCAATTTGATTATTTGTGGTAACAAATTCCAAACAAATATCTTCTTTTTCAACATGCTCTCTAATGAAGTGAAATCTAATTTCTATATGGTTTGTTCTGCTATGCGATACAAGGTTTTTAGCAATAGAAATAACACTTGTAGAATCACAAAATAGTGGAGTTCTACTTACCTTGAGACCATAGTCTTTAAGTTGATGTTGAATCCATAAGAGCTGAGCACAGCAGCTGCCTGCAGCAATATACTCAGACTCTGTAGTGGAAATTGCCACACTTGTCTGCTTCTTACTGCTCCATGACACCAATCTATCACCTAGAAACTGACAGGTGCCAGTGGTACTCTTTCTATCTTCTTTGCAACCTGCAAAGTCTGCATCTGAAAAACCAGTCAGTAGAAAGTCTCTATTCTTAGGGTACTAAAGACCAAGATTAGGTGTTTCCTTAAGATATCTCAATATTCTTTTAACTGCAGTATAATGAGATTCTTTAGGGCTTGCTTGGTACCTAGCACAGACACATGTAGCATACATAATGTCTGGTCTACTGGCAGTTAAGTATAGGAGGGAGCCAATTATCCCTCTATACAAAGACTCATCTACAGGTTTTCCTACATCATCTTTGCCTAAAGGCATACTTGTCCCCATTGGTGTTCTCATGGTGGTGGATGATTCCATACCATATTTCTTAATTAACTCCTTGGTGAACTTAGACTGTGAAATGGACAAGTCATCATCAGTCTGTCTTACTTAGAGTCCCAAGAAGAATTTGAGCTCACTCATACTACTCATCTCAAACTTCCCTTGCATAAGTTTTGCAAACTTCCTACAAATGTAGTTTTCTGTAGATCCAAAGATTATGTCATCAACATAAATCTGTACAAGGATCATCTTTCCCTTTGACTCCCTAAGGAATAGAGCCTTGTCTATTTTCCCCCTTGAAAATTTATTTTCAATGAGGAAAGTAGACAATGTTTCATACCAAGCCTTAGGGGCTTGTTTCAAACCATATAAGGCTTTCTTAAGTCTATAAACATAATCAGGATAAAGTGGATCAACAAAACATGAGGGTTGATGAACATAGACTTCTTCTTTTAAATTACCATTTAGGAAAGCTGACTTGACATCCATTTGGTATACTTTGAAACCTTGGAAATCAGCAAAGGCAAGGAATAGCCTTATTGCTTCCAACCTTGCCACTTTGGCAAATGTCTGATCAAAGTCAATGCCCTCTTCCTATCTATAACCTTTGGCAACCAGTCTTGCTTTGTTCTTCACTATGATGTCATTTTCATCTAATTTGTTCCTGTAGATCCACTTTGTCTCGATAATATTATGATCCTTTGGTTTTGGAACTAGCTCCCATACTTTATACCTTCTGAATTGATTCAGCTCCTTCTGCATTGTATCAATCCAGTTGGAGTCTTATATGGCTTCTTCAAATCTCTTTGGTTCAAACTGTGACAGGAAACTTGGGCAAAGTACTGTGTTCATGTGTTTGCTTCTGGTTTGCACACCATGTTTGGGATCACCAATGATTTGGTGTGCTGGATGATCCTTTAGATTCCTTACTGCTGGAGGCATTCTATCAGCAATTTGAACTTCTTCAATTTCTCCACCATGCTGAACTTCATTGTCTTCAATGTCAGCTTGTGGACCTTGTACTCCCCCTGGACAGCAACCATCATTTTCCACATCCTGCCTTGCAGTTTGGTCTTCATTAATGGTCAGCATGTCCAACTTTTCTTTTAAACCTGTTGAGCTACAAGGATTGCTAGACAACTCACAGTTAATTAGCTCAGATTCATCAAACACTATATAAATAGATTCTTCTACAACTTGTGTAGTCAAGTTGTAGACCCTATATGCCTTACTGTTATTGTTGTACCCAACAAATATCCCATCTTGGGATTTGGCAGCAAATTTAGTTAGGTGAGACTTGTCAGTGTTAAGCACATAACACCTACTACCAAAGATCCTAAAGTAGGATATGTTTGGTTTTCTGCCCTTCATAATCTCATAGTGAGTCTTTTTGTGGTTCTTAGTTATAGATGCCCTATTGAGAACATGACAAGCAGTATTTACTGCCTCAGCCCAGAAATATTCTGGGAGTGAAGTGTCACTTAGTAGAGTTCTACCAGCCTCAATAGGAGTTCTATTCTTTCTTTCAGCAATTCCATTTTGCTGAGGTGTTATATGTGAGGAGAATTCCTGATGAATCCCTAGTTCTTCACAAAACCTTGTCATACACTCAGACTGAAATTCAGTTTCATGGTCACTTCTGATTTTGACCACTGAATTGTTAAATTCATTCTGAATTTGTTTAACAAAGTTATGAAAGACAGTAGGGATTTCAGATTTCTGCCTTAAAAAGAAAACCCATGTAAATCTAGAATAGTCATCTACTACCACAAAAGTATAGACTTTCCAACATAGACTGTGAACTGGCATAGGACCAAATAGATCCATATGCAAGAGGTACAAACAACTCACTGTTGGGTATTTCATCCACATGAACCCAGATTCGATGAAGTCACCCTGGAACTAAGATGAATTAAGTTGTATTTGATGCTTGGTTTGAGCTATATGTTTGCAGGAGTTTCACTGGGAAGTGTAGGCCAATGTCAGCCCACAGTGGGTCACCAAACACAGGAACTGTGCAATGTAATCCCTCATTGCATATTCCAAGGTGTTGACTCATGTGTGGTCTCTTTATTGGGATACACTTCATATTCAAGCTATTGGACTATGGGAAAGGCATTTGAAGTTGGCTACTCTAGAAGAATCAGTTTTTCCAACATCAGAAAATTTCTAAGTGCTTTACTCGAGTAGAGCTTTCACCTACTCGAGTAGTCTGGGTATAAGTTACTCGAGTAAAAGAATCTTGTACTCGAGTAGACATAGTCATATACTCGAGTAGCTAAGTCACCTACTCGAGTAGACCAAGTCATATACTCGAGTAGCTAAGTCACCTACTCGAGTAGACCAAGTCATATACTCGAGTAGCATGCTTATATACTCGAGTAGATTACTCGTTATACCCGAGTACCATAAGGTTTTTCTCATCTAAATTTCTCTAAGTCATATACTCGAGTAAGTATACTCACATACTCGAGTAGATAGAAACATACTCGAGTAGTTCATTTTACCTACTCGAGTAGTTCATGTGTCGCCCGTGTAGCTTGCTATTTCCCTACTCCAGAATTTTTCTAAGTCTTTTACTCGAGTAGAACTTTCACCTACTTGAGTAGATTACTTTCTCTCGAGTAGTTTAGTTCAACTACTCGAGTAGTTGCCAGCAGACCTCTTCAGAATTTTTCTAAGTATTCCACTCGAGTAGTACTTCTTGTACTCGAGTAGGTTATGTAATATACTCGAGTAGCTCTTCTAGTACTCGAGTAGATCCTCTATATACTAGAGTAGGTCCCTTCACATACTCGAGTAGTTCTGTCTGCCTACTCGAGTAGTTGATCTCAATATACTCGAGTAGTCTTTTTATACATACCCGAGTATGTTTCCCATCATATACTCGAGTAGTTATTCAACTACTCGAGTAGTTATTGACTTACTCGTGTAGTTGGCCAAATCTTTCCGAAATTTTTCTAAGTCTTCTCAAAGCTTTCTTGTAATTTCTTTTTCGAGAAATATTCTTCAGCCGCCTCCTCTCTGACTTTCGCGAAACGGAAGCCGCCGCCGCCTTCTTCTCCGGCCAAAGCTTCTACTTTCAGAGGATTATTCTGAAGAAAAGTTACAGATCGAGATCGACTTCACTGATCATATTCTCTCTCGATTTCTGTAAAAGCGAGTAGATCCAGATCGAGGCCGAGAACTTCTTCACCGATTTCTGAAAGTGCTACAAAGTTGAAAAGAAGAAGATCCTGGCCGTTTCCTTCAGATCTGAGTGATTTACTGTTTGTATTCTTGTAAACTCTTTATTAATCTTGTAGGAGAAATCTTCTCCGAGTGTAGGAGTTTTTCACTCCGAGTTTGTAGGAAGTGTTATCTTCCGAGGTGTAGATCCGTTTTGTTTGGATCGAGTTTGTAGGAACTTTGTTTCGAGGGTAGGATCGGTTTTTGATCCGAGATAGTGGAGTAGCCGAGTCTAGTTGATTGCTAGATCGGTGAGGGAAAGTGGATGTACCCAAGGTTGGGGAACCACTATACATCTTGTGTCGTCTGTGATATTGGTAGATATTTCTGTGCAGTGCTCTAATTATTTTTTTTATTCCGCAAAAGATGCACAAACCACCTATTCACCCCCCTCTAGGTGATTTAGGTCGACAATAGTTTTCTTTCACTCACAGAGTCTTTGGTATCAAGACTATGAAAAGAGGATTTGGTCTGCTTGCCTTTTTGACAAGTTGAACATATACCCTCTTTTATGCACTTAAATTGAGGACCATTCCTCACTAACTCTAAACTATAGAGCTGGTCTATAGTCTTATAGTTCAGATGAGCTAGCCTCTTGTGCCATTAGACACACTGAGATGCTTTCTCATCTGCAACTAAACATACAGGAGAGTTCATGTTTCATAATCAAAATTTAAACAATAAACATTCCCTTTTCTATAACCAGACAAGATCACCTTCTAATCACTTGTCCTTTTGATCTGACACTCATTCTTAATAAATGAAATGTTATACCCAAGATCACTCAGCTGACTTGTGCTTATCAGGTTATGTTTCAAACCTTTTACATAAGCCACTTGAGTGATTGTTATAGAACTAGAAGAAATGTTATCAAACCCTTTTATGACCTCTTTTTCTGATCCACCAAAGATCACTTTGGGTCCATTCTCTATGGGAGTATAGTCTTTTAACATTCTTCTTGTTCCAGTCATATGCCTGGAACATCCACTGTCTAAGTATCATATAGGGGTATGGCAACTTGGACCCACCTGCAGCAAATAAAATTAATTTACCTTAGAACCCCAATGTTTATTGGGTTCTAGGTTCAAGTTAGATTGAAACTTGATAATCTTACCAGCAGCCTTCCTCACAGGTAAGCTGGCATTCTTCCTGACACTAGTGTTGTGTCAGCAGTCCATGGCATAATGTCCTATCTTACCACAGCATCAACACACATATCTATTATACCTTTTTTAAGTACAGTTTTAACAGCATTGCTGTCAGCTGTTCTTAACACTGTTGGTACAGTGGTTCTTTGCTTGAGTGTTGGAGCTACACCCTTGTCATTTAGAATATCAGGCTTACCATACCATGTAAGGTATCATGATCATATTTATTAGTTGGATGCCACACTTTTCTGAAGGAAATGGGGGGTTTGAAGGCTAGAGGCTGTACTGGGGCTTTGCCTTTTCTTTTGGAATTGGCAGCCCTTGCATTTCCCTCAAAGCCCAATCATGTCTTACCCTTTTTGGGAATAAAATCATCAATTAAAGGTAAGACTAATTTTGGCTTAGAGAATTTAGCCACCAGATCATTTTCCTTCTGAAGTTTGACTTCCAGACTTTTGATCTGATCATTCTTGAATGTAATAGTACCCATCTAAATAACAGTTATGTTCTTCAGTTTGGCTACTTCATTCATCTTTAGATCCAGTATTTTCTCTAAATTTGATGCAGGCATCTTAAGAGCAGCAATTTCCTTGGCATGTGCTTTGTTAAGGATTCTGCTTTTCTTAAGTGCTTGCAGCAGATCACCATATTCATCAATAAGTTGATGAACATCTCCTTCAGATTCAGATTCATCCACATCTCTTGATGCAGATGCTTCTGATTCTGAACTAGTATAGTAGTCAGAATCTATTAAAGAATTGTTTACCTTACTAGGTCCAAGCTGATCCTGTCACTAATCTTCTTCTGTCAAGGCCATCAGCCCTTTACAACAATGTTCTTCAATTCCATTTACTGAGTCCAGCAACTTCAAGAACTCAGCCTCTTCTACATCCTCTTCAGTTGCCAACAGTCATATATATGCTTCAGCTTCAGTTTTAGCCTCAGAATCTGATGATGAAGAATCTGACCAGCTTTTTTGCATCTTTGCAACAAAGGATTTCTCCTTCTTGCCCTTGTTTTTTAGTTTCTTCTTATCATTAGATTCTTTCCTTTTGTCAGGACAATCAGCTACCCCATGGCCAGGCCTGTTACAGCAATAGCAAACAATCTTAGTTGAAGATAATTTACTAGGTTTAGAGCTATACCTGTCCTTCCTAGAGGATTTCTTTTTCTTATAATAATCATCCTTGGATTGTGAGGAGGATGGCTTGGATCTCCACTGTTTCTTCTTCAAAATCCTTTGAAATTATTTTGAGAAAGCAGCTAAGTCTTCATTAGAATTTGGACTATCTGATGTGTGACTGTCAGAACTTTCTAAAACTACTTCTGCAGCTTTCCTAGGAGGAGATGGAGACATCCTCCTATCCTTTCTTATGGCTTCAGTCTTGAAAGCTACTGACTTATCTCTGTAATCAACTTTATTACTTTTCTCATCCCCCTTTCTGACCATCAGCTGCATTTCATAAGAAAGCAGTTTGCCAAATAATGTTGGAGGTGAGACTTCTGCTAATCTGACCACTTCCATAATGACACATATCTTGGTGTCCCAGTCCTTAGTTAATGATCTCAGAAACTTGTCATTTAACTCGTATGTGTTGAATACTCTTCCATATGACATCAGTTCATTAACTATTCTGAAGAATTTCTTGTAACATTCAGTTATATTGTCTGTTTTAGATTGTCTAAAACTTCCATACTCCTGATTCAGCATAGACTTTCTGTCTTCGCTCACCTCTTCTGAACCCTCCATGAAGACAATAAGAGTGTCTCACATTTCTTTGGAGGTCTTGTAGTGAATTAAATTTTGGAATATTGAATCATCTATAGCACTGACTATTATATTCTATGTTCTCTTATCCATAGTAGACAAGATGTTCTCATCCTTTGTCATTTCAGAATACTCCTTTGGTGTCCTGATATTTGCATCAAGAACTGAGACTTTCATTGGGATGAATGACCCTTCTTTGACTGTCATGTAGATTCTTGGATCTGAAGCTTCCATAAACAATCTAACTCTTTCTTTCCATATGCCAAAAATCTCTTTCCCGCATATAGGTAATTTCATAGAATCAAACTCCTTATGATTCTCAATGGATCTCATTTTGCCTAATAGATTTCTACCTTGGAGATCTACTCAGACTGTTAAGTCTATTCTTTGAGCAACCTCCCTCTGATACCACTTGAAAGAATTGGTTTCAAGATATTCTAAACACCTAGAGGGGGGTGAGTAGGTTCAATTCTTTTTCTGACTTAGGCAGATAATTCTATCTAATTTAGCAAATTACTTACCAGAAAATACAACACAGCATTCACATACACATAACATTCACAGATTGCACACCAGATTTATAGTGGTTCCCCAAATGATGGGTACATCCACTTTCCCCCTTCGTCTATCTAGCAGTGTACTAGATTCGGCCTAACTTCCTTCCTTCTTCTCAGATCCTCAGATCTTACAGCTCAGAACCAAGACTGGTTCCTACAACTCAGAGTGAATCCACACTCCTACAACTCAGGAACAGGCCCTACCTCAGCCTCTTCCACAGGCCTACAACTCAGAGTGACACCCCACTCCTACAACTCAGGCAAAAGCCCTACCTCAGCCTCTTTCACAGGCCTACAACTCAGGGAACAGATTCCTCTACCTCAGCCTTTATAATTTAGGCTTACAACTCAGAGAAGTAAATCTCCTACACTCAGATCTAGTACAGATCCTACAAAAATTATTGATGAAAAGATGATGATATCTTCAACCAGATGGAGAGAGAATTGGTTGAAGGCTTCTTGATCAGTTCTTGATAGAACTGATTTATTAAGGATCAACCTGTCTTAGCTTTCTTCAAAGCTTCTTGAATCTGAACAAAGTAGGGTTGATCTTCTTGGTGTTGGAGTTGATCTTCAATCAGCTTCCTTCAGAAATTAATCTGAATTCTTCTTCAGACTTGATCGGAATTCTTTAGGCAGACTATTCAGAATATGCCTTCACTTGATGAGAACTTCTCTCCTTCTTGTTTTTGTCTCTCTACAATCTGTTGAGTGTCTCTTCTTTCTCTTCTTCTAGATTCTCAATCCTTCAGAGATTATAATTGATTAGCTAGAATAGCTTTTCTCTGTTCTGTGTGTCTTGTATTTCCGTTAATTGTTGAGAGAGCATATCTATATATAGGCGTCATCCATGGTAACCGGCTGTTCCGGTTTAAAACAGTCTTCTAACACCTCTGACAGATGTGACAGCAATGTCAGTAATGACAGCTGTCAAGTCTCTAGTTGTATTACTTCAGCCTTCATTGGACTTTGACTCAGCAGCAGAGAATGTCGAGTGAATACTTCATATGTGTCGACACACATAGTCCATGTGTCGACATAAGTCTTGTTGTTGTCGACACAGCTTCTGTAAAATGTGTCGACACAAGTCCTGTGTGTCGACACAAACACTCCTTGTCTTGATAAAGTTGGTGTCGACAAAATTCTAGTATGTGTCGACACAAGTTCTGTGTGTCGACACATTCATTGTCGACAGGATTCTGGAATGTGTCGACAGCTTCTCTGTGTGTCGACACAACTCCTGATAATGTCGACACAATAAGGCCCTTAGTGTCGACATAGCGTTGTCGATAAATTTTCTGTGTGTCGACATAAATTCTGGGTGTCGACACAATCTGGCCCTTGGTGTCGACACAGCCATTCCCAAGTATCGACACTTTTACTTAGAGAATTTTCCTTTCCATTTACTTAACCTGCACATGATAACTCAACACAACATCAAATACAACTTGATGCATATCATTGAGTTAGGTGAGGTTTCTCCAAATCTGGTACACATTTTCCAATGTACCCAACAGATAGATTTGATATTGATATAGAGTAGACTCCAAAGAGTGATTCTTTGAGTCTACATCTTCTTGAACTGAGAAAATCTTACTGATGAAGAGGGAAGAACAAGAAAGATGGTCTTCAACCAGCAAACCTATTTTGGCAGAAGTTAAACTGTTCTGCCTCTCCTTCTGTCCTAAGAAAACCCTGAACAGATTTTTCCTTCACAGATCCTGGAATTGATCTTCAGATTAGGCTCTGCTTGCATTGAGAAGTCACTATAGCTATGGATGGCCTTGGCTGTATCTTCTTCCTTAGAGAAATCCTCTGATCTTGCTGTAGCAGATGTTGATCGCTGCAGCTAACTCAAAAACCCTTCATAATCGATGATACGTTCTTCTTGTTACTGCGACAATGGCGGGGGAACTGGCTTCACTCAACGCTTTTGGACTTGGTCAATTTTTTGTCTCCTTTTTCTTTGGCTTCGACAGAAACTGCATGGCGTTAAGTTTCACTCAACCCTTCTGTACTTAACTAATTTTTTGTCTATTTCTTCTATGACTTTGACATAAACAGCATGACTCAACGCTTTTGGCTATATGGCGTTGAGTGAGTTGACTTCACTCAACACATCTGGACTTAGCCACTTTTCTGCCTTGCCAACAATTAAAGCTTTGACTGTTTATCCTCTCTCAGCGTTGTTAGCTATATGGCGTTGAGTGAACTGACTTCACTAGCTCAATGCTTGTGGACTTAGTCATTTTTCTGTGCTGCAACTTGCTGGGTTTTGACTGTCCTGACTTCACTCAGTGCTATTAGATGTGTGGCGTTGATTGAACTGGCTTCACTCAATGCTTGTGGACTTAATCATTTTTCGTCACTGTCACTGGCTTCTGGTTCATCTAGCGTTGAGTGAGCTTGCTTAACTCAACGCCTGTAGACTTAGGTAATTTCTTGTCTTTCCAGTCAGCTTCTTTGAGTCCGCCTGTCAATGTCACTTGGACCACCTGTCAAATCAATATGACATAGACTAACATGCATGCATGAACTTAAACATACATCAAATACAACTATGTGTGTACCATTGACCTATTTGACTTCTTATAAATTTGGGAGATTGGGATCAATGGACCCAACACCAAGTGAAAAATTGAGCTCTTGTGATAAAATTGCGTTCGGGCGATAAAATTGCGTACATGCGAAAAAGTCGCGCCCGGGGGAAAAATGCGCTCGGGTGAAAAAAAACGCGCTCCGGCGAAAAAAATGCACCCGAGCGAAAATTTGCACCAGGGCAAAAAAATCGCGCCCGGGCGAAAAAAAAGTCTGGGCGAAAAAATCACGCCCTGGCGAAAATTGCGCGCTCAGGCTAAAAATCACGCCCGGGGGAAAAATGCGCTCGGGGGAAAAATGCGCTCGGGTGAACAGTGAATCAAGAATTTTAAAAAGAAGAAGCCGAGCCGCCGACGTGACCTAGATCGCGAAACTCGCTCTGCCGCCGTCGCCGCTCGTGCCAGTTGATCGTCATCTTTTGATCGTGGTTTCTTCTAGATCTCTCGGCGACAGAAGCTCAGCCAAGCACAGCGTCTCACGCGTCTAACCAGAGATCCTTTGTCTCTTGATTTGTTGATCGGGAAAACCTTCCCCTTCCGAATCGATCGAGACGATCGATCCTAGTGTGACCGTTGGAAGACCTTGCTAGCTTTGCAACGAAAGTTGAATATCAAAAGTACGCCCACTGTAACACCCCAGTTTTGCAAGAGGGTCAGTCGCAGTTCTGGAAATTTTTGGGTTTCGTGTCGGGGCGTGTCGAGGCCGTGCCCGGCCCAAGTGTCAACACTTTCGCTCGATTCGAGATTAGGGCACACGGCGCGACACGGGCGTCGAGGGCGTTCGAGGCCGTGTCGAGATGGCAAATGAGGCACACGGCCTGTGACCCTGGACACGGGCGTGTGCCAGGCCGTGTTCGGCCCAGGTCTTTTATTTTCCAGGCGGATCGTGGCCATTCTTTCCCATATTTTAGGATCTGACGGGCGTTCAGGACTGTTCTTGGGGAGTTAAGTCCGAGAATAGGGTGGAAAACCCTCATTCTTCTCCAAGCTTTCTCTTACTAAAGATCTAGAGAGAAGTGAGAACAAAGAAGAAGGAGAAGGAGAGTTTGGGCTGTAGGAGGAGTTTCGGTGCTCCAAATCGCGAGCCGAGTCCGGATCCGTGAAGCTTAGATCGTTGCAAAGATTTCCATCCGGCCATTTTGTCATGGCAAGGAAGAGGAGTCGGAAGGTAACGAAACCTCTCCTCTCGGTCATAGGATGCATGTCTTAGCATCATTTATTTTCTTTCTTTCTAGTTTTTGGGCACCAAACTCTCAAATGAGAGGGGTTTTGGTTTGCCAAGGTTCAAGAGGAACCTCCGGGTTGATTGAGTCCGTCCCGGCATATTTTTGCATTAGAGATCCGCTCCGTTAGTGGATTAGGCATGGTGGGTGAAGCCGTTGTCGCGATCGTTAGTCCGACTCGGTGATGTTGCATAAAACGCTAAGGACTCGTAGAGTTTCCGTTGCGGCAAGATTCCGTTTGTGATGTGGTGATGTTTTCCCTCTTTTCTCGAGTGAGTACGTGTAGTCGGAACCGGACAAGGTTAGCTCCTCGCGGCGATAGATGTTTTCCTTGGTGGACAAGGTTAGCTCCGCGCGAGTTGGAGATGTTTTCCTTGGTGCGCGGAAACGCTGCAGTACAAAGGAGGGACTAGGGTGGATTTGTCTTGGTTTGTGTTGTGCCAAGGCGTGGCTAGGTCTCCGTGGTCGGCTGGCTATCCCGTGACGTTCACGTCATGTGTGGAGAGTGTCCCGGCGAGACTAGTCCCCTTCTGTGTGACTGACGAGAATGCCAAGCATAGGGACAAACCCGGGCAATGAGGCCATGAGCTGGTGGGGTCCGGCAAGGCTTCTTAGAATCGGTCAATTTTGTGTTTGTTGGAATCCTGTCATGAGACGTCGGAGCTTGTAGGCAAGCCCGGGGTTTGAGACCTTGAGCGGGTGGGGCCTTGACAAGAAGTCCATGAGGCGGCCTGTGAGCCGTTGGGGGAAATGGTGACCCCTTTGTTTGCGGCTTTATGCCAATGGGGAATCAATGAGAACCCATATTATGTGATGATGTGCTAGATGCATACGAGTTAGGGTGTCTTGGGTGAAACCCGGGTTATTGCATACATGATTGCATAAGTAGGCACTTTTTATATTATGCTCAACCAGTAGAGAACATGTATGATGTATGTGACATCCAAGCCTGTTTTCCATAGTTGCTTTTCTTGCTTATGATTATTGCCTACGAAGTGCTAACTTGCAGGTTGGAGGGGTACCCCGGGGTCCGTTAGGGGCGGCCGGGAGGAGATGTGTTGTTGCACAGTTTGAGGTCAGCCTTTGCTGACCCACGTTACTAATAAATTTTTCAGGGCAAAGATCGCATGCAGGAGCTAGCTCGCCGGCCAGAAAGGCCTAAGCCTCATGAAGTGTTTTTCTCTTTTTGCAGCCCTACTTATGAGTTGTTATGTTTGAGACTCTTGTTGACCGGCTTGCATGTCGAGGTAGGCTAGGAGTGCTGAGCACTTTCATGATTGATGTATTATTTTTTCTTTTGGACACTTGATGTAAGGCCTTAAGGCCATTTGTTTTACTCTTTAGTGGTGGATAACTTCTAGTCCTGTTATGTTTCCGCTGTGTTGTGCAAAGAGTTTTGAGTGTGGGTAGCTATATCAACTTTTAATGCTAAAGCTGTGGCGTCCGTATGTTCTGGGGCCCCGGCCGGACCCATATTATACGTTCATTACAGGGGAGGTGTTACAATTTGGTATCAGAGGGAGGTTGTGATTCAAGGTCGAAGCGTAGAGAAGTTATCCACATAAGAGTAACGCGGGACCATGAGTGTCCTTATGTTTAAGTCTTGAGATTTGATACTGAATCCTTGTTTCTTGTTTCTTGAAGAGTGCAAGCAACGAGGCGGGAACGTCGAGAGCAAGAGAAGAGCTTTCGGCGAGCAGTGCTACTGCTCCAGGTCTGTTGGGCACGGGCGTAAACCTGGTCGACTTCTGCCGCATGCTTGCAGAAGCGATGGTGTCAGCTCAGGCTGCAGCAGCAGCTCAGGTGGCAACCCCTGCCACACCGGACACGGCGACTGCCGTGCCAGGCGGAGAGGCCAGGCGAGTGGAGCCTTTGGCGGAAAGGGCGGTGGTCGGAAATGGAGACCGACATATGAAGTACTTCCTGAGTTTTCATCCCCCGTCATTCAAGGGAGTGGGTACGCCAACGGATGCGGAGGACTGGTGGGTTCGCATTCAAGAGCTTCTAAGGGCGGCAGAGACGCCAGAGGAAAAGAAAGCTGAGTATGCGGCTTTCATGTTGGAAGGAGATGCCAAGTTATGGTGGGTGAGCCATAGCAGCCGCCAGTTACCGGGACGCACTCCGTCGGTGGAAGAGTTTGGGGATGCTTTCCTAAAGAGGTATATTCCAGTTTCTACACGTTTGGCCCTTCAGAGGCAGTTTCTGCATTTAATGCAGCGAGACAAGACAGTAGATGAGTACGTGCAAGAGTTCACCCGGTTGGGTCGTTACGCGGGAACGACTATGGTAGATGATGTAGAGAGGGATAACCTCTTCTACTAGGGGCTGAGGGAGAATTTGAGACAACCCCTCATCTCCATGAAGAGAGCCGGATTCAATGAACTAGTTGAGGCTGCCAGGATTTTGGAAAGTGATTTGGAGCAAACCCAACGCCGTAAGGGTTTTACTCCCAAGCAAGGGGAAGGGAAGCCTTCACAATCTCATGGAAAGTCTGAAGGGAGTAGGTGGAGGAAGAAGCCTCACACTTCCAGATCGGGTGAGAAGATCAATTGGACGCCTGGGGGTTCTCACTCTAGGGGACCGCCGACGTGCTACAACTGCGGTAAGGTGGGGCACATAGCTCGTGTTTGTCCCCAAGGAGGAGCGGGGCAAGAGGCAAAGCAGGAGCAGATTGTGCGCTCCGGCCCCAGTGCTGCAGAGAATGGAAAGATGGCGGAGTCGAGCGCTTCTCGGTTCCAACCGGTGCAACCAAGGGCCTACAACCTTGGACAGCAGGAAGCGATCCGCCAGACTGTTGTGGTGACAGGTATGAAGAAAATTTAAGTTTAAATTTTGTGCTTCATCCTTTTAGACTTTTGTGTGATGTCTATGTTGTAGGCTTCGTGTTAGTTTCCGGATAACCCGCTAGGGTATTATTTGATACGGGAGCATCGCACTCCTTTCTTGCGGAGAGCTTCATCCGGAGAATAGGAGTTGAGTCTTTCTCGGTGGACGCGGAGTTGAAAGTGCGTATGCCCAATGGGTCATCCATGACCACCGGGGTCAAAGGGCGCATCTGTTGGGAGCTAGACGGAGTTGACTTTCTTTTGGTAGCGGCAATTTTGCCATTGGTGGAGTTTGATGTCATCTTGGGCATGGACTGGCTCGCAGAGCAGCGCGCCAGTATTGATTGCCTTTCTAAGGTGGTGACCTTAAGGAGGAAAGGGCAGACATAAGTCAAATTTGAGGGCCTTCGTGGAGTGGCCTGTTCCCTGATTTCGGCCATGCAGTTGGTGCGGGCGGTTAACCAGGGTGGTGTAGCGCTTGTAGTGTTATTGGAGGTTCGTCTCTCCTAGCTGTCTATTGATGAAGTGCCCGTAGTGGCAGAGTTCAAGGATGTGTTTCCGGAAGAACTTCCTGGAGCGCCTCCTCGGAGGGAGATCGATTTCTCGATCGAGTTAGTGCCGGAGGCTAGGCCGGTGTCACGTCCTCCGTTTAGGATGGCACCAAAGGAGTTGGCTGAACTTAAAGTACAGTTGCAGGAACTGTTGGAGCAAGGGTATATCAGACCCAGTTCTTCACCGTGGAGTGCGCCGGTGTTGTTTGTAAAGAAGAAAGACGGTAGCATGCGGCTATGCATTGACTACCGAGAGCTGAATAAATTGACCGTCAAGAATAAGTATCTGATTCCTCGGATAGATGACTTGTTCGACCAATTGGTAGGGTCAGTGGTGTATTAAAAATTGGACTTGAAGTCAGGCTATTATCAGTTGCGAATTCGGGATGAGGACATACCCAAGACTGCCTTTGGTACAAGGTATGGACACTTTGAGTTTACGGTGATGCCGTTCGGGCTGACGAACGCACCATCTGTGTTCATGGATCTTATGAATCGGGTATTTCGGGAATACTTGGATTCTTTTGTGGTTGTATTCATTGATGACATTTTGGTGCATTCCAAATCGCAAGTGGAGCATGAGACCCACTTGAGAATGGTTCTGCAAGTGTTGAGGGAGAATGAGTTGTATGCAAAATTCTCCAAATGAGAGTTCTGGTTGGAGAAGGTGGCATTTTTGGGTCACGTGATTAGTGGGGAAGGGGTGGTAGTGGACCCAACAAAAGTTGAAGCCATTAGAGATTGGCCGGTTTTGAGGACCGTGGCGGAGGTCCGAAGTTTTCTTGGACTAGCCGGGTATTACAGAAGGTTCGTGGAGAATTTTTCGCGGATAGCTCTACCCCTCACCTCACTCACACGTAAAGATCATAAGTTTGTGTGGACTCAAGGGTGTAGCCAAGCATTTGAGACACTGAAGGAGAGACTAATGGCGGCTCCAATCCTAAGTCTACCGCAAGGGACCGAGGGATTTCAGATCTTCAGTGACGCATCGGGATGCGGCTTGGGTTGTGTTTTGGTGCAACACGGGAAGGTGATAGCTTTTGGGTCTAGACAGTTGAAGCCTCATGAGAGGAATTACCCCGTCCACGACTTGGAGTTGGAGGCGGTAATTTTTGCGTTGAAAATATGGCGGCATTATGTTTATGGTGCAAATGTGGAGATCTTCACGGATCACAAAAGCTTGAAGTATCTCTTGGATCAAAAGGACTTGAACATGCGGCAACGCAGGTGGGTTGAGTTTCTTGGAGATTATGAAGTGGCAATTCAGTATACGCCAGGTAAAGCCAATGTGGTGGCTGATGCCTTGAGTAGGAAGTACTCGGGGCAAGGGAATTGGATCGAAGCTCATGATGAGCGGTTGGTGCGGGAATGGGAGTCCCTTGGTTTGGAATGTGTTACAAGAGGCGAGTCCAGCGAGGCTCGGTTGAACTGGATTGAGGTGCAGAACGACTTGTCCGATCGCATTCGAGAAGCGACTCGATTGGATGTGGAGTTTCAACCGTTTGTGTTGGAGGCTCAAACGGGCGAGAGCAGCGCCTGGGAGATGATTGATGGGAATCTGAGGAAGGACGGAAGGGTTTGTATACCGCAGTTCGGCAAACTCCGTGAGGAGTTGATGTTTGAGGCTCACTTCACAAAGTACTCCATTCACCCGGGCAGTACAAAGATGTACTTGGATATGAAGAAATCCTTTTGGTGGCCAGGGCTGAAGCGGAACGTAGCTTTGTACGTGAATCGTTGCCAAACTTGTGCCTTGGTGAAGGCCGAATGTCAGAAGCCGGGCGGGTTCCTGAAGCCCCTTCCAATCCCTGAATGGAAATTTGATGATATCTCCATGGACTTTGTGCATGGTTTGCCTAGATCGCAGTAGGGTAATGATGTTATTTGGGTGATCGTAGATCGCCTAACCAAGGTGGCTCACTTTATCCCAAACCGGAAAGAGGACAGCGTGGAGAAGCTGGTGGAGTTGTATGTTCGTAACATTGTGCGACTGCACGGAATTCCTAAGAGCATAGTCAGTGATCGAGATGGACGGTTTACGTCCAAGGACTGGAGATTGGTTCAGAAGAGCTTGGGCACGAAGCTAAAGTTCAGTATGGCGTTCCATCCTCAAACTGATGGGCAAATGGAGAGAACGAACCGTACCATGGAGGATATGCTGAGAATGTGTGTTCTTGACATCGGCAAAAAGTGGGAGGATCACCTCTTCATGGTGGAATTCGCGTACAACAACAGTTTTCAAGAAAGTATAAAAATGGCACCATACGAAGCTTTGTATGGGAGGCGGTGTCGAACACCAATGTCTTGGGCAGAGGTGGGAGACACCAAAATTTCGGGAAAAGAGGTGGTAGTGGGTGCTTGTGAGTTGGAACGGACCATTCAAGAGCGTATGAAGGTGGCGCAAGACCGACAAGCAAAATACTTTAATGCTCGTCACCGGAAGTTGGAGTTTGCGGTAGGTGATTAGGTCTACTTGAAGATCAAACCGTTCAAAGGCGTCTCACGGATTCGCCGACTCAAGAAGTTGAGTCCAAGGTTTTTGGGGCCTTTTGAAGTTATTGAACGGGTGGGAGAAGCAGCCTATTGGTTGGCGTTGTCCGCGGAGCTGAGTGGGTTGCATGACGTATTCCACGTCTCCGTTTTGAGGAAAGCCTTGGTGGAGGCTAGCGTGGTGATTGAGCCGTCATCGGTGCCGATTGAGGAAGACTTGAGGACGCGAGTCCTCCCAATTGCTATAGAGGATTCGGAGACTCGGCAATTGCGGAGTAAAGAAGTTAAACTCGTGAAAGTTCGTTGGTACAACTGCGGTCGTGAGGAGTTCTCTTGGGAGCGAGAACAGGCCATGCTAGAAGATTATCCGGAACTCTTCTTGTCAGGTGCGATTTAAGTTTTGTACCCTTTTGATTTGAAATTTCGGGACGAAATTCTGTTAAGTGGGGGAGAGTTGTAACACCCCAGTTTTGCAAGAGGGTCAGTCTGCAGTTCTGGAAATTTTTGGGTTTCTGGCAGGAGGCACACGGCCTGCGACACGGGCGTGTCGCAGGGCGTGTCGAGGCCGTGTCGACACTCGGCCCAAGTGTCGACACTTTCGCTCGACAATGTGTCGAGAGTAGGGCACACGGCCTGCGACACGGGCGTGTCGCAGGGCGTGTCGAGGCCGTGTCGACACTCGGCCCAAGTGTCGACACTTTCGCTCGACAGTGTGTCGAGAGTAGAGCACACGGCCTGCGACACGGGTGTGTCGCAGGGCGTGTCGAGTCCGTGTCGACACTCGGCCCGGGTGTCGACACTTTCGCTCGACGAGTGTCGAGACTGGGGTACACGGCCTGTGACACGGGCGTGCCACAGGGCGTGTCCCGCTTGGTCGACGATCTTCGCTCGACGTTTTTCCACGGTGTCGACACAAAGCCTGTCGACGGGTGTCGAGACTTGGCATACGGCTTGGGACACGGGCGTGTCCCAGACCGTGTCACCTCTCGGGTTAGTTTCGGGGCTGTGTCGATGGAGGCACACGGCTGGCCACACGGCCGTGTCACTGGGGACACGGGCGTGTCGGATTGAACACGGGCGTGTCGGATGCCCGTGTGCTGTTCCAGACGCGTCGATTTGAGACGGCGAATGAGGCACATGGCCCTGGACACGGGCGTGTGCCAGGCCGTGTTCGGCCCAGGTCTTTTATTTTCCAGGCGGATCGTGGCCATTCTTTCCCAGATTTTAGGATCTGACGGTTCAGGACTGTTTTTGGGGAGTTGAAAACCCTCATTCTTCTCCAAGCTTTCTCTTACTAAAGATCTAGAAAGAAGTGAGAACAAGGAATAAGGAGAAGGAGAGTTTGGGCTGTAGGAGGAGTTTTGGTGCTCCAAATCGCGAGCCGAGTCCGGATCCGTGAAGCTTAGATCGTTGCGAAGATTTCCATCCGGCCATTTTGTCATGGCAAGGAAGAGGAGTCGGAAGGTAACGACACCTCTCCTCTCGGTCTTACGATGCATGTCTTAGCATCATTTATTTTCTTTCTTTCTAGTTTTTGGGCACCAAACTCTCAAATGAGAGGGGTTTTGGTTTGCCAAGGTTCAAGAGGAACCTCCGGGTTGATTGAGTCCGTCCCCGGCATATTTTTGCATTAGAGATCCGCTCCGTTAGTGGATTAGGCATGGTGGGTGAAGCCGTTGTCGCGACCGTTAGTCCGACTCGGTGATGTTGCATAAAACGCTAAGGACTCGTAGAGTTTCCGTTGCGGCAAGATGTCGTTTGTGATGTGGTGATGTTTTCCCCCTTTTCTCGAGTGAGCACGTGTAGTCGGAACCGGACAAAGTTAGCTCCTCGCGGCGGTAGATGTTTTCCTTGGTGGACAAGGTTAGCTCCACGTGACTTGGAGATGTTTTCCTTGGTGCGCGGAAACGCTGCAGTACAAAGGAGGGACTAGGGTGGATTTGTCTTGGTTTGTGTTGTGCCAAGGCGTGGCTAGGTCTCCGTGGTCGGCTGGCTATCCCGTGACGTTCACGTCATGTGTGGAGAGTGTCCCGGCGAGACTAGTCCCCTTCTGTGTGACTGACGAGAATGCCAAGCCTAGGGACAAACCCGGGCAATGAGTCCATGAGCGGGTGGGGTCCGGCAAGGCTTCTTAGAATCGGTTAATTTTGTGTTTGTTGGAATCTTGTCATGAGACGTCAGAGCTTGTAGGCAAGCCCGGGGTTTGAGACCTTGAGCGGGTGGGGCCTTGACAAGAAGTCCATGAGGCGGCCTGTGAGTCGTTGGGGGAAATGGTGACCCCTTTGTTTGCGGCTTTATGCCAATGGGGAATCAATGAGAACCCATATGATGTGATGATGTGCTAGATGCATACGAGTTAGGGTGCCTTGGGTGAAACCCGGGTTATTGCATACATGATTGCATTAGTAGGCCCTTTTTATATTATGCTCAACCAGTAGAGAACATGTATGATGTATGTGACATCCAAGCCTGTTTTCCATAGTTGCTTTTCTTGCTTATGATTATTGTCTACGAAGTGCTAACTTGCAGGTTGGAGGGGTACCCCGGGGTCCGTTAGGGGCGGCCGGGAGGAGATGTGTTGTTGCACAGTTTGAGGTCAGCCTTTGCTGACCCACGTTACTAATAAATTTTTCAGGGCAAAGATCGCATGCAGGAGCTAGCTCACCGGCCAGAAAGGCCTAAGCCTCATGAAGTGTTTTTCTCTTTTTGCAGCCCTACTTATGAGTTATTATGTTTGAGACTCTTGTTGATCGGCTTGCATGCCGAGGTAGGCTAGGAGTGCTGAGCACTTTCATGATTGATGTATTATTTTTTCTTTCGGACACTTGATGTAAGGCCTTAAGGCCATTTGTTTTACTCTTTAGTGGTGGATAACTTCTAGTCCTGTTCTGTTTCCGCTGTGTTGTGCAAAGAGTTTTGAGTGTGGGTAGCTATATCAACTTTTAATGTTAAAGCTGTGGCGTCCGTATGTTGTGGGGTCCCGGCCGGACCCATATTATACGTTCATTACAGGGGAGGTGTTACAACTCCGTTGTCGCCGCCGATCCCGAGAACCAAGCCGACGCCCTTCTTGCCGCCGCCGGTTTCGGGGAGATTCACTCCCAGTGAGATCTAGGGTTTTGGACTATTCGTGGACTTCAAGAACACGTCATCGAACGAAGAGGGACACCTTAGTCTCCATAAGTTATTTGTATTTCTTATACAATCTATTTTCAATATCTTTGTAACGGACCGATTGGTCCCTAGTTGTAAGGGTTGGGTGCAACCCGTGTTGTGGGAGTGGTCACTCGTACGTGTGGAAGGGTTCCTTCCGTTAGTGCAAGGATTGGATTTCAATCTTGTTGGTGAAGTGACCGAGTCGTCCCTGGTTGGGAGATAGGTCGAAGG
This sequence comes from Platanthera guangdongensis, assembly GCA_039583875.1. NCBI lineage: Eukaryota > Viridiplantae > Streptophyta > Magnoliopsida > Asparagales > Orchidaceae > Platanthera > Platanthera guangdongensis. The sequence continues at coordinate 143,314,701 of CM077166.1, read as the reverse complement.
GGAAAAGTGGATGTACCCAAATCGGGGAACCACTATAAATTGCTTGTGTCCTTTCTGTGCTGTGTTGTTTTGTTTTCGTGTGCAGGTACGATTTTAATTCCGCAAAAACGCTGCAAGACACCTATTCCCCCCCCCATAGGTGAAGGTAGTTGACACTAAGTGGACTTTCAAGTGGTGTCAGAGCGGGTTACTCAACAAATAGGTTAACACCTTGAGTAAGTTCCTGTCACTAGTGTCAAGAAGAAGGAAGACTTCTACTATGGACGGACTCAAGTACACAGGCAAGATCCCAGTGTGCACCAGGCTAAACTTTCCTATCTGGAAGGAAAGGATTAGGTTCTACATGGAAGCGGTCGATCCCCGACTCTTCATGATCGTGGAGGAGGGACCTTATGTCCCCACTAAGGCCTCCATCATTGATCCTACCAAGAAAGTGCCAAAGAAAATTTCTGAAATGGACAAGGACGAGATGGTGCTGGTGGGACTTGACAAGAAGGCGCAGAACATTCTGGTCAGCACGGTCGATGACTCAATGATGCAGAACTTCTGCAACTGCAGGACAGCAAAGGAGATCTGGCACTGCCTGATTATCCTAATGTAGGGCACTGATGAAGTGAGGGATGATCGGAGATCCCTCCTGAACCAGAAATATGAGGCCTTCAGACAAGGGACTAAGGAAGATATCGGAGTCACCTTCGAGAACTTCCTCAAGATTGTCAAAGCCCTCAAAGGATATGGAAGAGTGTTCACTGATGGTGAACTTAATGATAAATTCCTTAGGTCCCTTACTAAGGAATGGGACACAAAGATCTGCGCCATCCGAGAGTTTGGCAGACTTGCTGAAACAGACCCGCAAATTCTGTTTGGGAAGCCGATGTCCTATGAGCTTCAACTGAACACCGGGAAAGCAGAAGAAAAAGCAGAGAAGGCTGCAGCCAAGGAAAAGACTGTGGCCCTAAAAGCCATTCACTCCAGGAAGGGCAAGGGTGCGGTTTCATACCGTGCCGGGAAAAAGGATGAGGAGGAGTACTCCGAGCCATGTTCCTCCAGCTCAGAGTTGTCTGAGGAAGATTTCTCACTCATCACCCGAGAATTCAAGAAGTTTCTCAAGATGAGGAATCAAAGAAAGAGAGACGGCTCCTCCTCCAGGCATCAGAAGAAAAATTATTCTTCCGACAGGTATGCTTCTAAACCGAACAAACATCGCACCTCTGACATTATGTGTTTTGGATGCAATAAGCCAGGACACGTCGTGGCCGACTGCCACCAAGGCAAGAGAGAAAAGGGGAAGGGAGAGGAGCACAAGTCCTCTAGAGATAAGAAGAAAGAGAGGAGCTACATCGCCGAAAAGCCAAAGACACTGAGTGAGTCTGATTCCTCAGACTCCAGTGATGATGAGGAAGCCTACTTCGGGCTGGTGGGTCGCTCCGACTCAGAAGGAGAATGCCCCCCATTTACTGGGAAGGTAAAAGCTCACACCCCTCTCTCCGACTCTGAATCTGATCCTGAGTCTCAGGATGATGACCCTGAGGATAGCCCTTCGGCCCGTGAAGCGGAGCTCCTTGAGAAGTATAAGCTTCTGCTCAACACTTTCGAGGAGTGCTGTAAGAGATTGAAGGCTGAGAAAAAGGAAGTGAAATTCCTTAAGGGTGAGAGTGTCTCCCTAAGGGAAGAGATCACCAGTTTGATCTCTCTCCGACAGGAGCACCTAGACCTGACTTCAAAGCATTCAGAGTCTCTTAAGCTCCTTGATCTTAAGCAGGAGGAAGTCGACAAGTTGGAAGAACAACTTGCGGCAGAAAGGAAGATCGTCAAGAGCTTCTCAATGCCAAAAACAGTTCTTCCATTAGTTGATACCTTCTCTGCTCAGGCCAAAGGAGCTGGCATGGGGCATGTAGGGGTATCTGGTTCCTCATCCAGGAGAAACAGGAACCAGAGAAAGAATAAGGTCGCCAAGAAGGCCTCTGCTGCTGAAAAGGGAAAGGCCCCACTCAGTCCTGTTGCGTTCAGAAAGCCTAGCTTTCCCTGCAACCAACATGACTTTGAGTCAACCTTTGGTCATCATTTCCGGCCCTCGGATGCAAAGCCAAAGAGCCGATATGATGGTTGGACTTTTCCCCGCAACTTCGGTGAGAGTGTCTTCAAGGCACCTTATGAGGAAATCCACATGGGACATTATGGTCAATTCTCTAGCGGCCATAATAGAAAGCAGGCACCAAAAGCCAAGCCTGTTATACTGAAGGAACAGAAGGTGAAGAAGTCATGTGACTGCAATCACTATGATGCCTCCACCTCCAGATCCAAGGCCCCGGATGTACCCACCATTCCCAGGGTAAAGCAGGAGCCTAGGAAGAGGTACAACAGATTTGACTATTGGTGTTGTGGCAAAGTCGGTCACTTTGCCGTGGATTGTTGGTTTAATCCGAGGTATAACGAGACTCCTTATGTTAGCAATGCGAGGCCGACCACTTGTAGGGTTAACCACCCGAGGGGGAGTATGCTAACCAAGAATCTAGGACCCAAGTTCGATTGGGTTCCTAAGGGAAATTAATTTTGTTTTGCAGGAATGTCCAAAGGCCACCAAAACTCCAATATGGTACTTGGACAGTGGATGCTCTCGGCATATGACTGGGACAAGAAGCCTGCTGCGTGATTACACTCCAGTCGAGAATGGACCCAAAGTCATCTTTGGGGGGTCAGATCGAGGAGTCACCAGAGGTTACGGTATGATTTCCAACGGTATAATCTCTATCACCGACGTGGCTTATGTTGAAGGGTTAAACCATAACCTGATCAGTGTAAGTCAGTTATGTGATAAAGGTTATGACATTAAGTTCTGCAAGGATAAATGTCTGATAATATCATGTGCCTCTTCTGAGACGGTATTATCAGGCATTAGGAGCAGAAATATCTTCTGCTTAGATTTTCTTAGCTTAGATTCATCTACCCCCATATGCCTAGTAGCAAAAGGCAGTGCATCTCTTTGTGAACAATGGCACAAGAGATTGGCACATATTAATTACAAGACAATTAATATGCTATTTCCCAAAGATTTAGTGAGGGATGCTCCCATTATTAAGTGTATCAAAGATAGTCCATGTCCTGCATGCCAGATGGGCAAACAGACTCGAGCTACCTTTAAGGGCATCTCAGACAAAGACTCCTCCAGATGTCTTTATCTTCTGCACATGGACTTGTTTGGTCCAATGCAAGTTCATAGCTTAGGAGGGAAGTCTTATACGCTCGTGATTGTAGATGATCACTCTCAGTTTACCTGGGTGTTCTTTTTAAAACGCAAGTCTGATACGTTTGACATCTTCACCAGCTTTGTCAAGCAGATCCAGAACGAACTTAACTGCTCAGTGGTCAAAATCAGAAGTGACTATGGAACAGAGTTCGAGTCTGGTGTTATGACAGAGTTCTGTGAAGAACTTGGTATCTTTCATGAGTTTTCCTCCCCGCGCACTCCTCAACAAAACGGAGTCGCGGAGAGGAGAAATAGAACACTCATTGAAGCCTGCACGACAATGTTGAATGACGCTTCACTCCCAGAATACTTCTGGGCTGAGGCGATTAATACAGCTTGTCATGTTCAAAACCGGGCATTGATCAACAAAAGACATCGTAAGACGCCCTACGAACTACTGAAAGGCAGGAAACCAACCATGTCCTATTTGAGGATCTTTGGTTGCAGATGTTATGTACTGAATAATGGGAAGTACCCGCGTACTAAATTTGGTGAAAAATGCTTCGAAGGCATATTCATGGGCTATAGTACCCACAGTCGGGCATATAGGGTATTCAATAAGAAAACCCTAGTGGTAGAAGAATCAATTAATGTTGTATTTGATGAAGGAAGCTTGCTTACCAGCAATTCTTCCAGCGGTATTCTTGAAGATGCAGGTGCACGACTTGAACAGCTGAGTCTCGATGAGACCGCTAAAGATGAAACTCCTAAGTACGTCAAAGTTTCCACCTCAACGTCAACTGGGAATATTGAAGATCAAAATGGAGCAAATCTCTTAGAAGAAGGAGAAGTCCACGAAGTAGTCGAAGCTCCAAACGCCAGACTTCTAGAGCTCCGGCAAGTGAGGGATCATCCTAGAGATCAGATCATCGGAGATCCTCGTGATGGTGTCAGAACTCGAAGAGGTACTATTAACGAGATTTTGCATCTTAGCTTTCTATCACAGGTTGAGCCAAAGAAGTTCGACGAGGCGAACAAAGATGCAGCATGGATTTTGGCCATGCAAGATGAACTGCATCAATTCGAACGATGCAACGTTTGGACGCTGGTTCCCAGACCACAAAAGCAAAATGTGATTGGCACCAAGTGGATCTTCAGAAACAAACTGGATGAACATGGTGTCATCATAAAGAACAAGGCCAGGCTGGTGGCTCAAGGTTACAGACAGGAGGAGGGGATTGACTTCGACCAGACCTTTGCACCAGTGGCAAGGCTCGAGGCAATCAGATTGCTCCTAGCGTATGCTTCGCACAAAGGATTCACAGTCTATCAAATGGATGTGAAATCAGCATTCTTGAACGGAGACCTGAAAGAGGAAGTATACGTCGCTCAACCCCCAGGTTTTGTCAATCCTACTTATCTCAATCATGTATATTTTCTTAATAAAGCTCTATATGGTTTAAAACAAGCTCCACGAGCTTGGTATGAGACTTTATCTAGTTTTCTTCTTGAGAACAAGTTCTCTATAGGTAAAATAGATAAGACATTGTTTCTCAGGGAAGTCAAAGGCAAGATTTTGCTGGTGCAAATCTATGCTGATGACATTATATTCGGCTCAATGGACAACAATCTTTGCAAAAAGTTTTCTAAACTTATGCAAGGAAAGTTTGAAATGAGCAGTATGGGAGAGCTAAAGTATTTCTTGGGACTTCAAGTGAAACAGTCTGAGGATGGAATCTTCATCTCTCAGACGAAGTTCACAAATGAACTCCTCAAGAAATTCGGTATGGAGAATGCAACCTCTATGAGGACTCCAATGAGATTCACTATGTCTCTGGATAAGGATGAGAAAGGTAAACCTTTCGATGAAACCAAATACAGAAGCATCATTGGATCCCTGCTCTACCTTACTGCCAGTAGACCGGATATCATGTTCTCCACATGTGTCTGTGCCAGATATCAGGTGAACACTAAGGAATCTCACTATGTCGCTGCAAAGCGAATTCTAAGATACCTTAAAGGTACTCCCAATCTTGGCTTGTGCTACCCGAGAAACAATGATGTCGAGCTAATAGGTTTTTCAGATGCTGATTTTGCAGGGAGCAGGGATGACAGGAAAAGCACTTCCGGGACATGTCAATTCCTCGGAAGAAGGCTTATCTCATGGAACAGCAAGAAGCAGAATTGTGTAGCAACCTCCACAGCAGAGTCTGAGTACATCTCGGCAGGCAGCTGTTGCGCACAACTCCTATGGATCAGAAACCAGTTAGCCGACTACGACCTTCAGTTCAAGGAAGTATCAATGTACTGCGACTCCTCCAGTGCAATTGCAATTGCCAACAATCCGGTATCGCACAGCAGAACGAAGCATATTGACGTGCGCTACCACTTCATTCGGGAGCACGTGGAGAACAACGTGGGAACAAGGACATCTCTCTCTGTTATGTCCCCACGCATCAGATATTTTCACAAAGACTTACCCAAGTTCAGAAAACTAAATTGGGAGGAAGAAGACTACAGAAGCTCCAGGCTCATGCATCCAGGGGGAGCCTCTGCTAGGAACTCAAGTGTGAGCACAGGTGCAAGAACTGAGGGGGAGCAAGGGGTCAAATGCAACAGACCCAGATTTGCAGAAGCCGAAAAGGGGGAGATACCCTTCGGCTAAGGCTAAGGTGGCTCCAAGTTTGCTCTCAAGAAATTGGTATTGGTAATGAATATCTCTCTCAACTCAATTTTAAGTTTATGATTTTCATTCCCATACGCTCTATTCACCTTAGCTTGTAGGGTTTAGGCTTCTTCAAATAGGGGAGATTGTTGGGTATTGTATCCACAACGTACCTGATTTGAAGAAGCCCCTGAACAAGCTAAGGTAAATAGACAATGTATTTGATGAAATCTTTTAAGTTGTGCTTGCAGTTATTCCACGCTAAGTACACACCAATGTCAGGGTGCAGTAGGTCAATATACACGGGTCTGCGCGACGTAATCCCTCGTTGAGCGGATCAGTGTGTTGGCCTACGTGTACTCTCTCTATTGGAGTGTACGTTACTTTTCAAGTACAGGGCTGTGATAATGCAAGAGCAGACAAGGAGCAAGGATGGGTCAAAGAGCAGCTCATAGGTAGGAAAGACGAAAAATTCGTCTAAGTGATAATCGACGAGAATCACCAAGTGATTCTCGCCGAATTCGGCGAGAATCACTAGTGATTCTCGCCGAATCGTCGAGAATCACTGGCCGTGATTCTCGCCGACTCCTATCCGGCTCTCAAATATGAGCGTGCCAAATCTGTCGCTAAGTCAAAATCGTCGAGAATCAATTGGCTGATTCCCGCCGATTCGACCAGTGTCGTAGACCAAGCACCCGACCGAAAAATGCAGGCTAAAATGCGTGTCAAGGCGATAATCATAAGGCGATCAAATACCTCCCATGTAAGGTAAATAGAGATTTGATAAAATCGAATTATTCCACGCTAGAGTCAGGGTGCAGTAGGTCGACGTAGTTGAGCAGATCACCTAAACGACAGGGCTTGATAATGCAAGAGCAGACAAGGAGCAAGGATGGGTCAAAGACGATGGGTGATCGTCGAGAATCACTTGGTGATTCTCGCCGATTCGTCGAGAATCGTCTGCGATTCTCGTCGATTTTTACTTGACCTTTTCTCAGAATGCTGTTGAACCGGATTCTCGCTTCTGCTGATTAGTTTGGAACCCGGATTTGTTTTGGAGATTTCTTTTGTGGGTCCCACAAACGGTCATCTTTGAGAATACTACAGTATAAATACATGGGTATTTTGAACAGTAAATGACGGAAAAGAGAGAAAGAAAACCGAGCCTCGACGTAACCCTAAATTCGCGAAATCGCTCCGCTCCGCCGCCGCCGCTCGCGTCAAGTGGTCGCCGCTGCAGATCGCTCTTCTTCCCGATCTCCGGTGACAGAAGCTTAGCAAAGCTTGAGTCTCACGCGTCTATCCGGAGATCTCTTGTCTCTCGATTTGTTGACCGGGAAAAAACTTCCCCGTCCGAATCGATCGAGACGACTGATCCTAGAGTGACCGTTGGTAGACCGAGTTTGCTTCGCTACGAAGTTTGGATCTCCAAGTTCTGCAGCCGCTCTTCATCGTAGCCGCCGATCCCGAAGCTAGCCGCCGCTTGTGTTGCCTCCGCCGGTTACGGGGAGATCCTCTCCAAGAGGGAACAAGGTTGTAGACTCTTCATCGACTTCAAGAATACGTCGTCGAACAAAGAGGAACACTGTAGTCTCCGAAAGAAGTGTGTATCTCATATACATTCCATATTTACTTTTGTTGTAAAGGAACTTTTGTTCCGTGTTGTAAGGGTTGGTGCAACCCGTTTTGTGGGAGTGTTGACTCTCACGTGTGGAAGGGCTCCTTCCGTTAGTGAAGGGATTGGATTTCAATCCCGTTGGTGAAGTGACCGAGTCGTCCCTTGTTGGGGAGATAGGTCGAAGGGGGAAAGTGGATGTACCCAAGTCGGGGAACCACTATAAATTTGCTGTGTATTCTGTGTGCTGTGCTTGTTGTTTTTATTGTGCAGGTACATCTGTAAATTCCGCAAAAGAACCACACGTCACCTATTCCCCCCCCCCCCCCCCATAGGTGCACATAGCCGACACTAGGTGGACTTTCAAGTGGTATCAGAGGGAGGTTCCTCAACAAAAAGGCTAACACCTTGAGGTGAATCCTGCCACCAGTGTCAGAAACATGGATCTGGATTATGACGTATTGCCACTCAAACTCCCTGCATGCTCAAAGGATTATTATCCTATCTGGAGGATGAGAGTATTATTTCACCTGGATTCCATCAATCCACGAGCATCCTTCATCCTGGAAGAGGGTCCGTTTATCCCCATGAAGACCTCCGACTCGGGGATCCAAGTGCCCATGTGCATTGCTGAGATGACAGAGATGGAACTCTCATTTTTCCAACTGGACCAGAGGATTCGACAAATTATTATGGATGTCTGGTCTGCAGCCTCTCGCTCCAGGTTGGAAAAATGCAAAACGGCTAAATCTCTGTGGTTGATGATCTCAGCGCTGATGGGGGGTCAGAGAAAGCTGAAATATGCTGCCAATCAGAGGATGAAGCATATGTGGGGGTCCTCACTTCTGAAGATGAATGCAAGGATCCCTCGGATTGCATCAGAGCTCCAGTATCCTTGTCAGAGACTGAAGAAGATAGTGAGGAAAGCAGCTCCGACGAGGAAGAAACATTGGTCACTGATTCTAATGACAATAACCCAGATGAGCAGGTATCATCTTCATCCTGTCCCACATCTTTTGACTTTTCTGAAGACAGAAACTGCTCTCCTCCAGAAAATACTGATTCCCTGAAGAGAGCCCTTCAGGAAAGCAATCTACTTGCTGAGGAGCAAGCTCGAGAGATTGCTCGACTGAAGATCTTGTTGGTTCTCCAATTGGCGTCCAACAAGGTTAAGGACTCTAAGATCTCAGCTCTAGAGAATAGTCTAGACAATGAGAAACGTATAGTATCCAACTTTTCCAAAGTTGATGCTATAAAGAGAAAACAAGAAACCGGGTGGATCTCCCGGATTATCCAGGGATGGAGAAATGGGGAAACGGTGTTCCGACCTCCCACTCCAAGCGGGAAGGCAACTCATCATGCCTTCAGGTATGACCACAGGAATAATCGTGGTCACTGCAAGGGTGAATTGTCCCCATGTGGAAACGTCCATAGTGCAAGAGGCGTCATGGCCACCCATGAGGAAATACCTAAGGCTCATTCTGAGCCCTTTGTATTCACGGCCACTGCCACAACAAAGTGTGGATTTGTATGTCCTAGTCCACAGAAGAATTCTCTCCATTCGAGGACACGGGATAGGGAGAATAGAAGTCATGATGTCAGGCTTCATGGAGCCTCAGCAAGGAAGATGCCTGAAAGAATGGCACCACCTTCTCGGCCTCATAACGCTCACATCATGCATTCGTTTCACCCTTCCTCATGCCTCGATGGAAGAGGAATTTGTGCGACAAGAACATGCCCTATCCCTTTTAGACCTAGGACCGTGACTACATCCGTCACTAGATCAGGTCGAAAACGGCGATACAACATTCACTCTTGTTGGTGTTGCGGCAAAGTGGGACACTTTGCCATTGACTGTTGCCACAACCCCTCTGTGCCCACAGCAAGGGCTTATCCACATTCTAGGGACAGAGGTAGTCTTCCAGACAGGTTTTCTGAAGGAAGGCAGTTGCGTGCTTATGCTAATAGAAACCTAGGACCCAATATGATTTGGGTTCCTAAGGTAAAGTAATTCTGTTTTGCAGGGTAGTCTAGGTCCCCGTAAATACGATGGGGTCTGGACAGTAGGTGGCTCAAGGCTAACTTGGAACAAGCGTCTGCAATAACAAATGTGCTACAGTTGAGCATACTCACTTTAAGCTACTAATGTGTTCTACCTGTGGGACTAAGACGATGACTCTCAAAATCCCAGGTAATTTTGATCAGTTCAAGGATTTGTGTCATAATGGATCCTCATTCAAATATATATATATATACTTATATATATCATCATATACAGATTCTCCTTTGTATATTAGTGTATGTATGCACGTCTAAGGATTGGTTAACTCGATGCATGCAAACCTTTACATCTCAATAAAGGGTTAACGAAGACATGTCGTTGTAAATCTCGACAACATACAATTGACATTAAGAAGACTTTGCAAAAACCTCAGTAAAATTCAAATAGATTGACTTTAGAATATACTTGTATTTATCATTCTTTTTATTGACTTGACATCGGAAAATTTCTAAAATATTGCAAGCTTCTCAAATGTGAAAATCCCTAGTCAAGAGACCCCTCAATTTCGAATCAGATACATAGTATCAGAAGCCGAATTAACCAAATTTCCTGAATCCCGCCGAATTTGACAAAGCCGAATCAGTCAAATACCGCAAGACCCTTCGCATTCTAGACAAATCCCGCCGAATCCCGCCGAAGGAGCTCTCCGACCGCTCGGCTTCCTTAAGAATCCCGACGACGTATATAAATCCCGCCGAAAGACCCTCTCCGCCTGTTCTCCTTCCTCACACCTCCCGCATCACGCTGCAGAAAGTACCCCGACACCCTGGTGACCACAGTGGGAGCTTCGCCGACTCTTCCCGCAAGATCTCTTCCGACAACCCGCAGGAACTTCGCCAATTCTCCGCAACCCGCAGGAGTTCTTCCGTCGACAGCAGCTCGTGAGGTCTTCTCCTAGGCTCCCGCTAGGGTCTCGCAAAGTTCTCTTCGAAAGAACCCCGACGACTCTCGCCGAAACCCGCAGCCCTCCGACGCTCTCGTCAAAGTGAGCGAATCGCTGCTGTGTTTCCCACAGGATACTCTTCCTTCCACCGAAGCCCTTAGGTAACCTCCTCCTCAATGGCTCCAAGGCCGAACCCCAAGTAATGCCTTCTTTTTGAATGTTCACTAATGCTTAGAGTCGGGCTTCTGTCTAGATCCTCAATGGCTCCTAGGACGACTGCAGGCTTGATTTCTGGTTGCGAGCTGGTTCGCACTGGTTTTTCTCATGCCTCGGACGAGTTCCGAAATATCATTCTTATGCTCGAAGAGGCTGGGCTAACCTTCGTCTTGGAGCATCCTTGCAAAGTCCTAGATAAAGAAGTGCTGGAGTTCTTCTCTACCGCAAGACTCCGGGACAGAGACTCCGTCATCAAAAGCAAGGTGGCTGGGACAAAAGTAAAGATGTCTGCCAGTAAGCTAACTCGCTACCTGCAGCTTTCAAGTTTGGAGCAGGAAGACTATCTGGAGGATGAGGACAAAGCCAGAACCCTCTTGTTCTGCGGTCTACCAAGAGGCACTCGATCAGTTAAGAGAAAAGAGATGAATGAAGAAGGGAAGCTCCTATCTGACATCATAGGAAAAGTACTCATCTGCAAGCCAGGCTCCCATGATCATATCTCCAGAGATATGTTCAAAATTCTCATAGCTGTGGTCTGCAGAAAGAGGTTCAACTGGGGAGAGTTGCTGTTCCAAAAGATCAAGGACACTCTGGGCACTCCAAGCTTCGGCCGCATCATCAGTCTATATCTCAACCAGCTCAACGGAGACAAATTCGACATGAGCAAAGGAGTCCCTCTCCATTACTTGAAAAAGATGGATGCTACTGTGTTTGATCGATGGGAGCGGCGCATCGGGCAGCCGGCTGTGGAAGAGCAAGAGGAAGTATCTCCAGCAGCCTCCCCCGGTGAAATTCCTGATACTGTGACTGCAGGAATCGAGGGGAGACTCTACCCTCTCATATGGATATAATATCTGACATCGCCCAGGTTTCCAGGGATGCGGTGGCCGAAGTTCATGAAGAAAGTGAACCTGGGTTGGAGGATGAGGAGGTCCTGAACAGAAACAATCAAGAAGTGGAAGAAGCTGCTGTTATGGATGAAGTTTTGGATGAGGACGGAGAGGACGAGGTCAATGAGGGGCAAGAAGTGCTTGAGTCTCCAGATACTGTTGAACCTCCTCCTGATAAGTCTGCACCAGTGGAGGGGGAGTTAAATAACTCTACAGAGGCCGCCCACACTCCTCCTGTAGAGACTGTGATGGTATCCAGCTCCACCGATGCGTCTGCTGACGAGCAAGAGCAAGGCCAAGAAGTGTCTCCGGCTATTCCATTACGCGATGACCTAGCCATTCACACCATACACATAATTCAGGGTATCGTGAATGAGCTTAAAACCTATTTTGATAAAGCTCAGAAAACAATGCTGCAAGAGATTAAGACTTCTGAAGATCTCATGCTGAAGAATATGGTGGAAATCAACCATAAGCTGGATGTGATGGAAAAGAAATTCGAAGAAAAGTATACTGCGGCCGGCGAAGCTGTCACATTGTTAATGGCCGGTTTGAAAAAGAATACTGATACTCTGGCTGTTGTCAATCAGAACGCACACGTTGTAGCCAACAATATTCAGAAATTTGATGGTAATATGGTCACTTTAAATGCCAATCAGCAGGCCCTAATCACTGAATTCAGCAAGACAACTAAGCATATTGATGACTCTCTGCACTCGTATGCCAACTGCATAGCTGACGAAGCCAAAAAGGGGGAGAAAGAGTATATAGCTAAGCTGGCCGAGCTCCAAGAAAGCATGGATGCAAACTTTGCCCAATCAAGCAAATACGTCTATGAGAGTTGCTGGTGGATGCTACAACAGGCACTGGGCACGTTGGTCGTCGTCCTACCTGACCAACCTGCCGGTATTCAGGTTCCTGAGACTTCTAAGGCTGCTGAGGAAGTAAATATTGCTGAGGCTGTAAGTACAAGTGCTGCAGAAATTTTCACTGATGAAGCTGATGCTAGGGCCATCTCCAAATCCAAGCTGAGGAGTATGTTTGACCAGGAGGCTTTAGCTAAAGCCAGGGGAAAGAGGAAAGTTCAGGAAGGGACATCCAAGGAGACACAGGCTGCAAAGAGAATTCGAATGAATGAGGAGGATGTACGAAATGAAAGGTGGAGTCCAGTCTCAAGGAACATCATCTTAGACACCTTCCGTCTGTACGAAAGAGGAGAGATCATTCGAAATGAAGCATATAGCCAGTACGAATGGGAAACGCACAAAGCATTTGAAGCAAAACACAACATTTTCTTCAGAAACAACAAGGATCCAGACAAAGTTGCTCCTCCTAGGTACTACCTGAAGCCCAAGGAATACATGGAAAGGCAAAGCAAAAAGTACTTGGCTCAAACTCTGAAGGGTGACGTAGCTAAGGACAAATAGTCAGTATTTTATAGCTGGTCACTGTGTCTTAAGAACGGTTAATGATTATTACTGTCATATGAACAATTCTGACTTATATGTGAATATATTTCTCTTGGTATATATATATATATTCTTGAATGTGTGAATGACTCAAGTCCTGCTCTGATTGCATATATTCCCTTGTGTTGCATATTTAATTTTTAAATGCTATAATTATTATTTGATAGGTGTTATTCATCTTAGCTAGTAGGGTTTTGGCTTCGTCAAATAGGGGGAGATTGTTGGGTATTGCATCCACGATTACCTAGATTTGAGGAAGCCACCTGTCAAGCTAAGATGAATTCACAATGTATTTGATAAACTCTTTCAAGTTGTACTTGCAGTTTCTCCACGCCAAGTGCACACCAATGTCAGGGTGCAGTAGGTCAATATACACGGGTCTGCACGACGTAATCCCTCGTTGAGCAGATCAGTGTGTTGGCCTATGTGTACTCTCTCTATTGGAGTGCACGTACTTTCAAGTACAGGGCCGCTCATATGCAAGAGAAGACAAGGAGCATGGAGGATCAAGGAGCAGCTCCTAGGTGGAAGACGAAAAATCGTCCAAGGCAAATTCGACGAGAATCACCAAGTGATTCTCGCCGAATCGGCGAAAATCACTTGGTGATTCTCGCCGAATCGACGAGAATCATCAGTGATTCTCGCCGACTCCTTCTGGCCATCTCAATATGGTGCCAAGTAAGATTCGGCGAGAATCACTTGTGATTCCCGCCGAACCAGTGGCCAAGCAGCCCATGAATACAAAGTCAAATTCGTTGAGAATCGACAAGAGATTCGACGAGAATCACAAACGATTCTCGACGAATCGTCGAGAATCACTTGGTGATTCTCGCCGATTCGTCGAGAATCGTCTGCGATTCTCGCCGATTTTTACTTGACCTTTTCTCAGAATGCTGCTGAACCGGATTCTGCTTCTGGATTAGTTTGAACCGGATTTTGGGGATTTCTTTTGTGGGTCCCACAAACGGTCATCTTTGAGAATACTACAGTATAAATACATGGGTATTTTGAACAGTAAATGACGGAAAAGAGAGAAAGAAAACCGAGCCTCGACGTAACCCTAAATTCGCGAAATCACTCCGCTCCGCCGCCGCCGCTCGCGTCAAGTGGTCGCCGCTGCAGATCGCTCTTCTTCCCGATCTCCGGTGACAGAAGCTTAGCAAAGCTTGAGTCTCACGCGTCTATCTGGAGATCTCTTGTCTCTCGATTTGTTGACCGGGAAAAACTTCCCCGTCCGAATCGATCGAGACGACTGATCCTAGAGTGACCGTTGGTAGACCGAGTTTGCTTCGCTACGAAGTTTGGATCTCCAAGTTCTGCAGCCGCTCTTCATCGTAGCCGCCGATCCCGAAGCTAGCCGCCGCTTGTGTTGCCGCCGCCGGTTACGGGGAGATCCTCTCCAAGAGGGAACAAGGTTGTAGACTCTTCATCGACTTCAAGAATACGTCGTCGAACAAAGAGGAACACCGTAGTCTCCGAAAGAAGTTTGTATCTCATATACATTCCATATTTACTTTTGTTGTAAAGGAACTTTTGTTCCGTGTTGTAAGGGTTGGGTGCAACCCGTTTTGTGGGAGTGTTGACTCTCACGTGTGGAAGGGCTCCTTCCGTTAGTGAAGGGATTGGATTTCAATCCCATTGGTGAAGTGACCGAGTCGTCCCTTGTTGGGGAGATAGGTCGAAGGGGGAAAGTGGATGTACCCAAGTCGGGGAACCACTATAAATTTGCTGTGTATTCTGTGTGCTGTGCTTGTTGTTTTTATTGTGCAGGTACATCTATAAATTCCGCAAAAGAACCACACGTCACCTATTCCCCCCCCCCCCCATAGGTGCACATAGCCGACACTAGGTGGACATTCATGCGCTACCACTTCATTCGGGAGCACGTGGAGAACAAGGACATCTCTCTCTGTTATGTCCCCACGGACAAGCAGATTGCAGATATTTTCACAAAGCACTTAGACGAAGCCAAGTTCAGTCTTTTCAAAACTGAATTAGGGATGCTAAACTATGAGGAATGAAGACTACAGAAGCTCCAGGCTCATGCATCCAGGGGGAGCCTCTGCTAGGAACTCAAGTGTGAGCACAGGTGCAAGAACTGAGGGGGAGCAAGGGGTCAAATGCAACAGACCCAGATTTGCAGAAGCCGAAAAGGGGGAGATTACCCTCTCGGCTAAGGCTAAGGTGGCTCCAAGTTTGCTCTCAAGAAATTGGTATTGGTAATGAATATCTCTCTCAACTCAATTTTAAGTTTATGATTTTCATTCCCATACGCTCTATTCACCTTAGCTTGTAGGGTTTAGGCTTCTTCAAATAGGGGGAGATTGTTGGGTATTGTATCCACAACGTACCTGATTTGAAGAAGCCCCTGAACAAGCTAAGGTAAATAGACAATGTATTTGATGAAATCTTTTAAGTTGTGCTTGCAGTTATTCCACGCTAAGTACACACCAATGTCAGGGTGCAGTAGGTCAATATACACGGGTCTGCGCGACGTAATCCCTCGTTGAGCGGATCAGTGTGTTGGCCTACGTGTACTCTCTCTATTGGAGTGTACTTATTTTCAAGTACAGGGCTGTGATAATGCAAGAGCAGACAAGGAGCAAGGATGGGTCAAAGAGAAGCTCATGGGTAGAAAGACGAAAATTCGTCTAAGTGATAATCGACGAGAATCACCAAGTGATTCTCGCCGATTCGGCGAGAATCACTAGTGATTCTCGCCGAATCGTCGAGAATCACTGGCCGATTCTCGCCGTCTCTATCCGGCTAAATATGAGCGTGCAAATCTGTCGCTAAGTCAAAATCGTCGAGAATCAATGGCTGATTCTCGCCGATTCGACGAGAATCACCCGTGTCGTAGACGGAAAAATGCGCGTCCGGGGGAAAAATGTGCACCCGACCGAAAAATGCGCGCTCAGGCTAAAAATGCGTGTCAAGGCGATAATCTCTCCCATAGCTTGTGTCAAGGCGATATGTTGGGTATTGTATCCACAACGTACCTGATTTGAAGAAGCCCCTGAACAAGCTAAGGTAAATAGACAATGTATTTGATAAAATCTTTTAAGTTGTGCTTGCAATTATTCCACGCTAAGTACACACCAATGTCAGGGTGCAGTAGGTCAATATACACGGGTCTGCGCGACGTAATCCCTCGTTGAGCAGATCAGTGTGTTGGCCTACGTGTACTCTCTCTATTGGAGTGTACTTATTTTCAAGTACAGGGCTGTGATAATGCAAGAGCAGACAAGGAGCAAGGATGGGTCAAAGAGCAGCTCATGGGTGGAAAGACGAAAATTCGTCTAAGTGATAATCGACGAGAATCACCAAGTGATTCTCGGCGAATCGTCGAGAATCACTGGCCGATTCTCGTCGTCTCTATCCGGCTAAATCAGAGCGTGCAAATCTGTCGCTAAGTCAAAATCGTCGAGAATCATTGGCTGATTCTCGCCGATTCGACGAGAATCACCTTCGATTCTCGCCGATTCTCGCTGATTTTGACTTAGGCGAATTTCTGGAACCCGCTGAACCGGACTCAGCCGCTGGCGCTGTTTTGAACCGGGCTTGGGGTTTCTTGTTGGTGGGGCCCACAACGGTCATCTTGAAGACCTAATGTATAAATACTCGCGTATTTGTGAATAGTGAATCAAGAATTTTAAAAATAAGAAGTCGAGCCGCCGACGTGACCTAGATCGCGAAACTCGCTCCGCCGCCGTCGCCGCTCGTGCCAGTTGATCGCCGTCTTTTGATCGTGGTTTCTTCCAGATCTCTCGGCGACAGAAGCTCAGCCAAGCACAGCGTCTCACGCGTCTAACCAGAGATCCTTTGTCTCTTGATTCGTTGATCGGGAAAACCTTCCCCTTCCGAATCGATCGAGACGATCGATCCTAGTGTGACCGTTGGAAGACCTTGCTAGCTTTGCAACGAAAGTTGAATATCCAAAGTACGGCAGCAGCACTCCTGTAACACCCCAGTTTTGCAAGAGGGTCAGTCTGCAGTTCTGGAAATTTTTGGGTTTCTGGCAGGAGGCACACGGCCTGCGACACGGGCGTGTCGCAGGGCGTGTCGAGGCCGTGTCGACACTCGGCCCAAGTGTCGACACTTTCGCTCGACAATGTGTCGAGAGTAGGGCACACGGCCTGCGACACGGGCGTGTCGCAGGGCGTGTCGAGGCCGTGTCGACAATCGGCCCAAGTGTCGACACTTTCGCTCGACAGTGTGTCAAGAGTAGAGCACACGGCCTGTGACACGGGCGTGTCGCAGGGCGTGTCGAGTCCGTATCGACACTCGGCCCGGGTGTCGACACTTTCGCTCGACGAGTGTCGAGACTGGGGTACACGGCCTGTGACACGGGCGTGCCACAGGGCGTGTCCCGCTTGGTCGACGATCTTCGCTCGACGTTTTTCCGCGGTGTCGACACAAAGCCTGTCGACGGGTGTCGAGACTTGGCACACGGCTTAGGATACGGGCGTGTCCCAGGCCGTGTCACCTCTTGGGTTGGTTTCGGGGCCGTGTCGATGGAGGCACACGGCTGGCCACACGGCCGTGTCACTGGGGACACGGGCGTGTCGGATTGAACACGGGCGTGTCGGATTGAACACGGGCGTGTCGGATGCCCGTGTGCTATTCCAGGCGCGTCGATTTGAGATGGCAAATGAGGCACACGACCCTGGACACGGGCGTGTGCCAGGCCGTGTTCGGCCCAGGTCTTTTATTTTCCAGGCGGATCGTGGCCATTCTTTCCCATATTTTAGGATCTGACGGTTCAGGACTGTTCTTGGGGAGTTAAGTCCGAGAATAGGGTGGAAAACCCTCATTCTTCTCCAAGCTTTCTCTTACTAAAGATCTAGAGAGAAGTGAGAACAAAGAAGAAGGAGAAGGAGAGTTTGGGCTGTAGGAGGAGTTTCGGTGCTCCAAATCGCGAGCCGAGTCCGGATCCGTGAAGCTTAGATCGTTGCAAAGATTTCCATCCGGCCATTTTGTCATGGCAAGGAAGAGGAGTCGGAAGGTAACGAAACCTCTCCTCTCGGTCATAGGATGCATGTCTTAGCATCATTTATTTTCTTTCTTTCTAGTTTTTGGGCACCAAACTCTCAAATGAGAGGGGTTTTGGTTTGCCAAGGTTCAAGAGGAACCTCCGGGTTGATTGAGTCCGTCCCCGGCATATTTTTGCATTAGAGATCCGCTCCGTTAGTGGATTAGGCATGGTGGGTGAAGCCGTTGTCGCGATCGTTAGTCCGACTCGGTGATGTTGCATAAAACGCTAAGGACTCGTAGAGTTTCCGTTGCGGCAAGATTCCGTTTGTGATGTGGTGATGTTTTCCCTCTTTTCTCGAGTGAGTACGTGTAGTCGGAACCGGACAAGGTTAGCTCCTCGCGGCGATAGATGTTTTCCTTGGTGGACAAGGTTAGCTCCGCGCGAGTTGGAGATGTTTTCCTTGGTGCGCGGAAATGCTGCAGTACAAAGGAGGGACTAGGGTGGATTTGTCTTGGTTTGTGTTGTGCCAAGGCGTGGCTAGGTCTCCGTGGTCGGCTGGCTATCCCGTGACGTTCACGTCATGTGTGGAGAGTGTCCCGGCGAGACTAGTCCCCTTCTGTGTGACTGACGAGAATGTCAAGCATAGGGACAAACCCGGGCAATGAGGCCATGAGCTGGTGGGGTCCGGCAAGGCTTCTTAGAATCGGTCAATTTTGTGTTTGTTGGAATCCTGTCATGAGACGTCGGAGCTTGTAGGCAAGCCCGGGGTTTGAGACCTTGAGCGGGTGGGGCCTTGACAAGAAGTCCATGAGGCGTCCTGTGAGCCGTTGGGGGAAATGGTGACCCCTTTGTTTGCGGCTTTATGCCAATGGGGAATCAATGAGAACCCATATTATGTGATGATGTGCTAAATGCATACGAGTTAGGGTGTCTTGGGTGAAACTCGGGTTATTGCATACATGATTGCATAAGTAGGCACTTTTTATATTATGCTCAACCAGTAGAGAACATGTATGATGTATGTGACATCCAAGCCTGTTTTCCATAGTTGCTTTTCTTGCTTATGATTATTGCCTACGAAGTGCTAACTTGCAGGTTGGAGGGGTACCCCGGGGTCCGTTAGGGGCGGCCGGGAGGAGATGTGTTGTTGCACAGTTTGAGGTCAGCCTTTGCTGACCCACGTTACTAATAAATTTTTCAGGGCAAAGATCGCATGCAGGAGCTAGCTCGCCGGCCAGAAAGGCCTAAGCCTCATGAAGTGTTTTTTCTCTTTTTGCAGCCCTACTTATGAGTTGTTATGTTTGAGACTCTTGTTCACCGGCTTGCATGTCGAGGTAGGCTAGGAGTGCTGAGCACTTTCATGATTGATGTATTATTTTTTCTTTTGGACACTTGATGTAAGGCCTTAAGGCCATTTGTTTTACTCTTTAGTGGTGGATAACTTCTAGTCCTGTTATGTTTCCGCTGTGTTGTGCAAAGAGTTTTGAGTGTGGGTAGCTATATCAACTTTTAATGCTAAAGTTGTGGCGTCCGTATGTTCTGGGGCCCCGGCCGGACCCATATTTTACGTTCATTACAGGGGAGGTGTTACAATTTGGTATCAGAGGGAGGTTGTGATTCAAGGTCGAAGCGTAGAGAAGTTATCCACATAAGAGTAACGCGGGACCATGAGTGTCCTTATGTTTAAGTCTTGAGATTTGATACTGAATCCTTGTTTCTTGTTTCTTGAAGAGTGCAAGCAACGAGGCGGGAACGTCGAGAGCAAGAGAAGAGCTTTCGGCGAGCAGTGCTACTGCTCCAGGTCTGTTGGTCACGGGCGTAAACCTGGTCGACTTCTGCCGCATGCTTGCAGAAGCGATGGTGTCAACTCAGGTTGCAGCAGCAGCTCAGGTGGCAACCCCTGCCACACCGGACACGGCGACTGCCGTGCCAGGCGGAGAGTCCAGGCGAGTGGAGCCTTTGGCGGAAAGGGCGGTGGTCGGAAATGGAGACCGACATATGAAGTACTTCCTGAGTTTTCATCCCCCGTCATTCAAGGGAGTGGGTACGCCAACGGATGCGGAGGACTGGTGGGTTCGCATTCAAGAGCTTCTAAGGGCGGCAGAGACGCCAGAGGAAAAGAAAGCTGAGTATGCGGCTTTCATGTTGGAAGGAGATGCCAAGTTATGGTGGGTGAGCCATAGCAGCCGCCAGTTACCGGGACGCACTCCGTCGGTGGAAGAGTTTGGGGATGCTTTCCTAAAGAGGTATATTCCAGTTTCTACACGTTTGGCCCTTCAGAGGCAGTTTCTGCATTTAATGCAGCGAGACAAGACAGTAGATGAGTACGTGCAAGAGTTCACCCGGTTGGGTCGTTACGCGGGAACGACTATGGTAGATGATGTAGAGAGGGATAACCTCTTCTACTAGGGGCTGAGGGAGAATTTGAGACAACCCCTCATCTCCATGAAGAGAGCCGGATTCAATGAACTAGTTGAGGCTGCCAGGATTTTGGAAAGTGATTTGGAGCGAACCCAACGCCGTAAGGGTTTTACTCCCAAGCAAGGGGAAGGGAAGCCTTCACAATCTCATGGAAAGTCTGAAGGGAGTAGGTGGAGGAAGAAGCCTCACACTTCCAGATCGGGTGAGAAGATCAATTGGACGCCTGGGGGTTCTCACTCTAGGGGACCGCCGACGTGCTACAACTGCGGTAAGGTGGGGCACATAGCTCGTGTTTGTCCCCAAGGAGGAGCGGGGCAAGAGGCAAAGCAGGAGCAGATTGTGCGCTCCGGCCCCAGTGCTGCAGAGAAAGGAAAGATGGCGGAGTCGAGCGCTTCTCGGTTCCAACCGGTGCAACCAAGGGCCTACAACCTTGGACAGCAGGAAGCGATCCGCCAGACTGTTGTGGTGACAGGTATGAAGAAAATTTAAGTTTAAATTTTGTGCTTCATCCTTTTAGACTTTTGTGTGATGTCTATGTTGTAGGCTTCGTGTTAGTTTCCGGATACCCCGCTAGGGTATTATTTGATACGGGAGCATCGCACTCCTTTCTTGCGGAGAGCTTCATCCGGAGAATAGGAGTTGAGTCTTTCTCGGCGGACGCGGAGTTGAAAGTGAGTATGCCCAATGGGTCATCCATGACCACCGGGGTCAAAGGGCGCATCTGTTGGGAGCTAGACGGAGTTGACTTTCTTTTGGTAGCGGCAATTTTGCCATTGGTGGAGTTTGATGTCATCTTGGGCATGGACTGGCTCGCAGAGCAGCGCGCCAGTATTGATTGCCTTTCTAAGGTGGTGACCTTAAGGAGGAAAGGGCAGACATAAGTCAAATTTGAGGGCCTTCGTGGAGTGGCCTGTTCCCTGATTTCGGCCATGCAGTTGGTGCGGGCGGTTAACCAGGGTGGTGTAGCGCTTGTAGTGTTATTGGAGGTTCGTCTCTCCTAGCTGTCTATTGATGAAGTGCCCGTAGTGGCAGAGTTCAAGGATGTGTTTCCGGAAGAACTTCCTGGAGCGCCTCCTCGGAGGGAGATCGATTTCTCGATCGAGTTAGTGCCGGAGGCTAGGCCGGTGTCACGTCCTCCGTTTAGGATGGCACCAAAGGAGTTGGCTGAACTTAAAGTACAGTTGCAGGAACTGTTGGAGCAAGGGTATATCAGACCCAGTTCTTCACCGTGGAGTGCGCCGGTGTTGTTTGTAAAGAAGAAAGACGGTAGCATGCGGCTATGCATTGACTACCGAGAGCTGAATAAATTGACCGTCAAGAATAAGTATCTGATTCCTCGGATAGATGACTTGTTCGACCAATTGGTAGGGTCAGTGGTGTATTAAAAATTGGACTTGAAGTCAGGCTATTATCAGTTGCGAATTCGGGATGAGGACATACCCAAGACTGCCTTTGGTACAAGGTATGGACACTTTGAGTTTACGGTGATGTCGTTCGGGCTGACGAACGCACCATCTGTGTTCATGGATCTTATGAATCGGGTATTTCGGGAATACTTGGATTCTTTTGTGGTTGTATTCATTGATGACATTTTGGTGCATTCCAAATCGCAAGTGGAGCATGAGACCCACTTGAGAATGGTTCTGCAAGTGTTGAGGGAGAATGAGTTGTATGCAAAATTCTCCAAATGAGAGTTCTGGTTGGAGAAGGTGGCATTTTTGGGTCACGTGATTAGCGGGGAAGGGGTGGTAGTGGACCCAACAAAAGTCGAAGCCATTAGAGATTGGCCGGTTTTGAGGACCGTGGCGGAGGTCCGAAGTTTTCTTGGACTAGCTGGGTATTACAGAAGGTTCGTGGAGAATTTTTCGCGGATAGCTCTACCCCTCACCTCACTCACACGTAAAGATCATAAGTTTGTGTGGACTCAAGGGTGTAGCCAAGCATTTGAGACACTGAAGGAGAGACTAATGGCGGCTCCAATCCTAAGTCTACCGCAAGGGACCGAGGGATTTCAGATCTTCAGTGACGCATCGGGATGCGGCTTGGGTTGTGTTTTGGTGCAACACGGGAAGGTGATAGCTTTTGGGTCTAGACAGTTGAAGCCTCATGAGAGGAATTACCCCGTCCACGACTTGGAGTTGGAGGCGGTAATTTTTGCGTTGAAAATATGGCGGCATTATGTTTATGGTGCAAATGTGGAGATCTTCACGGATCACAAAAGCTTGAAGTATCTCTTGGATCAAAAGGACTTGAACATGCGGCAACGCAGGTGGGTTGAGTTTCTTGGAGATTATGAAGTGGCAATTCAGTATACGCCAGGTAAAGCCAATGTGGTGGCTGATGCCTTGAGTAGGAAGTACTCGGGGCAAGGGAATTGGATCGAAGCTCATGATGAGCGGTTGGTGCGGGAATGGGAGTCCCTTGGTTTGGAATGTGTTGCAAGAGGCGAGTCCAGCGAGGCTCGGTTGAACTGGATTGAGGTGCAGAACGACTTGTCCGATCGCATTCGAGAAGCGACTCGATTGGATGTGGAGTTTCAACCGTTTGTGTTGGAGGCTCAAACGGGCGAGAGCAGCGCCTGGGAGATGATTGATGGGATTCTGAGGAAGGACGGAAGGGTTTGTATACCGCAGTTCGGCAAACTCCGTGAGGAGTTGATGTTTGAGGCTCACTTCACAAAGTACTCCATTCACCCGGGCAGTACAAAGATGTACTTGGATATGAAGAAATCCTTTTGGTGGCCAGGGCTGAAGCGGAACGTAGCTTTGTACGTGAATCGTTGCCAAACTTGTGCCTTGGTGAAGGCCGAATGTCAGAAGCCGGGCGGGTTCCTGAAGCCCCTTCCAATCCCTGAATGGAAATTTGATGACATCTCCATGGACTTTGTGCATGGTTTGCCTAGATCGCAGTAGGGTAATGATGTTATTTGGGTGATCGTAGATCGCCTAACCAAGGTGGCTCACTTTATCCCAAACCGGAAAGAGGACAGCGTGGAGAAGCTGGTGGAGTTGTATGTTCGTAACATTGTGCGACTGCACGGAATTCCTAAGAGCATAGTCAGTGATCGAGATGGACGGTTTACGTCCAAGGACTGGAGATTGGTTCAGAAGAGCTTGGGCACGAAGCTAAAGTTCAGTATGGCGTTCCATCCTCAAACTGATGGGCAAACGGAGAGAACGAACCGTACCATGGAGGATATGCTGAGAATGTGTGTTCTTGACATCGGCAAAAAGTGGGAGGATCACCTCTTCATGGTGGAATTCGCGTACAACAACAGTTTTCAAGCAAGTATAAAAATGGCACCATACGAAGCTTTGTATGGGAGGCGGTGTCGAACACCAATGTCTTGGGCAGAGGTGGGAGACACCAAAATTTTGGGAAAAGAGGTGGTAGTGGGCGCTTGTGAGTTGGAACGGACCATTCAAGAGCGTATGAAGGTGGCGCAAGACCGACAAGCAAAATACTTTAATGCTCGTCACCGGAAGTTGGAGTTTGCGGTAGGTGATTAGGTCTACTTGAAGATCAAACCGTTCAAAGGCGTCTCACGGATTCGCCGACTCAAGAAGTTGAGTCCAAGGTTTTTGGGGCCTTTTGAAGTTATTGAACGGGTGGGAGAAGCAGCCTATTGGTTGGCGTTGTCCGCGGAGCTGAGTGGGTTGCATGACGTATTCCACGTCTCCGTTTTGAGGAAAGCCTTGGTGGAGGCTAGCGTGGTGATTGAGCCGTCATCGGTGCCGATTGAGGAAGACTTGAGGACGCGAGTCCTCCCAATTGCTATAGAGGATTCGGAGACTCGGCAATTGCGGAGTAAAGAAGTTAAACTCGTGAAAGTTCGTTGGTACAACTGCGGTCGTGAGGATTTCTCTTGGGAGCGAGAACAGGCCATGCTAGAAGATTATCCGGAACTCTTCTTGTCAGGTGCGATTTAAGTTTTGTACCCTTTTGATTTGAAATTTCGGGACGAAATTCTGTTAAGTGGGGGAGAGTTGTAACACCCTAGTTTTGCAAGAGGGTCAGTCTGCAGTTCTGGAAATTTTTGGGTTTCTGGCAGGAGGCACACGGCCTGCGACACGGGCGTGTCGCAGGGTGTGTCGAGGCCGTGTCGACACTCGGCCCAAGTGTCGACACTTTCGCTCGACAATGTGTCGAGAGTAGGGCACACGGCCTGCGACACGGGCGTGTCGCAGGGCGTGTCGAGGCCGTGTCGACACTCGGCCCAAGTGTCGACACTTTCGCTCGACAGTGTGTCGAGAGTAGAGCACACGGCCTGCGACACGGGCGTGTCGCAGGGCGTGTCGAGTCCGTGTCGACACTCGGCCCGGGTGTCGACACTTTCGCTCGACGAGTGTCGAGACTGGGGTACACGGCCTGTGACACGGGCGTGCCACAGGGCGTGTCCCGCTTGGTCGAACGATCTTCGCTCGACGTTTTTCCGCGGTGTCGACACAAAGCCTGTCGACGGGTGTCGAGACTTGGCATACGGCTTGGGACACGGGCGTGTCCCAGGCCGTGTCACCTCTCGGGTTGGTTTCGGGGCTGTGTCGATGGAGGCACACGGCTGGCCACACGGCCGTGTCACTGGGGACACGGGCGTGTCGGATTGAACACGGGCGTGTCGGATGCCCGTGTGCTGTTCCAGACGCGTCGATTTGAGACGGCGAATGAGGCACATGGCCCTGGACACGGGCGTGTGCCAGGCCGTGTTCGGCCCAGGTCTTTTATTTTCCAGGCGGATCGTGGCCATTCTTTCCCAGATTTTAGGATCTGACGGTTCAGGACTGTTTTTGGGGAGTTGAAAACCCTCATTCTTCTCCAAGCTTTCTCTTACTAAAGATCTAGAGAGAAGTGAGAACAAGGAAGAAGGAGAAGGAGAGTTTGGGCTGTAGGAGGAGTTTTGGTGCTCCAAATCGCGAGCCGAGTCCGGATCCGTGAAGCTTAGATCGTTGCGAAGATTTCCATCCGGCCATTTTGTCATGGCAAGGAAGAGGAGTCGGAAGGTAACGACACCTCTCCTCTCGGTCTTACGATGCATGTCTTAGCATCATTTATTTTCTTTCTTTCTAGTTTTTGGGCACCAAACTCTCAAATGAGAGGGGTTTTGGTTTGCCAGGGTTCAAGAGGAACCTCCGGGTTGATTGAGTCCGTCCCCGGCATATTTTTGCATTAGAGATCCGCTCCGTTAGTGGATTAGGCATGGTGGGTGAAGCCGTTGTCGCAACCGTTAGTCCGAATCGGTGATGTTGCATAAAACGCTAAGGACTCGTAGAGTTTCCGTTGCGGCAAGATGTCGTTTGTGATGTGGTGATGTTTTCCCCCTTTTCTCGAGTGAGCACGTGTAGTCGGAACCGGACAAGGTTAGCTCCTCGCGGCGGTAGATGTTTTCCTTGGTGGACAAGGTTAGCTCCACGTGACTTGGAGATGTTTTCCTTGGTGCGCGGAAACGCTGCAGTACAAAGGAGGGACTAGGGTGGATTTGTCTTGGTTTGTGTTGTGCCAAGGCGTGGCTAGGTCTCCGTGGTCGGCTGGCTATCCCGTGACGTTCACGTCATGTGTGGAGAGTGTCCCGGCGAGACTAGTCCCCTTCTGTGTGACTGACGAGAATGCCAAGCCTAGGGACAAACCCGGGCAATGAGTCCATGAGCGGGTGGGGTCCGGCAAGGCTTCTTAGAATCGGTTAATTTTGTGTTTGTTGGAATCTTGTCATGAGACGTCAGAGCTTGTAGGCAAGCCCGGGGTTTGAGACCTTGAGCGGGTGGGGCCTTGACAAGAAGTCCATGAGGCGGCCTGTGAGCCGTTGGGGGAAATGGTGACCCCTTTGTTTGCGGCTTTATGCCAATGGGGAATCAATGAGAACCCATATGATGTGATGATGTGCTAGATGCATACGAGTTAGGGTGCCTTGGGTGAAACCCGGGTTATTGCATACATGATTGCATTAGTAGGCCCTTTTTATATTATGCTCAACCAGTAGATAACATGTATGATGTATGTGACATCCAAGCCTGTTTTCCATAGTTGCTTTTCTTGCTTATGATTATTGCCTACGAAGTGCTAACTTGCAGGTTGGAGGGGTACCCCGGGGTCCGTTAGGGGCGGCCGGGAGGAGATGTGTTGTTGCACAGTTTGAGGTCAGCCTTTGCTGACCCACGTTACTAATAAATTTTTCAGGGCAAAGATCGCATGCAGGAGCTAGCTCACTGGCCAGAAAGGCCTAAGCCTCATGAAGTGTTTTTCTCTTTTTGTAGCCCTACTTATGAGTTATTATGTTTGAGACTCTTGTTGATCGGCTTGCATGCCGAGGTAGGCTAGGAGTGCTGAGCACTTTCATGATTGATGTATTATTTTTTCTTTCGGACACTTGATGTAAGGCCTTAAGGCCATTTATTTTACTCTTTAGTGGTGGATAACTTCTAGTCCTGTTCTGTTTCCGCTGTGTTGTGCAAAGAGTTTTGAGTGTGGGTAGCTATATCAACTTTTAATGCTAAAGCTGTGGCGTCCGTATGTTGTGGGGTCCCGGCCGGACCCATATTATACGTTCATTACAGGGGAGGTGTTACAACTCCGTTGTCGCCGCCGATCCCGAGAACCAAGCCGACGCCCTTCTTGCCGCCGCCGGTTTCGGGGAGATTCACTCCCAGTGAGATCTAGGGTTGTGGACTATTCGTGGACTTCAAGAACACGTCATCGAACGAAGAGGGACACCTTAGTCTCCATAAGTTATTTGTATTTCTTATACAATCTATTTTCAATATCTTTGTAACGGACCGATTGGTCCCTAGTTGTAAGGGTTGGGTGCAACCCGTGTTGTGGGAGTGGTGACTCGTACGTGTGGAAGGGTTCCTTCCGTTAGTGCAAGGATTGGATTTCAATCTTGTTGGTGAAGTGACCGAGTCGTCCCTGGTTGGGAGATAGGTCGAAGGGGGAAAGTGGATGTACCCAAATCGGGGAACCACTATAAATTGCTTGTGTCCTTTCTGTGCTGTGTTGTTTTGTTTTCGTGTGCAGGTACGATTTTAATTCCGCAAAAACGCTGCAAGACACCTATTCCCCCCCCCCCCATAGGTGAAGGTAGTTGACACTAAGTGGACTTTCAAGTGGTGTCAGAGCGGGTTACTCAACAAATAGGTTAACACCTTGAGTAAGTTCCTGTCACTAGTGTCAAGAAGAAGGAAGACTTCTACTATGGACGGACTCAAGTACACAGGCAAGATCCCAGTGTGCACCAGGCTAAACTTTCCTATCTGGAAGGAAAGGATTAGGTTCTACATGGAAGCGGTCGATCCCCGACTCTTCATGATCGTGGAGGAGGGACCTTATGTCCCCACTAAGGCCTCCATCATTGATCCTACCAAGAAAGTGCCAAAGAAAATTTCTGAAATGGACAAGGACGAGATGGTGCTGGTGGGACTTGACAAGAAGGCGCAGAACATTCTGGTCAGCACGGTCGATGACTCAATGATGCAGAACTTCTGCAACTGCAGGACAGCAAAGGAGATCTGGCACTGCCTGATTATCCTAATGTAGGGCACTGATGAAGTGAGGGATGATCGGAGATCCCTCCTGAACCAGAAATATGAGGCCTTCAGACAAGGGCCTAAGGAAGAGATCGGAGTCACCTTCGAGAACTTCCTCAAGATTGTCAAAGCCCTCAAAGGATATGGAAGAGTGTTCACTGATGGTGAACTTAATGATAAATTCCTTAGGTCCCTTACTAAGGAATGGGACACAAAGATCTGCGCCATCCGAGAGTTTGGCAGACTTGCTGAAACAGACCCGCAAATTCTGTTTGGGAAGCCGATGTCCTATGAGCTTCAACTGAACACCGGGAAAGCAGAAGAAAAAGCAGAGAAGGCTGCAGCCAAGGAAAAGACTGTGGCCCTAAAAGCCATTCACTCCAGGAAGGGCAAGGGTGCGGTTTCATACCGTGCCGGGAAAAAGGATGAGGAGGAGTACTCCGAGCCATGCTCCTCCAGCTCAGAGTTGTCTGAGGAAGATTTCTCCCTCATCACCCGAGAATTCAAGAAGTTTCTCAAGATGAGGAATCAAAGAAAGAGAGACGGCTCCTCCTCCAGGCATCAGAAGAAAAATTATTCTTCCGACAGGTATGCTTCTAAACCGAACAAACATCGCACCTCTGACATTATGTGTTTTGGATGCAATAAGCCAGGACACGTCGTGGCCGACTGCCACCAAGGCAAGAGAGAAAAGGGGAAGGGAGAGGAGCACAAGTCCTCTAGAGATAAGAAGAAAGAGAGGAGCTACATCGCCGAAAAGCCAAAGACACTGAGTGAGTCTGATTCCTCAGACTCCAGTGATGATGAGGAAGCCTACTTCGGGCTGGTGGGTCGCTCCGACTCAGAAGGAGAATGCCCCCCATTTACTGGGAAGGTAAAAGCTCACACCCCTCTCTCCGACTCTGAATCTGATCCTGAGTCTCAGGATGATGACCCTGAGGATAGCCCTTCGGCCCATGAAGCGGAGCTCCTCGAGAAGTATAAGCTTCTGCTCAACACTATCGAGGAGTGCTGTAAGAGATTGAAGGCTGAGAAAAAGGAAGTGAAATTCCTTAAGGGTGAGAGTGTCTCCCTAAGGGAAGAGATCACCAGTTTGATCTCTCTCCGACAGGAGCACCTAGACCTGACTTCAAAGCATTCAGAGTCTCTTAAGCTCCTTGATCTTAAGCAGGAGGAAGTCGACAAGTTGGAAGAACAACTTGCGGCAGAAAGGAAGATCGTCAAGAGCTTCTCAATGCCAAAAACAGTTCTTCCATTAGTTGATACCTTCTCTACTCAGGCCAAAGGAGCTGGCATGGGGCATGTAGGGGTATCTGGTTCCTCATCCAGGAGAAACAGGAACCAGAGAAAGAATAAGGTCGCCAAGAAGGCCTCTGCTGCTGAAAAGGGAAAGGCCCCACTCAGTCCTGTTGCGTTCAGAAAGCCTAGCTTTCCCTGCAACCAACATGACTTTGAGTCAACCTTTGGTCATCATTTCCGGCCCTCGGATGCAAAGCCAAAGAGCCGATATGATGGTTGGACTTTTCCCCGCAACTTCGGTGAGAGTGTCTTCAAGGCACCTTATGAGGAAATCTACATGGGACATTATGGTCAATTCTCTAGCGGCCATAATAGAAAGCAGGCACCAAAAGCCAAGCATGTTATACTGAAGGAACAGAAGGTGAAGAAGTCATGTGACTGCAATCACTATGATGCCTCCACCTCCAGATCCAAGGCCCCGGATGTACCCACCATTCCCAGGGTAAAGCAGGAGCCTAGGAAGAGGTACAACAGATTTGACTATTGGTGTTGTGGCAAAGTCGGTCACTTTGCCGTGGATTGTTGGTTTAATCCGAGGTATAACGAGATTCCTTATGTTAGCAATGCGAGGCCGACCACTTGTAGGGTTAACCACCCGAGGGGGAGTATGCTAACCAAGAATCTAGGACCCAAGTTCGATTAAGTTCCTAAGGGAAATTAATTTTGTTTTGCAGGAATGTCCAAAGGCCACCAAAACTCCAATATGGTACTTGGACAGTGGATGCTCTCGGCATATGACTGGGACAAGAAGCCTGCTGCGTGATTACACTCCAGTCGAGAATGGACCCAAAGTCATCTTTGGGGGTCAGATCGAGGAGTCACCAGAGGTTACGGTATGATTTCCAACGGTATAATCTCTATCACCGACGTGGCTTATGTTGAAGGGTTAAACCATAACCTGATCAGTGTAAGTCAGTTATGTGATAAAGGTTATGACATTAAGTTCTGCAAGGATAAATGTCTGATAATATCATGTGCCTCTTCTGAGACGGTATTATCAGGCATTAGGAGCAGAAATATCTTCTGCTTAGATTTTCTTAGCTTAGATTCATCTACCCCCATATGCCTAGTAGCAAAAGGCAGTGCATCTCTTTGTGAACAATGGCACAAGAGATTGGCACATATTAATTACAAGACAATTAATATGCTATTTCCCAAAGATTTAGTGAGGGATGCTCTCCATTATTAAGTGTATCAAAGATAGTCCCTGTCCTGCATGCCAGATGGGCAAACAGACTCGAGCTACCTTTAAGGGCATCTCAGACAAAGACTCCTCCAGATGTCTTTATCTTCTGCACATGGACTTGTTTGGTCCAATGCAAGTTCATAGCTTAGGAGGGAAGTCTTATACACTCGTGATTGTAGATGATCACTCTCAGTTTACCTGGGTGTTCTTTTTAAAACGCAAGTCTGATACGTTTGACATCTTCACCAGCTTTGTCAAGCAGATCCAGAACGAACTTAACTGCTCAGTGGTCAAAATCAGAAGTGACTATGGAACAGAGTTCGAGTCTGGTGCTATGACAGAGTTCTGTGAAGAACTTGGTATCTTTCATGAGTTTTCCTCCCCGCGCACTCCTCAACAAAACAGAGTCGCGGAGAGGAGAAATAGAACACTCATTGAAGCCTGCACGACAATGTTGAATGACGCTTCACTCCCAGAATACTTCTGGGCTGAGGCGGTTAATACAGCTTGTCATGTTCAAAACCGGGCATTGATCAACAAAAGACATCGTAAGACGCCCTACGAACTACTGAAAGGCAGGAAACCAACCATGTCCTATTTGAGGATCTTTGGTTGCAGATGTTATGTACTGAATAATGGGAAGTACCCGCGTACTAAATTTGGTGAAAAATGCTTCGAAGGCATATTCATGGGCTATAGTACCCACAGTCGGGCATATAGGGTATTCAATAAGAAAACCCTAGTGGTAGAAGAATCAATTAATGTTGTATTTGATGAAGGAAGCTTGCTTACCAGCAATTCTTCCAGCGGTATTCTTGAAGATGCAGGTGCACGACTTGAACAGCTGAGTCTCGATGAGACCGCTAAAGATGAAACTCCTAAGTACGTCAAAGTTTCCACCTCAACGTCAACTGGGAATATTGAAGATCAAAATGGAGCAAATCTCTTAGAAGAAGGAGAAGTCCACGAAGTAGTCGAAGCTCCAAACGCCAGACTTCTAGAGCTCCGGCAAGTGAGGGATCATCCTAGAGATCAGATCATCGGAGATCCTCGTGATGGTGTCAGAACTCGAAGAGGTACTATTAACGAGATTTTGCATCTTAGCTTTCTATCACAGGTTGAGCCAAAGAAGTTCGACGAGGCGAACAAAGATGCAGCATGGATTTTGGCCATGCAAGATGAACTGCATCAATTCGAACGATGCAACGTTTGGACGCTGGTTCCCAGACCACAAAAGCAAAATGTGATTGACACCAAGTGGATCTTCAGAAACAAACTGGATGAACATGGTGTCATCATAAAGAACAAGGCCAGGCTGGTGGCTCAAGGTTACAGACAGGAGGAGGGGATTGACTTCGACCAGACCTTTGCACCAGTGGCAAGGCTCGAGGCAATCAGATTGCTCCTAGCGTATGCTTCGCACAAAGGATTCACAGTCTATCAAATGGATGTGAAATCAGCATTCTTGAACGGAGACCTGAAAGAGGAAGTATACGTCGCTCAACCCCCAGATTTTGTCAATCCTACTTATCTCAATCATGTATATTTTCTTAATAACGCTCTATATGGTTTAAAACAAGCTCCACGAGCTTGGTATGAGACTTTATCTAGTTTTCTTCTTGAGAACAAGTTCTCTATAGGTAAAATAGATAAGACATTGTTTCTCAGGGAAGTCAAAGGCAAGATTTTGCTGGTGCAAATCTATGCCGATGACATTATATTCGGCTCAACGGACAACAATCTTTGCAAAAAGTTTTCTAAACTTATGCAAGGAAAGTTTGAAATGAGCAGTATGGGAGAGCTAAAGTATTTCTTGGGACTTCAAGTGAAACAGTCTGAGGATGGAATCTTCATCTCTCAGACGAAGTTCACAAATGAACTCCTCAAGAAATTCGGTATGGAGAATGCAACCTCTATGAGGACTCCAATGAGATTCACTATGTCTCTGGATAAGGATGAGAAAGGTAAACCTTTCGATGAAACCAAATACAGAAGCATCATTGGATCCCTGCTCTACCTTACTGCCAGTAGACCGGATATCATGTTCTCCACATGTGTCTGTGCCAGATATCAGGTGAACACTAAGGAATCTCACTATGTCGCTGCAAAGCGAATTCTAAGATACCTTAAAGGTACTCCCAATCTTGGCTTGTGCTACCCGAGAAACAATGATGTCGAGCTAATAGGTTTTTCAGATGCTGATTTTGCAGGGAGCAGGGATGACAGGAAAAGCACTTCCGGGACATGTCAATTCCTCGGAAGAAGGCTTATCTCATGGAACAGCAAGAAGCAGAATTGTGTAACAACCTCCACAGCAGAGTCTGAGTACATCTCGGCAGGCAGCTGTTGCGCACAACTCCTATGGATCAGAAACCAGTTAGCCGACTACGACCTTCAGTTCAAGGAAGTATCAATGTACTGCGACTCCTCCAGTGCAATTGCAATTGCCAACAATCCGGTATCGCACAGCAGAACGAAGCATATTGACGTGCGCTACCACTTCATTCGGGAGCACGTGGAGAACAAGGACATCTCTCTCTGTTATGTCCCCACGGACAAGCAGATTGCAGATATTTTCACAAAGCACTTAGACGAAGCCAAGTTCAGTCTTTTCAAAACTGAATTAGGGATGCTAAACTATGAGGAATGAAGACTACAGAAGCTCCAGGCTCATGCATCCAGGGGGAGCCTCTGCTAGGAACTCAAGTGTGAGCACAGGTGCAAGAACTGAGGGGGAGCAAGGGGTCAAATGCAACAGACCCAGATTTGCAGAAGCCGAAAAGGGGGAGATTACCCTCTCGGCTAAGGCTAAGGTGGCTCCAAGTTTGCTCTCAAGAAATTGGTATTGGTAATGAATATCTCTCTCAACTCAATTTTAAGTTTATGATTTTCATTCCCATACGCTCTATTCACCTTAGCTTGTAGGGTTTAGGCTTCTTCAAATAGGGGGAGATTGTTGGGTATTGTATCCACAACGTACCTGATTTGAAGAAGCCCCTGAACAAGCTAAGGTAAATAGACAATGTATTTGATGAAATCTTTTAAGTTGTGCTTGCAGTTATTCCACGCTAAGTACACACCAATGTCAGGGTGCAGTAGGTCAATATACACGGGTCTGCGCGACGTAATCCCTCGTTGAGCGGATCAGTGTGTTGGCCTACGTGTACTCTCTCTATTGGAGTGTACTTATTTTCAAGTACAGGGCTGTGATAATGCAAGAGCAGACAAGGAGCAAGGATGGGTCAAAGAGCAGCTCATGGGTAGAAAGACGAAAATTCGTCTAAGTGATAATCGACGAGAATCACCAAGTGATTCTCGCCGAATCGTCGAGAATCACTGGCCGATTCTCGCCGTCTCTATCCGGCTAAATATGAGCGTGCAAATCTGTCGCTAAGTCAAAATCGTCGAGAATCACTGGCTGATTCTCGCCGATTCGACGAGAATCACCCTCGATTCTCACCGATTCTCGCCGATTTTGACTTAGGCGAATTTCTGGAACCCGCTGAACCGGACTCAGCCGCTGGCGCTGTTTTGAACCGGGCTTGGGGTTTCTTGTTGGTGGGGCCCACAACGGTCATCTTGAAGACCTAATGTATAAATACTTGCGTATTTGTGAACAGTGAATCAAGAATTTTAAAAAGAAGAAGCCGAGCCGCCGACGTGACCTAGATCGCGAAACTCGCTCTGCCGCCGTCGCCGCTCGTGCCAGTTGATCGTCGTCTTTTGATCGTGGTTTCTTCTAGATCTCTCGGCGACAGAAGCTCAGCCAAGCACAGCGTCTCACGCGTCTAACCAGAGATCCTTTGTCTCTTGATTCGTTGATCGGGAAAACCTTCCCCTTCCGAATCGATCGAGACGATCGATCCTAGTATGACCGTCGGAAGACCTTGCTAGCTTTGCTACGAAAGTTGAATCTCCAAAGTACGGCAGCAGCACTCCGTTGTCGCCGCCGATCCAGAGAACCAAGCCGACGCCCTTCTTGCCGCCGCCGGTTTCGGGGAGATTCACTCCCAGTGAGATCTAGGGTTGTGGACTCTTCGTGGATTTCAAGAACACGTCATCGAACGAAGAGGGACACCTTAGTCTCCATAAGTTGTTTGTATTTCTTATACAATCTATTTTCAATAT
The DNA here is from genome assembly GCA_039583875.1 of Platanthera guangdongensis. Classification (NCBI taxonomy): domain Eukaryota; kingdom Viridiplantae; phylum Streptophyta; class Magnoliopsida; order Asparagales; family Orchidaceae; genus Platanthera; species Platanthera guangdongensis. The sequence continues at coordinate 143,280,191 of CM077166.1, read as the reverse complement.
CTTTGTAACGGACCGATTGGTCCCTAGTTGTAAGGGTTGGGTGCAACCCGTGTTGTGGGAGTGGTGACTCCTACGTGTGGAAGTGTTCCTTCCGTTAGTGCAAGGATTGGATTTCAATGCTGTTGGTGAAGTGACCGAGTCGTCCCTGGTTGGGAGATAGGTCGAAGGGGGAAAGTGGATGTACCCAAATCGGGGAACCACTATAAATTGCTTGTGTCCTTTCTGTACTGTGTTGTTTTGTTTTCGTGTGCAAGTACGATTTTAATTCCGCAAAAACGGTGCAAAACACATATTCCCCCCCCCCCCATAGGTGAAGGTAGTTGACACTAAGTGGACTTTCACGATAAAATCGCGCTCATGCGATAAAATTGGGTTCAAGCGATAAAATTGCATACGTGCGAAAAAAATCACGCCCGGGGGAAAAAATGTGCCCGGGTGAAAAAAACGCGCTCGGGCGAAAAAATGCACCGGGCGAAAAATTTCGCCCAGGCAAAAAATCCGCGCCTGGGCAAAAAAATCACGACTGGGCGAAAATTGCGCGCCTGGGCGGAAAAATGTGTGCCCGGCGGGGAAAATGCGCCCTCGGGGGGGATGCACGTCGGGGCGGGAAAATGCGCGTCCGGGCGAAAAAATGCGCGCCCGGGCGGATAATGCCCGTCAGGGCGGAAAAATGCGCGCCCGGGCGGATAATGCCCGTCAGGGCGGAAAAATGTGCGTTCGGGCGGAAAAATGCCCGCCCGCGCGAAAAATGCGAGCCCGGGGGAAAATGTGCGCTCAAGCAAAAAATGCTCGCCCTGGTGAAAAACGAGCGTCCAGACGAAAAATGCACGATCAAACAAAAAATTCTAATATGCAGTCGGACCGTGAAATTTCTAATTCCAATTCCTGTGATAGAATTTTTGCATTCAGCCGAACAGCAGAATTGAAATTGACTTTAATTTCAATTTTTGCGGGAATTGGAATTGAAGTCAATTATAATTCCTGTACTCAATTCCTGCGAAACAAACGGACCCTAACAGATATTTCGGGGAATCAAAGCTCCGTTTGGCATGATGGTGGCGTTCATGAATGCATGGATTAAATCGTCATTCGTTAAGGATCACCTAACAAACATCATCCGTTTGAACATAAAAGTACATGAAGTTTCTTAGATGTGCGTTAACGAATAACAATTTAACCCCCCATGTTCACGACTGCTACCACGGTAGAGCCTAAATCTATTTAAAAAAAAGATAATGATAAAAGAAACAGTGGCCAACTCTGAAGTAAAGATGCAAATATAGGGAAATTTGATTAATGATTGTAGCTATTCCATATACAAGGAGACATATATACAACAGCAGCACCACCATTGCTGCGTTCGTGTATTCCTATCCATAAGTTTGTCTGAAACATTTTCTTGGGAAGAAACTTTAAATTTTTTTTAACTTATTGAAAGAATTGGGGGTCAAAAAGAAACTCTTCAATTATGTTTGAAGGGGAAGCCCCGACGCAGACGGCCGGAAGAATTGGAATCTGGAACGAAAAAAATGATGGGCTCGAAAGACTGCTTAGTTCATGAACTCCCGACAGTTGGCAGCTTTACACAGGCATGGAACCTTGCATTCTTCCGCTTCATCGGGGTCAAAAAGGTAATCATACCTGCAGAGGATAATAAAGATGTCATATTGCAATAGAACCTCGTGTATCCCAACTATTCTGGTTCATCATATCAGTGATCATTTTCTCTGAGTCCATCAGTTCTATTTTATTTTATTTTTGCATAAATCCTATCAAAATAAATTCTTCTAAATTTTCAGTTTGTCTGTGAGCACTTTACAGTAGGTAACTCATTGAAAAATTGCTTGCACTGAGCACGCTTAACACTATAACCATGCACAGTAACACTCACAAACAGACCACAAACTATCTTCCTTGCCAGCACAGGAGGTTCAATAGCTTTTATCAAAGGCCCTGTTTGATAGAGCAGTCGGAAAGTGGTGGTGGTCATCATAAACTTTACGAAAAACAGAGGTAGCATCCGCGCAGGCATGGTTATGTATGCTATTTTCTCAAAATAACTTGTTAGACAACAACACCACAGTCATGCAAATGCGATCAAACTTTAGCAAAGGTAAATGCAGGTAGTGCTTCAGTAGCTGCAGTTGCGAGTGTGATGTTCCCAAAACAACATTTTGGGCCAAAACGACACTCAGGCATCCAGGTGTGTTCCGGCATTAGTGTCCACGAATGGTCAGACCCAAAACAGTAGTTTGGTGCCGAAATGCTTCCCCAGAAGTTCCAGATACATGTGCATTCTCACTGCTCTATTTCCTATCACAGCTTTACATCACCACTCAAATGCCACAACACCATTAAATCGAAAGCTAAATTATCATCTAATGCGATAGAAACTGATTAACATAAAATCAATAAATAAACTGGAATATGAGATGCGGATTATACGTTAGCTCATCGCCGGCGGAAACATTTGTCTTGGCAATGAGAACAATCCTGCTCTGGTCATTTCCCACACTCATTATCCTTGCATAGCAGTTGGGCGTGCACTACACATCAAAACATAACAACATGAAGCATTAGTAAGAAGGAATCCATGGCATCGGGTTGGACAAAAATAATCTGAACACGGCCTCACCGAGTGATTGATTAACCGTGCTAGGTTTCCTTTATTCGTCGCATCAACCACCACCTCTTCGCTAATTTTGAATAACTGTAGATAGGAACACGAAAAAAGTCATCTTAAGGATCATAAAATATTTGAAATTCCCATCAAGTAGGCAACTGTTGAGGGGTGTTTCATCATCATATCCTATTCCCACTAACTTGTGCACTACAACCGGAATCCTCCTCCATTCATCGCTTTCAAGCGCCATGTGAGGAATTCGCGCTACCTTACAAAAGGTTTTTGCATAATTTGTGTTTTTGGCACTGTTTTGGACAGCTGTGCTATAGGAAAAATAGTAAGGTGACTGAAGTTGTTTGGAAAAACAGCAGTAAGAAAAACAACAGGATGAGAGGGGAGATGTCCGGACGAGAAACGTAAAAATACTGAAAGCTCCTTTTTAGCTTTTTTGGAAGTGGGAGAGTTCATTGCTTCCCAAATAGACTTGATAATAGATTTTTGACATGGACACTTTTCCCACTGCCTGGAAATCAGACACACTCAAAACAACGGCAGTAGGAATAGAACATTTTCCACAACCACTGTTCACCTAAACTGGCCTTTACTTCCCGGTATATCAATTTCAAATCTTAATCCTTTCACATTAACTCTACTCACTTGATTTAACTTTTACTTCCATATCTTGAGTAAGTGTCAAATTCTTGCATTGTTTGGTTGGTTATAATGTGCAGAAAAAATGTATGATCTATGAAAAACTACAAAACAGAAAATAGAAGAACAAAGCAAAGAGATATCTTACATAGCAATCCTTCCCTTCGGATCGATATCGAGCCTCTCTAAGATCTGCAACACTGCCACGCACTTGTTCGCCGCGGTACTCAAGAACCTGAAGACAAATAAAAAGTTAATCATCCATGCATACCAGTAAATTGCTTCAACAACTGATTTTTCAAACGAATATTTTCAGCGAGAAAGCTGACTCAATCATAACAAACTTGATGACATCTACTGAAGTAAAAAGAAATGCATTACAATAAGCACTTGAAGGGGACAATCTGAGATATCAGGTACAGTATGGCATTCTTTATTGAGAAAGATTACAAGTTAATAAAATAACTAATAATCATTTATAACGTCAGCTGAAAGAAAGTATTTGTAAAGAGAAGCCAAGTGCTTGAATAAGATGATGGGGATATCTATATTAAAATCTAAGCATACAACCCTAAATCAATTGGTTGGAGACGGAGAGACCCGGAATCTATATTAGGTGCACAAGGCTATGATAGTTTCCTGATATGGAATGGGCCGTTAGGCTTAGCCAGCTCTGATATCATGGTAGAATCCAAGCATCCAACCAAAAACCAAATGTTTGGAGGTGAAGAGACAAAAGATTAATATCAAATACACAAGTCTATATATGTTAGTTTCCCGACATGTGACTATTCTGAAGAGTATTTCATAGAATAACAGCACTCTAAATAACAACTGCAATTACAGAAAAGATGGAAGTGGTAATTATGTTAAGCTAGGTAAAGTACCATATCTCCTTCTTGAATATTCATGCGTGCAAGCAATCCCCATCCGTGTATTCCAGATCTCCCAAAACAGACCCTATTATTTTCCGTTGACTGTGGAAGATGGAGGATATGTGTCAAAATACATCAAAATAAAAATGTAAATGGAAGCTGTAGACACAAGAGACATGCCTGTAAGTAATAAAGACGCTCTCTGAATGAAGAAAATGAATTTGTATCCTTTTCCTCCTGTTCAACATTGTCATAGATAGATTTCTTCAAGAAATCATCATAAATTAAAGCCAAAAAGAAGGCATAGAATCACGTCTATTGCTAGAATAAGTTCACCTCAATGAGATTTAACCTCTGAATTTCCTTCAAGGGATGATGGCGAGGTCCCGTGACATGATGAGCAATTGGTTCTTTGTGCCGTTGCTGAAAAAAATTAGAATTGTAAAACCACTAAGAAAGATTTGCAAAGAGTTAAATTAGGACAAGGAAGCAATCGATGGATAATAATGATTGAATGGATGAATAATAATAGATCATTCGCCAAAAGCAAATCTCAAAAGATAAATCTTAAATACTTTAGTTGCAATGTACCTTAGAATCAATCTTATAGATCCGGCACCTTGCAGCAGGAGAAGTTTCGGAAATAAGAACAGTAGGCGTAGTTACATCCTCATTCGCGTCTATTCTGACCAGTCTGGAACCATTTTTCTTTTCTGTTTTTCTCAGCAAGCCTCTGGCGGAGAAGACTCCAAGAGGAGTCTGTATGATTAGCACATTATTGGGATTTGGTGGCCTGCATATAAAATAATTTGAAAAGCCAGCTAGTGAAAACTTAAAATAAAACCAACACGGGATACCGAAAGCAAAATTTAAAATATCTAAAAAAATGGCAGGAAAGTAGAATCTGGTAGCAGCAAGGAGAGGGACCAGGTGGATTCGGAAAAGATTGAAGAAATAGATTAATCTGAAGTTAATGAAGCCGCACGCGTAGACTTACCTGTGTTGAAAGCAGTATGAGATCATTTTGGTTATTTGCTTCTTGTTTTTCTCTAGGCAGTGTAACTGCAAATATGATAATAAATTAAATTCAAGTTTCATTTTCAAGGTCATGGAGAGAAACTACAATGATCGTAATGCCAACAAAAAGATTTTGGATTATAATTGGGGCCATTTAGCGGGACCTCCCAGAGATTTTTTAAAATTACAAGTTGCACCCTTCAATATTTTGAAATTACAAAACACTCCCCTGTAAGTTTACATTTCATAACATGCATGCACAAAAATATCACCCCGGAGCTCCTGTCCGGGGGTATTTTTATGCATGCATGTCAGGAAATTTAAATTCAGAGAAGAGGTTTATGAAATTTCACAAGATAGATCGGTGCAAAATGTAATTAAGCTTAGGGGGGATTTGGGTAATTATTAGTTATATTTATATTAAAATGAAAAATCAGTACATTACGAGCAAATAAATATGTTAGCATTTATTACTTGTTTATTTCCTGTAATTTCTATTTCATGTATTTCGTTCCTCTCCATCTATTTCTCTTTACTCCTATCTATAGGTGTGAACCACTAGTAATTGTGCATGCAAGTAATTTCAAAACATTCCAATATGGTATCAGAGCCGCCTTAGGGCGTAGATCATGTTGAAACATGGTTCACACATGATGTTCGACATGTCTTTGGTTTGAGAATAACAAATCCTGACACGTATTTGATCTATCTTTGTGTTTGTTTCATAGTGTGCTTTCAGGAAACACCTCTGGTACAAGACATAAAGGCTACAACAAGAACTAAGCTAAAACGACAAAACCAAAGACAAAATTCAAGGCCGCAGCTGGTGACACCCTCTAGCACCCAGCAATAGCACTCGACGTACATCGACTGGTTGCCAAAAGTTTGTTGTGTTTTGGAGGGAAAATAGAGCAAAATTTAAGTTTCCTTCAGCCAGCCGATAGCACCTACCGCCTGATGTTAGCTTCAATCTCCATTTGGAAGGCTCTGCAGTTCGGCTACCGCCCGCGATATCTCACTACCGCCAAATGTTAGTTCCAATCTCTATTTAGAAGGCTCTGTTGTTTTGTCACCGCCCGTGATATCTCACCACCGCCCAACGCTTGCTCCAAACTACATATAGAAGTCTCAAATGTTATGAAAAGGAAAATTAGCGCGACAACTCATATTCTGATGTTACCGCGGGACAATACCTACTACCGACGTCGATAGATCTAGAGAAATACAAATATGCTTTAATCTCTTGAGATTCAGGACTCTCTTTATTCCTACATTAAATATCTTTTAGGAGGTCAATCCATCCACAACCAAATCCTTTTATACTTCATATCTTCAACGAAAAATGATACAAAGGAAGATTAACGTGCAACAATGATATTCAAGGGAAGTGCTCGTATTCTACGACGATGATTTCAATTGGCCCTTCACTGTCTTCCTTCAACATCTGATTTGGAGTCTTTCTACCCTTGTATCTTATTTGTATTCTCGTATTTTTATTAACTTCTGAGCGTTATTGAATATAGTGTGTTGTGTAGGAATTCACCTCATGTGTGGTGACTAAATCCGGGTTAGATCTAGGGAAGAAACTCGTATCAAGTGTGGCAACTAGGTCTTAGGTTAGATCTAGGGAGTGGCTTGAGACTAATCCAAGGTGAATTAGCTAGGGATAGGTGTGAGTCCGATCTGGGGTGGATCGGCTAGAGTCAACCAGTTCTTAAGGAGAAGAGTCGGTATAGAAAACCAAAGAGTAAAAATCATTGCTTTGATCTTACCGTTCAGAGATGTAAATTATTGTAATCATTACTCTTGATTTATATATATCAAAATATTTTTCTTTTGCACATGCTTTTAGATCTATTCTCTCGAAGTAAATTATTTCTATTATGCAACATTTCATTCATTTGTAAAAGAAAATTTATTTGAATAAAGACTTGATTTTAAATGATAATATATTCTCTTCACTATAAATCTTTCTTTCTTGTGCACTTAAACTCTAGTATCATTCAAGATTTTTTTTATCACATGTGTTCTAAGCGACATCAAGATCGAATAATTGTATTTGAATATACGAGTGACAATGCACAAAAGGGCGCCCCTTGTGCAGCAGCGACAGTACCCAGGACACGATATTACCTCCGTCTGTGCACACCAATACACCATCGTATGGGCGGAAACACTCTCGTGATCTGGGAAAAAAATAAGAGCATTAGTGTTTTTTTTATTTTATTGTTTTTTCCTTGAAGAGTATCAAAATTAATTTAAAATGGACGGTCAAGATAAAATAAATGGTGCACATGATTACGCCGTAAAGGGATATTGTTATATACTAGCATAAATATATATAAAGATGTTCTAAGATTTTCATTTCTCTATGATCAATGTTTTAAGATATCATTTCTAGTGTGGTTAATCTCTTATATAATTATTATATTTATGAAAAGAAAAAAATCTTAAATTTAATTTATTCTTATCCACCCCCTCTAAGGAAGCTCATAGATCAAATAAGTATATCAAAGTCAGGTTACTCATTGTGTAGGTTTTACAACCTAGAGTCATTATGTCTACGCTTAGAGAGGAATCTAATCTTCACGATGAATCTATGTTAGTCCCTTAGCTGTACACCAGGACGAATTATCATGCATGGAAAATACAATAACACTCCAGCCTTTATCCCACTATAGCGGGTATCATGTATGGAAAATATTAATGAATTATTTTTCTTTTCTCAATAAATGTAGATGTTTGGGATCAACAATTAATCAATATAAATCTGTCTCACAGGCGCTCGTCTCCCGCAAGGTAATTCGATCTCGCTCAGCCATATCTCGCTTCATCCCGCAAGCACCAGTCCCATAGTAGCGCTCCACCTTCGGCCGACGGAACCACATCCTCTTCACTTCATTCCGCAAGTGTTCTCTTGTATTTTGTCTTATGTCGACTAACTCATTGAACTAGCGCCAAAAATGCAGGTCTAAGCCCTATTTTTGGCATTGTTCTCTTTTTTTAGGAGATTATTCTTTCTCCTCTATCTCATCATCGATTGTGACTTGATGTAGATTCGTGGGTTGGATTAGAAATCTTGATTTTTCCCTTTAATTCCTCGATTTGTATTTTTGGATAATCATGCCTGAGAATGGAGAATACCCAACTATTCATCTGGAGTCGGGGCTTCAACCTCTACCTTGACTTTTGGGGGATTTATTCGAACAAATCATGAACAAAAAAGCCTCAAATTACAACAATATGCCTCGGTGAATCTGATTACCTCATGTGGGCTAGATCTATTACTTTTGCTCCAAAGAGCCAGCGACTGTTTGGTTACGTCTGAGGAACTACACCGAAGCCCTCCCAAACATCCCCAGATTGATTGCAGTGGAAGTCTAAGAAATCTTTGGTCATGCCCTAACTTACAAACTCTATGGTGGAATCTATTGCCCGAAACTATTTGTTCTTAGATACAATAACAAATATTTGGAAGAGAGTGGATGCAACTTATTCATGCAGAGGGAATGCAGCTTAAATCATCTAACTATGACGAAAGATATTTCTTCTAAGACAACGCAATCATCCTCCTTCTGCCTACTATTTTGAGTTCACAATTTTACTTTTATCAAGAGTATGATCACTTTTATTCGCTCACCCTAGTGTCTCTTGTGGATGAGGTTCTTGTTCGAGCTTGGGAATAACGCAACAGGGTCTTTCAATTTCTACATGGATTGCATCGTGACTTTGAACAAATTAGTGTTTAGATCCTTGATAGCTCACCTACTCCATCTCTGTTAGAAAGTAGCGAAAAGAAGCGAAAAGTAGAGAACAAGCGGATAAGCTTTTGAATAATTGAAACTTTATTATTCAAAAAAGGTATGTATTACAATGGTATGCCCTCCTTTATATAGAATGGAGGAGAGATGAGAGAATACAAATAAGAGATGTGGGACTAAAATTTACAGGACTAAGCGGACTATACAAAACAAACCGCACAAGCCGCGCGGTTAGATAGCAGGGCTAACCGCACGGCTACCACCAGAGAGGAAGAGAGACCGCCAGAGTAGACCGCCAGACCGCCCGGCCTCCAAGCCGGCTGAGACAAACCGCCAGACCGCGCGGTCTTCAACCCGCCAAGACAAACCGCCAGACCGCCCGGTCACCAACTTCAACACTCCCCCTCAAGCTGGAGCATATATATCGATCATGCCCAGCTTGTCGCAGATGTGGAAAAAGGAAGCGGACACCGGCTTGGTGAAGACATCTGTCAACTCGTTGTCGGAAGTAACAAATGGAGTGCAAATCTGTTTCTTCAATATTTCTTCCCGAATAAAATGACAGTCGACTTCTATGTGTTTTGTTCTCTCATGAAAGACCGGATTTTTGGAAATGTGTATCGCGGCCTTATTGTCACAGAACATAGGAAGAGGATAGTTGTAAACCTCTCCTAAGTCAAGCATGAGAGCCCGCAACCACTTCAACTCACATGTAGTCGATGCCATGCTGCGATATTCCGCCTCTGCACTGGACCTGGAAACGACAGACTGTTTCTTGCTCTTCCAACTCACAAGATTGCCTCCAACAAATGTGCAGAAACCTGAAGTCGATTTGCGGTCCCCTTTGTCATCCGCATAGCTTGAATCAGAGTACGCTTCAACCCTAAGGTGACCATTGTTCTGAAATAAGAGTCCTTTCCCTGGAGCAGCTTTAATATATTCTAATATCCTCAGAGCAGATTGTAGATGACACTCCCTCGGAGCTTGCATGAACTGGCTCACCTTGCCAACAGCATAAGAGATGTCGGGTCTGGTTACCGTGAGATATATGAGCTTGCCCACCAGATGCCGGTATCTCGTAGGGTCGGAGAGAAGAGGTGAGTCATCTGTCCAAGTTTTGTCTTCTCCAACAGCCATAGGACAACGTGCAGGTTTAGCACCAGTCAGTCCTGCCTCCTTTAAAAGATCAAGAGCATACTTCCGTTGTGAAAGGACCATGGAGTTGGGCTTTCTAGAGATTTCAATGCCCAGAAAGTATTTCGGGGAGCCCATATCCTTTGTGACCAGATGTTGACGAAGGTGTTTCTTGGTCATCAATATCCCATCCTGGTCATCGCCAGTAAGAAGAATGTCATCAACATAAACCGCAAGAACAACAAGACCATAGGCGGTTTTCCGAACAAACAAGGAGTGATCTGCTGAGCTTCTTGTAAAACCAATGGCCGCAACAATGCCACTGAACTTGTCAAACCAGGCACGAGGACTCTGTTTGAGGCCATAGATAGCCTTCTTTAGCCGGCATACCCGTGTCTCCCCCTGAGCAACATACCCAGGAGGTTGCTCCATGTAAACATCCTCCTGCAGATCACCATAGAGGAAGGCATTCTTAACATCTAGCTGCGAGATGGGCCAATCCCTGTTGACAGCCACAGAGAGAAGAACCCGAATAGTGCTGAGACGGGCCACAGGAGAGAAAGTGTCAAAGTAATCAATCCCATAAGTTTGTGTAAAACCCTTGGCAACCAGGCGAGCCTTATAACGATCCACACTGCCATCCGGTAGAAACTTCACCACGAAGACCCAGCGACAGCCAACAACATCGGTGCCGAAGGGAGGAGGAACAAGGGTCCAGGTGTCCCGTTCAGTTAGAGTAGCAATCTCCTCATCCATGGCAACTTTCCAATGAGGAATAGTAAGGGCCTCCTGGTAGGAACGGGGGGTGGCAGTGGCCGAGATAGCCAGTGCAAAAGCTCGGCGAGCAGGGGTAAGACGATCATAGGAAACAACTGCAGCAAGCGGGTGTTGGGTACAGGCCCGAACTTCTTTGCGAAGAGCAATCGGGAGATCCAGGTCAGCAGGTGCCTCAGGCCCGAACCCCTGATCTGCCTGATGCTCCAGGTCAGCAGGTGCCTCAGTATCCGGCGTATCCGTGGTGGAGAGAGCTGGCCCGGGAGTAGAGAGAGATGGCAGCGGAGTGGAGGGAGAAAGCGGAGTAGAGGAGGGAGATGATGAGGATGGGGAAGACGGTGGAGTGGGTGGAGAGGGCGGAACAGCAGTGGGAGCAGAGGGAATGGATGGGTTGGTATGAGAAGTAGGAGTAGGAGGAGGAGAAGAGGAAGCGGGAGAGAAGTAAGAGGCATTGGCAAAGAAGGTGACATCCGCAGAGACAAATTGCTTGCGGGTAACAGGGTCAAAGCAGCAATATCCTTTCTGAGTGGGAGAGTAGCCCAGAAAGACACATTTGGTGGCACGTGGTGAGAGTTTGTCACGGGTGGCAGCGGGAGAGTGCACAAAAGCGGTGCACCCAAAGATGTGTAGAGGAAGAGGAAAGGGATCCTTGTCTGGATAAAGAATGGAGAAGGGGGTAGCACCGTGGAGAACTGTGGAGGGAAGGCGATTGATGAGATAGCAGGAGAGGAGGACAGCATATCCCCAATAGGAGCGAGGAACATGCATTTGAGTCATCATAGTGCGAGCGACATCAAGAAGGTGACGGTTTTTGCGTTCCGCCACCCCATTTTGTTGGGAGGTGTAGACACAACTTGTTTGACGAATAACACCATGGTGAAGACAAAAGGAGGAGAAGTCGTGGCTAAGATACTCCTTAGCATTGTCAGAACGAAGGAGTTTAATAGACGTATCAAACTGAGTCTTAACCATAGAATAAAAGGAGGTCCAAACAGAGAACAGCTCGGAGCGATCTTTGAGAAGATATACCCACGTACATCGAGAGAAATCATCAATGAAGGTGACAAAATAGGAACTACCCCGACCGATGGTGAGGTTAGGAGCGGGTCCCCATATGTCAGAGTGAACGAGGTCGAACGGACGGGAAGAGCCTCGACTTTGCGTTGGGGGGAAGGATGAGCGGTGATGTTTGCCAAGTTGACATGCATCACAGTTTAGAGGAGGATGATGAGGAGGGAGGTGCGGGAAGAGCTGGCGGAGAATTCGGGGAGGAGCATGTCCAAGGCGAAGATGCCATTGGAGAAGATCTGTAGAGGAGGAGGAGAAGGCGGAGAAAGCAGAAACGTTGTCGAGGAAGTAGAGGCCACCACTCTCAGTCCCGGTAGCAATCGTCCGTTGGGAATCCGGATCCTGAAAAGTACAAGAGCTAGGGGTGAATATGACAGAACACCTTAGTTGCTTGCATAAAGAAGTAACCGATAATAAGTTGCACGGAAACTTGGGCACATAGAAGGTATCAGCCAGGCAGAGAGAGGGAGTGACTTGAACCATGCCCGTCCCATGGACCGGGGAGGGAGATCCATCAGCAACAATGACCGGGGGCAACTGAGCATGTGTGTCAAGAAGAGAGAAATATTGAGGATTGCCTGTCATATGATTGGTTGCACCAGAGTCGATGAGCCATCTGCCGTGAGTAACAACATGAGCACTACCAGAAGAGGTGACCACGGAGGCGGACAGGCCTGAGGAGGAAAAGCCATGGAGGCAAGAGAGGAGCAGGCCGCGACGATAAGAACAAGCCGCAAGAAGAGAAAAGAGCACCAAGCCGGGCGAACAGCAACAGGTCGGGCGGCTAGGAAGGCCGCTACCAAGAAGCAGAGCAAAGCAGAGGGAAAGAAGTCGCACGGCTTGAAAAAGTCGGGCGAACAGAGGAGAACAGGTCGCACGGCAAAAGATGAGGCCGGCGCGACGAGCAAGCAGGAACGGGTAGAGGGGAATAACAAGTAGCGCGAATCAGCAGCGGTTAGCAAGAGGTCAAAGGCACAGCGGGGAAGAGGTCGCGCGGACTGAAAAGGCCGAGCGAACAGAAGAGAGGAGAAGGGCAGGTGACCGCGACCAAGATGCGGGTGAGAAAGGAACAACCCGCACGGTCAGGCAGATCACAGCAGCAAACCGCGAGTATAGGGGCAAGCGGAGATGGGGAAAGCAGAAGCGGACAGGGAGAAGAAGTCCGCAGCGGGTAGACACAAGCCGCAAAGACTAGGAGATGCAAGAAAGAGCAAGGAGCGCGGCGACAAGGAAACAGGTCGCTGCGAACAGGCACCAGGAGAAGAGAACAAGAAGCAAGCCGCGCGAACAGAGCAGCGGACAGAAACAAGCCGCGCAGATAGAAACAAGCCGCGCGGACAGAAGAGAAGGCAAGCCGCGAACAAGTCGCAGAACGCGGAAAACAAGCCGCGAACAACAGAGAGCGCACAGAATCAGGAGGAAATGACCGTGTCCTCTGATACCATGTTAGAAAGTAGCGAAAAGAAGCGAAAAGTAGAGAACAAGCGGATAAGCTTTTGAATAATTGAAACTTTATTATTCAAAAAAGGTATGTATTACAATGGTATGCCCTCCTTTATATAGAATGGAGGAGAGATGAGAGAATACAAATAAGAGATGTGGGACTAAAATTTACAGGACTAAGCGGACTATACAAAACAAACCGCACAAGCCGCGCGGTTAGATAGCAGGGCTAACCGCACGGCTACCACCAGAGAGGAAGAGAGACCGCCAGAGTAGACCGCCAGACCGCCCGGCCTCCAAGCCGGCTGAGACAAACCGCCAGACCGCGCGGTCTTCAACCCGCCAAGACAAACCGCCAGACCGCCCGGTCACCAACTTCAACAATCTCTTCCCGAAGTGTATATCCTTGTTCGACAAGAGTTTGATGGAAACAGACTTGTCTACTTGACTCAATTTTCGAGAGATTTGCCATTGTTGCTCAGTAAGGTTCTAATAGTTATGCTCCCTGTGACCCCAGATCAAAGTCCACCGACAAGGATCATCTAATTTGTAACTATTGCAGGAAGTCTCGTCACTCCCGGGATAGATATTTCAAGTTTCACGACGTCCAACCTATGAAAGGAGGTTCTGCGCCGCGAGGGGGTCATAGTTATGGTTGCTCTCAGGGACGGTCATCCCAGCCAAGTTCTGCGTATCTTTTTGATGCCTCAGAGGAGGTCTCGCTCTATGTTGGTCTTGAAATTGTGGGTCTTCTAGTCGCCCTTTCTGCTGATGAGATATAGGCATTCCTCTGCTTGATGTAGGTACATTATACAGAGCCTTCCATTTCATCGTCCTCCACATATGCACATCTGGGACTTCCAAGTACCCATGTTGCGTCCACTCGCCCTTTATCCACTGGATCAGTGATTTTGGAGCCACAGACCATATGAATGGCACTACTACATGGTTTGTGTCCTACATTCCCTTGTTAAGTAGAGACAAGTTGAGTATTGCAGATGAATTATTCTCACTTATTGCTGAGAAATAATCCATCCTTTGCTCCTCTTTCACCATATCTTATGTTCTTTATGTCCTTAAGTTTATCCATAACATGCTATCTGTTAGTTACCTAAATAATTTTATGACTTTTTCTCACTTATTGTGTCTTACAAGACCAGAAGATGGGGAAGATGATTGACTCTGTTAGACTGTGTGATGCATCTACCTATTTGACTCATCTAGTCCTGCTTCACCACCGCAAGCCTTACATGTAGATTAGTCTTCTGTTTTGGATTTTTGACATTGTTGTCTCGGACATCCCTTATCCCTTCCATGAACCTTTTATTTCCGATTATGTCTTCCTTGTTATTGAAAATTTTTTATTGTGATGTGTGTGAACTAACCAAACATTGTCGTAATTCTTTTAATCATGTTTCTTATCATAGCTCTGTCATTTGTTATTATTCATATTGATGTATGGGAACTGTGTCTTGTTGCTTCTATTTCTAGATGCTCCTAGTTTGTTACTTTCATTGATTGTTTTTCCTGCACTACCCGAGTGTATTTAATGAAAACTAAAAATAAAGTCTTTCCTTTATTTTAGTGTATTCAAAAAATGATAAGCAACTCAATTCAATAGCACTATTAAAATTCTTTCTACCAGCCGCAGCGGTCTGGCAGAAGGCGCAGCAGTGGATTGGTGGTTAACCGCAACTGCGGTCTAGTGGCATCCCTCTGTTGCAGTCTGGTAGCTTGCAACGCTGAGATCTGGTCGGTACGCGCAACTGCGGTCTGGTGGAAACCCGAAGTTGCGGTCTGGCAGTTTGCCCAGCAGTCTTCCCTGGCGGATTGGCGGTTTCCCTTGGTGTTGTTGGGAGTTTTGTTATTCTTTTGTATAGTGTGCGGTTTGATGTTGTCAAACCGTATAAACAGCACGGATTGTATTTAGTCTCACATCGTTTGTTTTAATTCTCTCATCTCCCCCAGTTTCTATAAATAAGGGGGCATACCTATGTAATGATTATCTTTTTGGAGCAATAAAGTTTACGGTTTATTTTGCTCTTTGTCCATTTTTCACATGGTATCAGAGCGAACCGATCATTTGTTTCAAAGAGATAGCGGTTTATTGTTTTAACCGCGCGGCCTCTTCCACCGGCTTCGTCCGACTTCTTCCGGTTTGCCTGGTTTCTTTCCCTTCCCTTCCCTCCCTTGCTTCTCGCTGTGCTTGCGACTTGCTTCTTACCGGGTGTTTCTGTTCGCCCGACTTTCTCTGCTGCCCGCACTTCTTTTGCGAGTTTCGCCTTTGGTCGCGGCTTCTTCCTGACCGCTGGTGTGTTGTCACCTTGACCGGGCGGTCTCTGGCTCTTCTCTTTCTCCTTCTTGGTGCGGTTTCTTTGCTCGTCGCTTATCTCTGCGACTTGTTGTATTTGCGCGGTTTCTCATTCTTGTTGCGAGTTCCGCTTCTTGGTCGCGGTTTTTTTCTTTGCCGCTGGTGTGTTGTCACTTTGACCGAGAGGACTCTTGCCCTTCTCCTTCTTCCCGCGGGCTGTCCTCTTGCGTCTTGTTTCTCCTTAGCTGCGAGTACCGCATTTTGGTCGCAGCCTCTTTTCTAGCCGCTGGTGTGTTGACACCGTGATCGTGCAGTCTCCTCTTCCCCTTGTCGATGCGGCCTCTCTCTTGTCGTTGCGGCTTCTCTCTCCGCATGTTGGTCGCGGCCTCTTTTTTGGCCGTTGGTGTGTTGACACCGTGACCGTGCGGTTTCTCCTTTTTTCTGCGACCTTTCATGTGGTCGGTTCCTTCTGCGCCTTCTTTGCCGACTTGTCCTTGTGCGGCTTGTGTCTAACCGTGCGGTTAGTCTTTCTGTTTTTTGGTTTTTTCTTGCGGATGGCTTCTTTTCTCTCTTATACTACTCGTGCTCTTGTGGTCTCCTCTGATAAGTGGCTTATTGACTCTGGTGCCACTTGTCACATGACTGACAACTCTCGTTTGTTTTCCTCTTTGCTTAAGACAAACAGGTTGTCTCCTGTTGTTGCTGATGAGACTTCTGCTCTTGTGCATGGTATTGGCACTGTGCGTCTCTCTTCATCTTTGCTGCTAGAGGACACTCTTTATGTCCCTACTTTTCTGTGCAATTTACTCTCTGTTCATGCTCTTTACACGCAGTTAAATTGCACAGTTACTTTTACTGGCATCACTTGTTCTTTCTCTGATTTTGTCTCTAAGGCTACGATTGCTACTGGTACTGCTCGTGGTGGCCTTTTTTATCTTGATCATGACGTTGCTCTTTCTGCTTCTTCTTCGGTTTAGCTGTGGCATCGTCGTCTTGGTTATCCTCCTTCTCGTCTCATTCATCAACATTTTTCAGACCTTCCTTCCACCGATTTGCCTTTGAACTGTGAAGCCTGTGAGCTGGGTAAACATCATCGTTCTTCTTTCCCAGCTCGAACGGGTCGTTGTTTTTCGCGTCCTTTTGAACTTGTTCACTCTGACATCTGGGGTCCTTCTCCTGTCGCGGAAGCTTGTACTTTGTCACGTTCATTGATGATTTCTCCAGATGCACTTGGTTGTATCTCTTGAAGGATCGTTCTGAACTGTTTTCTGTCTTCACTGTATTTTATAATGAGATCTTCACACAGTTTCGTTTGCCCATTCAGGTTATTCGTACTGATAATGTCAAATAATATGTCAGCCATCAGTTCTCTTTCTTCTGTGCAAGCAAAGGTTTGATTCATCAAACAAGTTGTCCATATACCTCTCAACAGAATGACGTTGTTGAACGCAAGAATTGTCATCTTCTGGATGTTGCTCGCAGTCTTTCTTTGCAAATGAATGTCCCTCGGTCTTATTGGGGTCATGTGGTTCTTCTTGTTTGCTATCTCATCAACCGTATTCCCTCGTCTGTTATTCTGGGCAAGACTACGTTTTTAGTCTTATATCCAGAGGCCAAACCATTTCATTTGCCTCTTAAAGCTTTTGGTTGTACAGTGTTTGTTCACGTCCCTTCTCCTGGACGTGACAAATTTTCTCCCCGTTCAGTTAAATGCATATTCATTGGATATTATCCTACTCAAAAGGGGTATTGATGTATTGATCCTCTCCTTCGAAAATAATACGTTTCAGTAGATATTACCTTCTTTGAAGATACTCCATATTTCTCCTTTACTTCTTCTCTAGTGCCTCCTGATACTTCTTCTTCCCTGCCTATTCTCTTGGCACCTCCGCCAGAGCCGGTTCCTTCCACTTCTACTCATGTAGCTCCGTCTCTTTCTCTGGAGTCTGCTGTGTTGCCCTTGGGGCCCTCTGTGCCTGTTCCGGAGCCTCCTCTTCTTTTGACGGTGAATTGCCTTCCTTGGCAACGAGTGATCTTTATCTTCAGATTGCTCTTCGGAAGGGTGTTCGCTCCTGCACACAGCATCCTCTGGAGGTTGTAGTTTCTTATGCTCAGCTCTCTCCTTCGTCTACGAGCTTTGCTCTAGCCCTCTCGGCTAATAGTGTTCCCGTCTCATATCAAGATGCTCTTCTTATTGCTCATTGGAAGACTGCTATGGATGAAGAGATGCGAACTCTTACTGATCGGTGTACTTGGACTCTTGTTCCTACACCTTCAGGTGTTAATGTTGTTGGCTGTCGCTGGGTCAAAGTCAAAAAGTTTCTACCGAATGGGTCAATAGATCAATACAAGGTTCGGCTTGTTGCCAAAGGTTTTACGCAGACTTATGGTGTGAATTTCTTTGATACTTTCTCTCATGTGGCAAGGATAACTACGATCCGTGTACTCTTTTCTGTGGCCGTCAACCGAGACTGGGAAATGTCTCAGTTGGATGTGAAAAATGCCTTTCTTTATTGTGATTTACATGAAACTGTCTATATGGAGCAACCTCCTGGGTATGTTGCTCAGGGGGAGTCTCAGGGCTGTAAGCTACGAAAGGCAATCTACGGTCTTAAGCAAAGTCCCGGGGCCTGGTTTGACAAGTTTAATGAAGTTATTTCGATGATTGTGTTCTCCCGTAGTGCTGCAGATCATTCTTTGTTCATCCGCAAATCCTCGTCTGGTCTGGTTATTCTTGCGGTTTATGTGGATGATATTGTTCTTACAAGAGATGATAAAAATGGTATTGACATGACAAAGAAGCATCTGCTTCAGCATTTTGTTACCAAAGATATTGGATCTCCTAAGTATTTTCTGGGGATTGAGATATCTCGAAAATCTGGTTCTTTTGTTCTTTCACAGAGGAAGTATGCGTTAGATCTCTTGAAGGAGATAGGCCTTCTTGGGTCTAAACCCGCTCGGACTCTTATGGCTGTTGTGGATGATAAATGTTGGAATGAAAATTCTCCTATTCTTGAAGATGTTACCAGATACAGACGTCTTGTGGGTAAACTCATTTATCTGACAGTTACAAGACCAAATATTTGCTATGCAGTAGGAAAAGTAAGCCAGTTTATGCAAGCCTTCAGAGAATGTCATCTGCAGTCAGCTCTAAATATTTTATAGTATGTAAAAGGTGCGCCAGGAAAAGGGCACTTGTTTCAGAAAAGAGGACATTAGAAGGTTGAGGCTTATTCTGATGCTAGCTACGCATATGATAAGGAAGATAAGAGGTATACATCTGGCTTCTACACTTTCGTTGGAGGTAACCTTGTCAGCTGGAAGAGAAAGAAACAGGTTGTAGTTGCCCGGTCAAGTGCAGAAGCTGAATATAGAATCATGACTCAAACTGCTTGCGAGTTGAAGTGGCTACGGACTCTCTTACTTGATCTTGGAGAGTTTTTTAATCATCCCCTACTCATGTTATGTGACAATAAAGCAGCTATATATATTTTGAGAAATCCAGTTTTTCATGAGAGAACAAAGCATGTCGAGATGAATTGTCATTTCATCAGGGATGAGATTTTGAAGAATCAGATCTGCACATAATTTATTATCTCTGAGAAAGAACTAGCTGACTTCTTCACCAAACTGGTTACTTCGTTTGAGGAGGTTTGTAGCAAGCTGGACATGGTGGATATATATGTTCCAGCTTGAGGGGGAGTGTTGGAGCTAGTGAAGACCGGGCGGTCTTGTTCCTAACCGCAGCGGTCTACTGGTCCTAGCGACCTGGCGGTTTGGTCAAGCGATCTGGTGGTAAATCTCATCTTGCGATTAGGAGCAGCAGCGGCGGTCTGAAAGTAGCCGCAACGGTCTAGCAGTTAGTAGCGGTTGTTTGATATCGGTTAGCCGCAGCGGTCTGGTAGAAGCCGCAGCAGTGGATTGGTGGTTAACCGCAACTGCGGTCTACTGACATCCCTCTGTTGCAGTCGGGTAGCTTGCAGTGCTGTGAAAGATATAGTACCTAAACACCTAGAGGGGGGGGTGAATAGGTGACCAAATTATTTTTAACTTTTTATGGCAGCAATCAGTTACAAACACAGATTTATATCTACTTTTGCTCAGCACTCACACAGCATACACAGCAAATCACAATCACAGCAGACACAGAGTTTTATAGTGGTTCTCCAAGCTTTGGGTACATCCACTTTCCCCCTTCGCCTATCTAGCAGTGTACTAGATTCGGCCAAACTCCTCCACTATCTCAGAACCCAAACTGGTTCCTACACCTCAGGCCCAAAGCCCTACAACTCAGCTTTTCCACAGCCTACACTCAGCCATAAAGGCCTACACTCAGCCACCCAGGCCTACACTCAGCCACCAAGGCCTACACTCAGAGATTTCAATCTCTTACACTCAGGCTCTCAAAGCCCTACACTCAGCCTTTATAATTACAGGCTTACAAAACTCAGATCCAAAGGATCCTACAAGATAAAAATGATTATACAATTGTTAACTCAGCAACCCAAAGACAAGAGAGGGAAGTTGTGAGTTTCTTGATGAGTTCTTGGAAGAACTCAGCTGAAATCAATCTGACTTGGCTTTCTTCAAAGCTTCTTGAAAGTAGAACACAATAAGACTGATTTCTCTGCAGTTGATCTTTGATCTCTGCTTCTTAAGATTCAGACCAATCTGAATCATTCTTCTCAGCTGGGTTCCAACAGCTGATTTCTTGGATGGAGCTCTCTCTCTCCAACTTCTTAGATCTGCACTTGATTCTTCAAGGAATAGCTAGATCTTCTTTGTTGAATACTTGATCAATGATTTGAACAACTCATTTCTGTAGACAGCATAAGCCTATTTATAGGCCTTCTTCATGGCAACCGGCTGGTCCGGTCCATAACTGAATTCTGACAACTCTGACAAGTGTTGTAGACCGGCTGGAACGGCAGCTGTCAAGTCATCCAGTCAGTTCTTGAAAATTCTCTAACTGTCTGATAGTGTCGAGACTTTCTGTCTTTAAGTGTCGACACTTATAGACCAAGTGTCGACACATGTTGTCTAAGTGTCGACACTAGCCTACAAGGTGTCGACACAACTCCTTGTGTTGTTGATTCTTTATCTCGAAACAGTTTCTTCTTCATGTGTCGACACTGAAATTGAGTGTCGACACAAGTACTTGATCTTCTGTATTTTGCTGAATTCTTCTAAGTGTCGACACATCTCCTTTGTGTCGACACATCTTCATGTGTTGAATCTGTTAAGTGTCGACACTGCTTCTTGGTGTTGACACAAGTCTTCAGTGTTGATACTTGCTGAGTGTCGACACAGCTCCTTGTGTCGACACATTCTTCTTCTTGTTGAGACTTCAGCTGAGTGTCGACAAATTCCCATAGTGTCGACACTTGTACTTAGAATAATTTGTTGATCGTGCTGTTCTTTGTTAAGTGTCGACACAGCTCCATGTGTCGACACTTTTTCAAGTGTTGAGTCTTCAGCTGAGTGTCGACACATTGTTCTGGGTGTCGACACTTACTTCAAATGTTGACTCTTCTGTTGTGTGTCGACACATTGTTCTGGGTGTCGACACTTATACTTAGTCTCTGCAGACTTTTGCTGAGTGTCGACACAGCTCCAAGTGTCGACACTTTCTGGTGTAGACACAGTTCTTTTAGGTGTCGACACTGCTGTTAAGTGTCGACACTGCTTTACTGTACTTTCTTCATTGAGTGTCGACACAGCTCCTTGTGTCGACACTTTGTGTCTGTTGTCGACTCAGCATCCCTGGTGTCGACACTGCTTGCCTGGGTATCGACACAAGTCTTCTTAAGTGTCGACACTTTCCCTCTGGGTGTCGACACATGGACTTAGAAACTTTTTCATCATTTCCTGCAAATACTTAACCTGCACATGTAACTCAAAATACATCAAATACATTTTGATGTATATCATTGAGTTGGGTGAGGCTTCTTCAAATCAGGTACATTTAAACCAAAGTACCCAACATGCTGCGATCTGGTCGGTAGCCGCAACTGCGGTCTGGTGGCAACCTGCAGTTGCGGTCTGACGGCTTGCCTAGCGGTCTTCCCTGGCGGATTGGCGGTTTCCCGTGGTGTTGTTGGGAGTTTTGTTATTCTTTTGTATAGTGTGCGGTTTGATATTGTCAAACCGCATAAACCGCACGGATTGTATTTAGTCTCACATCGTTTGTTGTAATTCTCTCATCTCCCCAAGTTTTTATAAATAAGGGGGCATACTTATGTAATGATTATCTTTTTGGATCAATAAAACTTGCAGTTTATTTAGCTCTTTGTCCATTTTTCACAGTATCTTTATCAGGTATTCACCAACTAAAA
The DNA here is from genome assembly GCA_039583875.1 of Platanthera guangdongensis. Taxonomy (NCBI): domain Eukaryota; kingdom Viridiplantae; phylum Streptophyta; class Magnoliopsida; order Asparagales; family Orchidaceae; genus Platanthera; species Platanthera guangdongensis. The sequence goes on along the minus strand of CM077166.1, from coordinate 143,258,199 downwards.
AGGGTTATAAATACTTTGATAATGTCACTAAGAAGGTTTTTGTTACCATGGATGTCACCTTCCATGAATCTGAAAGCTACTATGTGATCTCACTTATGCGGGCATCCTCTCACATAGTGGAAGTGAGCTCCTTATCGCTTCAAGAGGAATCCTCAACTACATATTTACACATCCCTCCTTTATAACTAGCTTCCTACAGTTAACCTTCATATTGGGTTCATTGATTACAATGTCCCAGATTTGAAGAAGACTTACAGGACAATGGCATACACATGTTTGTATTTGATGCATTCCCTAAGTTATATGTATGCAGGTGGTCACTTGTTACACTGATTAGACAGGTTGTCTAAGTAACAATGACAGAAATATGTCTAAGTCCACAGAAGTTGAGTGATAAATGAAAGAATACTGAATAAGACAGAAATATGTCTAAGTTCACAGAAGTTGAGTGAAGACAGTTCACTCAACGCCAGATAGTCAGAAGCGTTGAGTAAAGACTAGACAATCAAAGTCTCAGCATTCCCAAGACAGAAATCTGGTTAAGTCCAGAAGCGTTGAGTGAAACCAGTTCACTCAAAGCCCAGAGCCAAAAGCATTGAGTAAAGCTCGAGCAGTCAAAGCCACGGAAGAATCTTCCAAGTATTTTGGCTAAGTCCAAAAGCGTCGAATAAGGACAGCTCACTCGACGCCAGATTAGCAAAGCGTTGAGTGGAGCTCATGATTTCAAAGCCATAGAAGATATAGACAGAAAATTTGTCTAAGTCCAGAAGCGTTGAGTGAAGGCAGTTCACTCAACGCCAACTCAACAAAAATTCAACTATGTACAAAAGCGTTGAGTGAAAGTTGTTCACTCAACGCCTCAACAAGATGGCAGGCTAAGACAGAAAGCGTTGAGTGAAGAGAACTCACTCAATGCCTCAATACTGAGAAAATCAGTAAGTCCAAATGCGTTGAGTGATGAAGGTTCACTCAATGCCTAATCTGTTAGACAGCTAAAAGTCTATATTCATTGAGTGATGACTGATCACTCAACGCATGGTGTTGCAGAAAAACTGACTAAGTATTTTGGCGTTGAGTAACAAGCCTTCACTCAACGCATATGCTGAATTGTCTGAATTTGACTAAGTCCGCAGGTGCTGACGTTAGCAGAAATCCAAATGTTGCGGGAAGTCTACAGTACACGACAAATGACGTCGCTTGCCTGTTGTACAACATTTAATGCAAAAGTTGAGTTGCACCTATCAATTCCAGGTGGGCCCAATGCTCAAAGAGTCGTTGAACGGCGGGATAGAAAAGAAAAGATCAATGAAGAAGAAATTAACTTTTGAAAAGTGCTGAATTTCATCTTCTTCCTATCAACTGAGTTGCAGAGCTTGAAGAAAACAATTTCATTCTTCTGATCTAAAAATTCAAGAAAGATAACTGATTGATCTACTCAACTTCAACAGCAAGTTCAGAGAGCTTTCTCTCTGAGGTAGAAGAAGCAACAAAGCAAGCTCTTGTTGCAGTGACTTCACAGTTCCAGCAGGCCCAATCTTGAAGATATATTCTTGAAGCTGTGAAGGAGGCAGGACTAAGGCTTCTCAGTTCAGAAAGAGAAAGACACAGAGAAAATTTCTCTGGTGTTCTACATCATGAACAAACAACATTCCAACTGTAGGATCTTTCAGAAGATCTGAGTTGTAGGGCTTTTGAGCCTGAGATTGTAGGATTCTTGTGGTGAATCTGAGTTGTAGGATCCTCCTGTGGATCTGAGATAGGGCGGTGTGCTTGAGCTGTAGGAGAGTTTCTCTCAGAGGTAGCATCCTGTGTGGATCTGAGTTGTGGGCTATCCTCCTAACCTGAGCTGAAGGACTTTGAGAAAAGTCTGAGGTAGGTGATCTGTCAATCACTGAGCTGTAGGAGCATTGCTTGCTCTGAGTGGTAGGTCCTTGGACCTGAGTGGTAGGTCATTGGACCTGAGTGTAGGACTAGGAGGGGTCTGAGAAATCCTGAGGGATTTGAGTTGTAAGCTCATTGAGCTGAGTTTGGAGGAGTTGTCTTATCTAACACTCTGTTAGAAAGGTGGGAGGGACAGTGGATGTACACATAATCTGGGGAACCATTATAAAATTTTTGTGTGCTGATTGTGTAATCTTGAAAGCTAAGTTAAAATAAACCACAACACACCAAAGAACAGAAAACTTTAAAAAGATCAAAAACCAATCCCCCTCCCCTCTAGTTGATTAGCTACTCTTGAAACTAAAGACTTTCACTTCATGTTCCTATAGTTACCCCTCATGTTGTCTCTAAAGGATAAGAGAAATCTTGCCTCCCCCTTTGCAGGTTTACTCTCGGAGAAATAAGGGTATAAACATGTAAGCTTCTCTCAAGATACCAGAGCTGACTACTGACTCGTCTTTAGAGTCTATCTCTCTAAGAGAAGGTACTTTGTATCAATTTATGTCTTATGCTTCTCTAACCGTTTCACGTAGAGACTTTGCTTCCTCATTATACTTTATCTCCATTCCATCATCTTGGAATGAAGCTTTTAGTCACTACAAGTGGCAAGAAACCATGCTTGAGGAAATGCATACACTTGAAAAAACTATACATGGGATCCGGTGCGTCTTTCTCAAATGAAGATGGTTGTTCCCCCTTTGTGTTTAAATATTGACATCTACACGATGTAGACTGAGCTGGATCGATTGATGATGGACGATCCATTTTAGGATATTGAACATTGGTTGGTGAGAATTTAGTTACATGGAGCAAAAAACATGGGATTGCTAGATCTGGAGTTGAAGCTGATTTCAGAGCTATGACACACATAATCTATGAAGGCTTGTGGGGGTCTTGGCCTTGAGAAATGTGAGCCAATCAGACTATATTGTGATAACAAGATGGTCGCATAAAACACATTGAGGTTGACAAAATCTTCTTTAAAGAAAACATAGTAAGAGGAATTGGATATATTTCGTTCGTTTGGCAGACATTCTCACTAAAAGATTGAGTGTGAGTGCTTGAAGAAGCATCATTAAAAAGTTGAGTATGGTAAACATTACATGCCTAACTTGGGGGGGGGGGGTAACATCATTAAATTTTATTACACGCGTGAGACCCCTTGTAATTGTGTATGCAAGTAATTTCAAAATATAATAACAAAAGGCTTGAGTGTTGTTGTTGTAATAATAACAAAAGGTAGTTTTATTCTTAACTAATTGCACATGGCTGTTTTTTTAAGATCATGCCTTTCATTTAAATGAGATACAAGGTGTTACGGTTGCGTATGCAGATGGGACACGCACATGACAACGAGATGTCGTGGTGAGTCCGCACGTGGAGGGAGACGATGACGGGTCCGTCTAGAGGAGAGAAGACCGAAGACACGTCACCGACGTGATCATTTTATTTGCTCCCTAGGTTTTTAGGGTTGCTCCCTAGATTTTTCTTCTCATTCTCTCCTTCTTCCTCTCCCTCACCTCCGTCAGCCTTTCCCTTTGCCGGATTCCTCTCTGGGATCATATTACTTTGGTCTGAGCTGCCTCACCGCCCGCCCTCTTATCGCGGGTGCTTGTGCTTGTGCGCATCCTCCACTCCTGTTCCGCCTGATCAGGGTTGTATCTGCGACTACTGTTAGTACACGCCGATTTGGCATCCGCTGCTTCCGACCCGTCGCGTCGAAGCTACAACACCTGATCCGCCTCTACGTCATTCCAATCTAGTCCGTCGATTCGCCTCCCTAGCTACCGCATATACACCATTGGGCCATTGATTCGTAATCCTTCATCGGGGCACTGTTTTGCACGACTTAGCGCCCCCGCTCCATGCTGTGACCGCCGGTATAGCCCCTGATTTTGCAACTCATTGCATCCATGCACGCCTCACTTCTCACCCTTCACTCCAAGATCGACTCCCACTAAGCGTCCACCTCCACCGTCTCCGCCGCGTCCAGCTCCGGCACACCTGCGGACGGTGTCTCTCTCCTCGGCGCCGGACCACCATCCATTCCTTCAGGGACCACTCATTCGCCCATTCTGGGTCGGTTCACCCTCTCCTTCGACATTCCCTCCTTCATTGGCGTTGACCCGATGGGTTGGATCGCCAAAGCGGAGCAATATTTCGACCTCAACTACACACCGGAACACGACAAGGTGTCTGCGGCGGTGGTTGGCCTGAACGGCTCGGGCGTCTACTCGGCTTGGTGGCTACACTAATTCAACCCGTGCCTCTTCTGGCCCGAGCTCAAGAAGGAGATGATCCGGTGGTATGACACCCGCTACTCCGGCTCCTCCGCTATCAAACAACTTTGCGGTGTCCTCCCGACGACGGCATGGACAAGTATGTCGATGAGTTCGTCACACTAGTCTCTCATGTTCTTGGGCTGCCGCCTGATCATTACTGGGCTTCTTCATGCAGGGCCTACTGACACATAATCGCTCTAGTCCCCGCACGCACCACCCCCGCATAGTCTCCGACGCCATAGACTTGGCGCGCCTGGTGGAAGCCGACATCCTTCCCCGTCCACCTGCTCCTACGAACGACCACCACCAGCCTCGGCCGCCTTAGCGACACCAGCCTCGGCCGCCTTAGCGGCCACCAGCCACAGCTCCTCCACCACGGCTTCCGCCTTGGAGAAACCGGTCGGGCCGCCCACTGGCCCCTCAGCGCATCTCAAATAGTGATTACAATGAGCTTCGCAGTAAGGGTCTTTGTTTTCGGTGCCGCTAACCCTAATCCCCCAACCATGAGTGTTATATATATATATATATGTATATGTATATAAGTTAAAAAGGATTACACCGACAGAGTTGACTCTTCGATCAATGAGGGAGTAACCAATCTTGGGAAGTCCTTTAGGATCCTTGCACGGCATGTCTCGACATCTCGGGTAAAGATACCCGAACGAATGCGGCTAATTCTAGCACAGATTTCAGCAGTCTCCCTCCAGAATAATTCTCATTATGTTGCCAAAAAACTACTTTGTCAAAACGAGGATGGCCAGTGTGCTCCCGAGCTCCGACATATTCACAGATCTATTGTGCATCTTGGTGCCATTAGCAGCCAGCAAATCACCAAGATGGTCTCAGATAACTGATGCCAGCCCAGTTGTTTGCATGCACAGACCCATCAAAGTTTATTTTTATCCATCCAACCGGCGGGCGCGACCAAGCAGAACATTAGTTACAAAGGATCGTCCAGCTACCGTGCGATGAATTTTGAATAGCATTTATCACAATTGAAGCGGGTTGTAGAAGGGCTCATCGTGGGGACATGATGTTTCTTGTTTTCCAAATATTATAAATGATGGTTGTGAGATACTTGGCCTTTTCTGAGCTCTTGTCGGTAGCAGCTTCTGAACGAAGGAGATCCAATATATTATGACTATTAGCATTATGGGGGATGCCCATTCTTGCACTTTCCGACTAGATTTTCGAGCTGAATCTACAATCCCCCAACAAATTGCTAATGTCTTCACATTGATCACATCCCCACAGGCATTTTGCATCATCACGCAAGCGGTGTCGGTGCAACCAATCATTGCTCGGCAGCGAATTATTTATGGCACGCCACACAAGCAATAGCATTTTTGGTTGTGCCTTAACCTTCGAGATTTCATTTCCTGATAGGGCAGCTTGCAGGCACTCCATGTCATAGACAACAACGACATTTATTGCTTCCTTTTCAGTTTGGGCCCAAATAAGCTTATCCGCCCTGCCCATATTATCTCTGGGGAGCCGCATTATGATTTCAATCAACACATCGCCGAAGCTCGCTAAACGCTGAACTGACCAGCAGCAACTGCTGTCTAGCAGGTCTCCGACCACCTCTGGGAGGGAAACAATATCCGCAAATGTGGGCCATTTGTTGATTGGTAGGGCTCCCAGTCAGGCATCACCAAGGGTTGAGATCGAGGCTCCATTGTCAACCATCTAAAAAGTGTGATTCTCCGCAATGTCGTGGTCGAGGGAGGTGTTCTTCCAAATTTTAGACTGGTTGCGTTTACTCAGAAACCTGGTTTGCCCAGTGCGCTCCTGAGCTTCAACTCAGGGTCGTTGCACCGTCGTGCCCATTTTCTTGGGGTCATGTTTCGTGACCATATACTTCTACGCGTTCAGCCTAAGTGGTCTCGACACCATTTTAGGGGTGGTTTGGCTCCGCACGCTCGGCAATGTATGTGTCAATTGGGCGACTATGACCATGTAGTTCCTCCACGGGGGCCAGACATGTCGCCTCGATGGTGACTCCCCTCACCTCCACTCTCTGGCGTCCCTCTGCGCGATCCAGCGCTGATGTGTCTTTCCCTTCCCCGATGGCCAACCAAGAGCTTTCTACTGCGCTCTCCGACATCATCCATCCTCCGACAGGATTGTCGCTAGCCCAGCTTTCTCTAGTCTGGAAGAAAGACGACAGTTGACGTTGTACTACATAGCCAAGCTACTTGATCGCCGCTACAACCTTCATGAGGACTCTGGATCGCAGGAGATCCCTGCTGTTAGGTCACCATATGGAGTTCGAAGCTACGTGGCTACCCCAGGATCACTTCTGTCGACACCCACCCGACTACTGTCTTGGGAACAAGGTATATTTTCAAGACGGCGGCATTGTTACGGTTGTGCATGCTGACGGGACACGCACAAGCTGACGAGACGTCGTGGCGATCCCGCACATGAAGGTAGACGATGACGGATCCGTCAGGAGAAGGGAAGACCGAAGACGCGCCGCCGACGTGATCATTTTATGTACATTGTTATGTTATTTTCATTTATGTGTACACATTATTTTATTCGCACTGTTTTTGTTATCCGCACCCCGTGCCTATAAGCGGTTGCGTTGTACTCTCCCTAATTATGTTTTGGATGTATGAAATTTAGGATTGCTCCCAAGGTTTTTCTTCTCGTTCTCTCCTTCCTCTCCCTTACCTCTGACGACCCTTGCCCTTGCTGGATTCCTCTCCGGGATCGCATCACAAGGACACTAAATTCTCCACAGACATAGAAACTTGTTAGAAAAAGTCAAACTCAAGAATTTTTGTTGCAATTTATTTCAACTTTATGCATACTTTACAGTTAGAAGAGCATTCTAAGCATCAAGCAAAATTATATAATTATTATTGTTGAGATGTATTGAATCCTAATTTTTGAAGTACATTGAGTTGATCTTCCCTTCAGTTCATGTCCCCCAGCATACGCCACTAGGTCTCGCTATAGGGGTTGTGATGAGCCAAGCACATAGGAGTTTATATATAGCTTTTCCCTGTAATCATAATCTTCATAGTGAATATTTGATGTCGCCTGTGTATATAGCCTTTCTTCTGGTGAAGGGCGTAATTTATTGTATTGTGTAATTTAATGTATCTCCTTGTTTACTCGACTATCTGTATGTAATTTGTCGAAACATCTCAATAGATAAGTTTATATGAATTAACTAGAAATTTATATTTGTCCAATGAGAATAGAAGATTATAGTTTGGAACGCAAAATTCAGTTTTACAAAAATTTACACGGTGTTTCAATCATATGATTTTGATGGCACAATTTTGCATGCCTGAAATTTCACAAGAACCAAATTTTTTTAGCATATGTAACTTACCAACAGAGAAATACAAATATCACATTTAGAGGAATACCTCCATTTGATATCCTGCTCTTGAAGCGCACATAGCATGATAATAACTCGAGCACTTATAGCATTGTGTGCAAGAACGATGCATTTGCTTGATGTAGGTACATTATACAGAGCCTTCCATTTCATCGTCCTCCACATATGTACATCTGGGACTTCCAAGTACAAATGTTGCGTCCACTCGCCCTTTATCCACTGGATCAGTGATTTTGGAGCCACAGACCATATGAATGGCACTACTACATGGTTTGTGTCCTACATTCCCTTGTTAAGTAGAGACAAGTTGAGTATTGCAGATGAATTATTCTCACTTATTGCTGAGAAAGGATCCATCCTTTGCTCCTCTTTCATCATATCTTATGTTCTTTATGTCCTTAAGTTTATCCATAACCTACTATCTGTTAGTTACCTAACTAATTTTATGACTTTTTCTCACTTATTGTGTCTTACAAGACCAGAAGATGGGGAAGATGATTGACTCTGTTAGACTGTGTGATGCATCTACCTATTTGACTCATCTAGTCCTGCTTCACCACCGCAAGCCTTACATGTAGATTAGTCTTCTGTTTTGGATTTTTGACATTGTTGTCTCGGACATCCCTTATCCCTTCCATGAACCTTTTATTTCCGATTATGTCTTCCTTGTTATTGAAAACTTTTTATTGTGATGTGTGTGAACTAACCAAACATTGTCGTAATTCTTTTAATCATGTTTCTTATCATAGCTCTGTCATTTGTTATTATTCATATTGATGTATGGGGACTGTGTCTTGTTGCTTCTATTTCTAGATGCTCCTAGTTTGTTACTTTCATTGATTGTTTTTCCTGCACTACCCGAGTGTATTTAATGAAAACTAAAAATAAAGTCTTTTCTTTATTTTAGTGTATTCAAAAAATGATAAGCAACTCAATTCAATAGCACTATTAAAATTCTTTCTACCAGCCGCAGCGGTCTGGTAGAAGGCGCAGCAGTGGATTGGTGGTTAACCGCAACTGCGGTCTAGTGGCATCCCTCTGTTGCAGTCTGGTAGCTTGCAACGCTGCGATCTGGTCGGTACGCGCAACTGCGGTCTGGTGGAAACCCGAAGTTGCGATATGGCAGTTTGCCCAGCAATCTTCCCTGGCGGATTGGCGGTTTCCCTTGGTGTTGTTGGGAGTTTTGTTATTCTTTTGTATAGTGTGCGGTTTGATGTTGTCAAACCGTATAAACCGCACGGATTGTATTTAGTCTCACATCGTTTGTTGTAATTCTCTCATCTCCCCCAGTTTCTATAAATAAGGGGGCATACCTATGTAATGATTATCTTTTTGGAGCAATAAAATTTACGGTTTATTTTGCTCTTTGTCTATTTTTCACATGGTATCAGAGCGAACCGATCATTTGTTTCAAAGAGATAGCGGTTTATTGTTTTAACCGCGCGGCCTCTTCCACCGGCTTCGTCCGACTTCTTCCGGTTTGCCTGATTTCTTTCCCTTCCCTTCCCTCCCTTGCGACTTGCTTCTTACCGGGTGTTTCTGTTCGCCCGGCTTTCTCTGCTGCCCGCACTTCTTTTGCGAGTTTCGCCTTTGGCCGCGGCTTCTTCCCGACCGCTGGTGTGTTGTCACCTTGACCGGGCGGTCTCTGGCTCTTCTCTTTCTCCTTCTTGGTGTGGTTTCTTTGCTCGTCGCTTATCTCTGCTACTTGTTGTGTTTGCGCGGTTTCTCATTCTTGTTGCAAGTTCCGCTTCTTGGTCGCGGTTTTTTTCTTTGCCGCTGGTGTGTTGTCACTTTGACCGGGCGGACTCTTGCCCTTCTCCTTCTTCCTGCGGGCTGTCCTCTTGCGCCTTATTTATCCTTAGCTGCGAGTACCGCATTTTGGTTGCAGCCTCTTTTCTAGCCGCTGGTGTGTTGACACCGTGACCGTGCAGTCTCCTCTTCCCCTTGTCGATGCGGCCTCTCTCTTGTCGCCGCGGCTTCTCTCTTCGCATGTTGGTCGCGGCCTCTTTTTTGGCCGCTGGTGTGTTGACACCGTGACCGTGCGGTTTCTCCTTTTTTCTGCGACCTTTCCTGTGGTCGGTTCCTTCTGCGCCTTCTTTGCCGACGTGTCCTTGTGAGGCTTGTGTCTAACCGTGCGGTTAGTCTTTCTGTTTTTTGGTTTTTTCTTGCGGATGACTTCTTTTCTCTCTTATACTACTCGTGCTCTTGTGGTCTCCTCTGATAAGTGGCTTATTGACTCTGGTGCTACTTGTCACATGACTGACAACTCTCGTTTATTTTCCTCTTTGCTTGAGACAAACAGGTTGTCTCTTGTTGTTGCTGATGAGACTTCTGCTCTTGTGCATAGTATTGGCACTGTGCGTCTCTCTTCATCTTTGCTGCTACAGGACACTCTTTATGTCCCTACTTTTTCGTGCAATTTACTCTCTGTTCATGCTCTTTACACGCAGTTAAATTGCACAGTTACTTTTACTGGCATCACTTGTTCTTTCTCTGATTTTGTCTCTAAGGCTACGATTGCTACTGGTACTGCTCGTGGTGGCCTTTTTTATCTTGATCATGACGTTGCTCTTTCTGCTTCTTCCTCAGTTTAGCTGTGGCATCGTCGTCTTGGTTATCCTCCTTCTCGTCTCATTCATCAACATTTTTCAGACCTTCCTTCCACCGATTTGCCTTTGAACTGTGAAGCCTGTGAGCTGGGTAAACATCATCGTTCTTCTTTCCCAGCTCGAACGGGTCGTTGTTCTTCGCGTCCTTTTGAACTTGTTCGCTCTGACATCTGGGGTCCTTCTCCTGTCGCGGAAGCTTGTACTTTGTCACGTTCATTGATGATTTCTCCAGATGCACTTGGTTGTATCTCTTGAAGGATCGTTCTGAACTGTTTTCTGTCTTCACTGCATTTTATAATGAGATCTTCACACAGTTTCGTTTGCCCATTCAGGTTATTCGTACTGATAATGTCAAATAATATGTCAGCCATCAGTTCTCTTTCTTCTGTGCCAGCAAAGGTTTGATTCATCAAACAAGTTGTCCATATACCTCTCAACAGAATGGCGTTGTTGAACGCAAGAATTGTCATCTTCTGGATGTTGCTCGCAGTATTTCTTTGCAAATGAATGTCACTCGGTCTTATTGGGGTCATGTGGTTCTTCTTGTTTGCTATCTCATTAACCGTATTCCCTCGTCTGTTATTCTGGGCAAGACTACGTTTTTAGTCTTATATCCAGAGGCTAAACCATTTCATTTGCCTCTTAAAGCTTTTGGTTGTACAGTGTTTGTTCACGTCCCTTCTCCTGGACGTGACAAACTTTCTCCCCGTTCAGTTAAATGCATATTCATTGGCTATTATCCTACTCAAAAGGGGTATTGATGTATTGATCCTCTCCTTCGCAAATAATACGTTTCAGTAGATGTTACCTTCTTTGAAGATACTCCATATTTCTCCTCTACTTCTTCTCTAGTGCCTGCTGATACTTCTTCTTCCCTGCCTATTCTCTTGGCACCTCCGCCAGAGCCGGTTCCTTCCACTTCTACTCCTGTAGCTCCGTCTCTTTCTCTAGAGCCTGCTGTGTTGCCCTTGGGGCCCTCTGTGCCTATTCCGGAGCCTCCTCTTTCTTTTGACGGTGAATTGCCTTCCTTGGCAACGAGTGATCTTTATCTTCAGATTGCTCTTCGGAAGGGTGTTCTCTCCTGCACACAGCATCCTCTAGAGGTTGTAGTTTCGTATGCTCAGCTCTCTCCTTCGTCTACGAGCTTTGCTCTGGCCCTCTCGGCTAATAGTGTTCCCGTCTCATATCAAGATGCTATTCTTATTCCTCATTGGAAGACTGCTATGGATGAAGAGATGCGAACTCTTACTGATCGGTGTACTTGGACTCTTGTTCCTACACCTTCAGGTGTTAATGTTGTTGGCTGTCGCTGGATCTTTGTCATAAAGTTTCTCCCGGATGGGTCAATTGATCGTTACAAGGTTCGACTTGTTGCCAAAGATTTTACGCAGACTTATGGTGTGAATTTCTTTGATACTTTCTCTCATGTGGCAAGGATAACTACGATCCGTGTGCTCTTTTCTGTGGCCGTCAACCGAGACTGGGAAATGTCTCAGTTGGATGTGAAGAATGTCTTTCTTTATGGTGATTTACATGAAACTGTCTATATGGAGCAACCTCCTGGGTATGTTGCTCAGGGGGAGTCTCAGGTCTGTAAGCTGCGAAAGGCAATCTACGGTCTTAAGCAAAGTCCCGGGGCCTGCTTTGACAAGTTTAATGAAGTTATTTCTATGATTGGGTTCTCCCGTAGTGCTGCAGATCATTCTTTGTTCATCCGCAAATTCTCGTCTGCTCTGGTTATTCTTGCGGTTTATGTGGATGATATTGTTCTTACAAGAGATGATAAAAATGGTATTGACATGACAAAGAAGCATCTGGTTCAGCATTTTGTTACCAAAGATATGGGATCTCCTAAGTATTTTCTGGGGATTGAGATATCTCGAAAATCTGATTCTTTTGTTCTTTCACAGAGGAAGTATGCGTTAGATCTCTTGAAGGAGATAGGCCTTCTTGGGTCTAAACCCGCTCGGACTCCTATGGCTGTTGTGGATGATAAATGTTGGAATGAAAATTCTCCTATTCTTGAAGAGGTTAGCAGATACAGACGTCTTGTGGGTAAATTCATTTATCTGACAGTTACAAGACCAAATATTTGCTATGCAGTAGGAAAAGTAAGCCAATTTATGCAAGCCCCCAGAGAATGTCATCTGCAGTCAGCTCTAAATATTTTAGAGTATGTAAAAGGTGCGCCAGGAAAAGGGCACTTGTTTCAGAAAAGAGGACATTAGAAGGTTGAGGCTTATTCTGATGCTAGCTACGCATATGATAAGGAAGATAGGAGGTCTACATCTGGCTTCTACACTTTCGTTGGAGGTAACCTTGTCAGCTGGAAGAGAAAGAAACAGGTTGTAGTTGCCCGGTCAAGTGCAGAAGCTGAATATAGAAGCATGACTCAAACTGCTTGCGAGTTGAAGTGGCTACGGACTCTCTTACTTGATCTTAGAGAGTTTTTTAATCATCCCCTACTCATGTTCTGTGACAATAAAGCAGCTATATATATTTCGAGAAATCCAGTTTTTCATGAGAGAACAAAGCATGTCGAGATGGATTGTCATTTCATCAGGGATGAGATTTTGAAGAATCAGATCTGCACATAATTTGTTACCTCTGAGAAAGAACTAGCTGACTTCTTCACCAAACTGGTTACTTCGTTTGAGGAGGTTTGTAGCAAGCTGGACATGGTGGATATATATGTTCCAGCTTGAGGGGGAGTGTTGGAGCTAGTGGAGACCGGGCGGTCTTGTTCCTAACCGCAGCGGTCTACTGGTCCTAGCGACCTGGCGGTTTGGTCAAGCGATCTGGTGGTAAATCTCAGCTTGCGATAAGGAGCAGCAGCGGCGGTCTGAAGGTAGCCGCAACGGTCTAGAAGTTAGCAGCGGTTGTTTGATATCGGTTAGCCGCAGCGGTCTGGTAGAAGCCGCAGCAGTGGATTGGTGGTTAACCGCAACTGCGGTGTAGTGGCATCCCTCTGTTGCAGTCGGGTAGCTTGCAGTGCTGCGATCTGGTCGGTTGCCGCAACTGCGGTCTGGTGGCAACCTGCAGTTGCGGTCTGACGGATTGCCCAGCGGTATTCCCTGGCGGATTGGCGGTTTCCCGTGGTGTTGTTGGGAGTTTTGTTATTATTTTGTATAGTGTGCGGTTTGATATTGTCAAACCGCATAAACCGCACGGATTGTATTTAGTCTCACATCGTTTGTTGTAATTCTCTCATCTTCCCCAGTTTTTATAAATAAGGGGGCATACTTATGTAATGATTATCTTTTTGGATCAATAAAGCTTTCAGTTTATTTAGCTCTTTGTCCATTTTTCACAGTATCTTTATCAGGTATTCACCAACTAAAAAGGGTTATAAATACTTTGATAATGTCACTAAGAAGGTTTTTGTTACCATGGATGTCACCTTCCATGAATCTGAAAGCTACTATGTGATCTCACTTATGCGGGCATCCTCTCACATGGTGGAAGTGAGCTCCTTATCGCTTCAAGAGGAATCCTCAACTACATATTTACACATCCCTCCTTTATAACTAGCTTCCTACAGTTAACCTTCATATTGGGTTCATTGATTACAATGTCCCAGATTTGAAGAAGACTTACAGGACAATGGCATACACATGTTTGTATTTGATGCATTCCCTAAGTTATATGTATGCAGGTGGTCACTTGTTACACTGATTACACAGGTTGTCTAAGTAACAATGACAGGTGGACACATGGAAGAATATTGAAAAGACAGAAATATGTCTAAGTCCACAGAAGTTGAGTGAAGACAGTTCACTCAACGACAGATAGTCAGAAGCGTTGAGTAAAGACTAGACAATCAAAGTCTCAGCATTGCCAAGACAGAAATCTGGTTAAGTCCAGAAGCGTTGAGTGAAACCAGTTCACTCAACGCCCAGAGCCAAAAGCGTTGAGTAAAGCTCAAGCAGTCAAAGCCACGGAAGAATCTTCCAAGTATTTTGGCTAAGTCCAAAAGCGTCGAATAAGGACAGCTCACTCGACGTCAGATTAGCAAAGCGTTGAGTGGAGCTCATGATTTCAAAGTCATAGAAGATATAGACAGAAAATTTATCTAAGTCCAGAAGCGTTGAGTGAAGGCAGTTCACTCAACGCCAACTCAACAAAAATTCAACTAAGTACAAAAGCGTTGAGTGAAAGTTGTTCACTCAACGCCTCAACAAGATGGCAGACTAAGACAGAAAGCGTTGAGTGAAGAGAACTCACTCAATGCCTCCATACTGAGAAAATCAGTAAGTTCAAATGCGTTGAGTGATGAAGGTTCACTCAATGCCGAATCTGTTAGACAGCTAAAAGTTTATATTCATTGAGTGATGACTGATCACTCAACGCATGGTGTTGCATAAAAACTGACTAAGTATTTTGGCGTTGAGTAACAAGCCTTCACTCAACACATATGCTGAATTGTCTGAATTTGACTAAGTCCGCAGTTGCTGACGTTAGCAGAAATTCAAATGTTGCGGGAAGTCTACAGTACACGACAAATGACGTCGCTTGCCTGTTGTACAACATTTAATGCAAAAGTTGAGTTGCACCTATCAATTCCAGGTGGGCCCAATGCTCAAAGAGTCGTTGAACGGCGGGATAGAAAAGAAAAGATCAATGAAGAAGAAATTAACTTTTGAAAAGTGCTGAATTTCATCTTCTTCCTATCAACTGAGTTGCAGAGCTTGAAGAAAACAATTTCATTCTTCTGATCTAAAAATTCAAGAAAGATAACTGATTGATCTACTCAACTTCAACAGCAAGTTCAGAGAGCTTTCTCTTTGAGGTAGAAGAAGCAACAAAGCAAGCTCTTGTTGCAGTGACTTCACAGTTCCAGCAGGCCCAATCTTGAAGATACATTCTTGAAGCTGTGAAAGAGGCAGGACTAAGGCTTCTCAGTTCAGAAAGAGAAAGACACAGAGAAAATTTCTCTGGTGTTCTACATCATGAACAAACAACATTCCAACTGTAGGATCTTTCAGAAGATCTGAGTTGTAGGGCTTTTGAGCCTGAGATTGTAGGATTCTTGTGGTGAATCTGAGTTGTAGGATCCTCCTGTGGATCTGAGATAGGGCGGTGTGCTTGAGCTGTAGGAGAGTTTCTCTCAGAGGTAGGATCCTGTGTGGATCTGAGTGGTGGGCTATCCTCCTAACCTGAGCTGAAGGACTTTGAGAAAAGTCTGAGGTAGGTGATCTGTCAATCACTGAGCTGTAGGAGCATTGCTTGCTCTGAGTGGTAGGTCCTTGGGCCTGAGTGTAGGACTAGGAGGGATCTGAGAAATCCTGAGGGATTTGAGTTGTAAGCTCATTGAGCTGAGTTTGGAGGAGTTGCCTTATCTAACACTCTGTTAGAAAGGTGGGAGGGACAGTGGATGTACACATAATCTGGGGAACCATTATAAAATTCTTGTGTGCTAGTTGTGTAATCTTGAAAGCTAAGTTAAAATAAACCACAACATACCAAAGAACAGAAAACTTTAAAAAGATCAAAAACCAATCCCCCTCCCCTCTAGGTGATTAGCTACTCTTGAAACTAAAGACTTTCACTTCATGTTCCTATAGTTACCCCTCATGTTGTCTCTAAAGGATAAGAGAAATCTTGCCTCCCCCTTTGCAGGTTTACTCTCGGAGAAATAAGGGTATAAACATGTAAGCTTCTCTCAAGATACCAGAGCTTACTACTGACCCGTCTTTAGAGTCTATCTCTCTAAGAGAAGGTACTTTGTATCAATTTATGTCTTATGCTTCTCTAACTGTTTCACGTAGAAACTTTGCTTCCTCATTATACTTTATCTCCATTCCATCATCTTGGAATGAAGCTTTTAGTCACTACAAGTGGCAAGAAACCATGCTTGAGGAAATGCATACACTTGAAAAAACTATACATGGGATCCGGTGCGTCTTTCTCAAAGGAAGATGGTTGTTCCCCCTTTGTGTTTAAATATTGACATCTACACGATGTAGACTGAGCTGGATCGATTGATGATCGACGATCCATTTTAGGATATTGAACATTGGTTGGTGAGAATTTAGTTAAATGGAGCAAAAAACATGGGATTGCTAGATCTGGAGTTGAAGCTGATTTCAGAGCTATGACACACATAATCTATGAAGGCTTGTGGGGGGTCTTGGTCTTGAGAAATGTGAGTCAATCAGACTATATTGTGATAACAAGATGGTCATTAGGAGTGCACATGACCCTGTTCAACATGGTCGCATAAAACACATTGAGGTTGACAAAATCTTCTTTAAAGAAAACATAGTAAGAGGAATTGGATATATTCCGTTCGTTTGGCAGACATTCTCACTAAAAGATTGAGGGTGAGTGCTTGAAGAAGGATCATTAAAAAGTTGAGTATGGTAAACATTACATGCCTAACTTGGGGGGGGGTAACATCATTACATTTTATTACACGCGTGAGACCCCTTGTAATTGTGTATGCAAGTAATTTCAAAATATAATAACAAAAGGCTTGAGTGTTGTTGTTGTAATAATAACAAAGGGTAGTTTTATTCTTAACTAATTGCACATGGCTGTTTTTTTAAGATCATGCCTTTCATTTAAATGAGAAACAAGGTGTTACGGTTGCGTATGCAGATGGGACACGCACATGACAACGAGATGTCGTGGTGAGTCCGCACGTGGAGGGAGACGATGACGGGTCCGTCTAGAGGACAGAAGACCGAAGACACGTCACCGACGTGATCATTTTATTTGCTCCCTAGGTTTTTCTTCTCATTCTCTCCTTCTTCTCTCCCACACCTCCGTCAGCCTTTCCCTTTGTCGGATTCCTCTTTGGGATCATATTACTTTGGTCTGACCTGCCTCACCGCCCGCCCTCTTATCGCGGGTGCTTGTGCTTGTGCGCATCCTCCACTCCTGTTCCGCCTGATCAGGGTTGTATCTGCGACTACCGTTAGTACACGCCGATTTGGCATCCGCTGCTTCCGACCCGTCGCGTCGAAGCTACAACACCTGATCCGCCTCTACGTCGTTCCAATCTAGTCCGTCGATTCGCCTCCCTAGCTACTGCATCTACACCATTGGGCCATTGATCCGTAATCCTTCATCGGGGCACTGTTTTGCACGACTTAGCGCCCCCGCTCCATGCTGCGACCGCTGGTATAGCCCCTGATTTTGCAACTCATTGCATCCATGCACGCCTCACTTCTCACCCTTCACTCCAAGATCGACTCCCACTAAGCGTCCACCTCCACCGTCTCCGCTGCGTCCAGCTCCGGCACACCTGCGGACGGTGTCTCTCTCCTCGGCGCCGGACCACCATCCATTCCTTCAGGGACCACTCATTCGCCCATTCTGGGCCGGTTCACCCTCTCCTTCGACATTCCCTCCTTCATTGGCGTTGACCCGATGGGTTGGATCGCCAAAGCGGAGCAATATTTCGACCTCAACTACACACCGGAACACGACAAGGTGTCTACGGCGGTGGTTGGCCTGAACGGCTCGGCCGTCTACTCGGCTTGGTGGCTCCACTAATTCAACCCGTGCCTCTTCTGGCCCGAGCTCAAGAAGGAGATGATCCGGTGGTATGACACCCGCTACTCCGGCTCCTCCGCTAAAAAACATCTTTGCGGTGTCCTCCCGACGACGGAATGGAAAAGTATGTCGATGAGTTCGTCACACTAGTCTCTCATGTTCTTGGGCTGCCGCCTGATCATTACTGGGCTTCTTCATGCAGGGCCTACTGACACATAATCGCTCTAGTCCCCGCACGCACCACCCCCGCATAGTCTCCGACGCCATAGACTTGGCGCGCCTGGTGGAAGCAGACATCCTTCCCTGTCCACCTGCTCCTACGAACGACCACCACCAGCCTCGGCCGCCTTAGCGACACCAGCCTCGGCCGCCTTAGCGGCCACCAGCCACAGCTCCTCCACCACGGCCTCCGCCTTGGAGAAACCGGTCGGGCCGCCCACTGGCCCCTCAGCGCATCTCAAATAGTGATTACAATGAGCTTCGCAGTAAGGGTCTTTGTTTTCGGTGCCGCTAACCCTAATCCCCCAACCATGAGTGTTATATATATATATATATGGTCATGTATATGTATGATGTAAGTCAAGGATTACAGCACAGAGTCGCCACCCTCGCCAATGAAACCATTGTCTCTTGTCGATGTCACCAATGTCTGAGTCTACGACCTCTAACGAAGTCACCGACAGAGTTCTTCGATCAATGAGGGAGTAACCAATCTTGGGAAGTCCTTTAGGATCCTTGCAAGGCATGTCTCGACATCTCGGGTAAAGATGCCCGAACGAATGCGGCTAATTCTAGCACAGATTTCAGCAGTCTCCCTCCAGAATAATTCTCATTATGTTGCCAAAAAACTACTTTGTCAAAACGAGGATGGCCAGTGTGCTCCCGAGCTCCGACATATTCACAGATCTACTGTGTATCTTGGTGCCATTAGCAGCCAGCAAATCACCAAGATGGTCTCAGATAACTGATGCCAGCCCAGTTGTTTGCATGCACAGACCCATCGAAGTTTATTTTTATCCATCCAACCGGCGGGCGCGACCAAGCAGAACATTAGTTACAAAGGATCGTCCAGCTACCGTGCGATGAATTTTGAATAGCATTTATCACAATTGAAGCGGGTTGTAGAAGGGCTCATCGTGGGACATGATGTTTCTTGTTTTCCAAATATTATAAATGATGGTTGTGAGATACTTGGCCTTTTCTGAGCTCTTGTCGGTAGCAGCTTCTGAACGAAGGAGATCCAATATATTATGACTATTAGCATTATGGGGGATGCCCATTCTTGCACTTTCCGACTAGATTTTCGAGCTGAATCTACAATCCCCCAACAAATTGCTAATGTCTTCACATTGATCACATCCCCACAGGCATTTTGCATCATCACGCAAGCGGTGTCGGTGCAACCAATCATTGCTCGGCAGCGGATTATTTATGGCACGCCACACAAGCAATAGCATTTTTGGTTGTGCCTTAACCTTCGAGATTTCATTTCCTGATAGGGCAGCTTGCAGGCACTCCATGTCATAGACAACAACGACATTTATTGCTTCCTTTTCAGTTTGGGCCCAAATAAGCTTATCCGCCCTGCCCACATTATCTCTGGGGAGCCGCATTATGATTTCAATCAACACATCGCCGAAGCTCGCTAAACGCTGAACCGACCAGCAGCAACTGCTGTCTAGCAGGTCTCCGACCACCTCTGGGAGGGAAACAATATCCGCAAATGTGGGCCATTTGTTGATTGGTAGGGCTCCCAGTCAGGCATCACCAAGGGTTGAGATCGAGGCTCCATTGTCAACCATCTAAAAAGTGTGATTCTCCGCAATGTCGTGGTCGAGGGAGGTGTTCTTCCAAATTTTAGACTGGTTGCGTTTACTCAGAAACCTGGTTTGCCCAGTGCGCTCCTGAGCTTCAACTCAGGGTCGTTGCACCGTCGTGCCCATTTTCTTGGGGTCATGTTTCGTGACCATATACTTCTACGCGTTCAGCCTAAGTGGTCTCGACACCATTTTAGGGGTGGTTTGGCTCCGCACGCTCGACAATGTATGTGTCAATTGGGCGACTATGACCATGTAGTTCCTCCACGGGGGCCAGACATGTCGCCTCGATGGTGACTCCCCTCACCTCCACTCTCTGGTGTCCCTCTGCGCGATCCAGCGCTGATGTGTCTTTCCCTTCCCCGATGGCCAACCAAGAGCTTTCTACTGCGCTCGCCGACATCATCCATCCTCCGACAGGATTGTCGCTAGCCCAACTTTCTCTAGTCTGAAGAAAGACGACAGTTGACGTTGTACTACCTAGCCAAGCTACTTGAACGCCGCTACAACCTTCATGAGGACTCTGGATCGCAGGAGATCCCTGCTGTTAGGTCACCATATGGAGTTCGAAGCTACGTGGCTACCCCAGGATCACTTCTGTCGACACCCACCCGACTACTGTCTTGGGGACAAGGTATATTTTCAAGACGGCGGCATTGTTACGGTTGTGCATGCTGACGGGACACGCACAAGCTGACGAGACGTCGTGGCGATCCCGCACATGGAGGTAGACGATGACGGATCCGTCAGGAGAAGGGAAGACCGAAGACGCGCCGTCCAACGTGATCATTTTATATGCATTGTTATGTTATTTTCATTTATGTGTACACATTATTTTATTCGCACTGTTTTTGTTATCCGCACCCGTGCCTATAAGCGGTTGCGTTGTACTCTCTCTAATTATGTTTTGGATGTATGAAATTTAGGATTGCTCCCAAGGTTTTTCTTCTCGTTCTCTCCTTCCTCTCCCTTACCTCTGACGACCCTTGCCGTTGCTGGATTCCTCTCCGGGATGACATCACAAGGACACTAAATTCTCCACAGACATAGAAACTTGTTAGAAAAAGTCAAACTCAAGAATTTTTGTTGCAATTTATTTCAACTTTATGCATACTTTACAGTTAGAAGAGCATTCTAAGCATCAAGCAAAATTATATAATTATTATTGTTGAGATGTATTGAATCCTAATTTTTGAAGTACATTGAGTTGATCTTCCCTTCAGTTCATGTCCCCCAGCATACGCCACTAGGTCTCGCTATAGAGGTTGTGATGAGCCAAGCACATAGGAGTTTATATATAGCTTTTCCCTGTAATCTTAATCTTCATAGTGAATATTTGATGTCGCCTGTGTATATAGCCTTTCTTCTGGTGAAGGGCGTAATTTATTGTATTGTGTAATTTAATGTTTCTCCTTGTTTACTCGACTATCCGTATGTAATTTGTCGAAACATCTCAATAGATAAGTTTATATGAATTAACTAGAAATTTATATTTGTCCAATGAGAATAGAAGATTATAGTTTGGAACGCAAAATCCAGTTTTACAAAAATTTACACGGTGTTTCAATCATATGATTTTGATGGCACAATTTTGCATGTCTGAAATTTCACAAGAACCAAATTGTTTTAGCATATGTAACTTACCAACAGAGAAATACAAATATCACATTTAGAGGAATACCTCCATTTGATATCCTGCTCTTGAAGCGCACATAGCATGATAATAACTCGAGCACTTATAGCATTGTGTGCAAGAACCATGCATTTGCTTGCATATCAAACATGTCTGAGGGGATACAAAAACATAAACAAATAACTCAATTGTGAATAGATGCAGGAATTTATACAAAATGTTGCAAAATTCAAGGGATCAAATTCTTATTTTTCGTTCAGTGTACTGACCTTTGCCAAAGACTGTAGCGGGACATTCAATATACCAACAGCAGGCTCCATTTTTTCTCCATTTGAGAAAGATACTTGGGGTTGAAACCAGGCACATGTTACATGAACCCATAGTTCTTCGACATCTGTCGGTTTTAGAGCGCCACCTATAATCCAAGTAAATCATATAAGACGCCTGGGATATCAGATCCAACTTAATATGCCTTCTGATATCGCAATGAGTTCCATTATCACATTTCATCATAGGAATAAAAAATGAATCATTTAGAAATTACTTGAAGACCTACTGAGATCTAAATTTTCATAATACTAAGCAAAAGCTTAATTTAATCTAACAAAGACAGTGCGATTTTTTGACATAAAAAGTGTTGAAAATATGTTTGTGTCAAAAAACTCGTGGTCTTATGCACTTGATATAAATCTTGGGCTTCTTCATCTATAATCAATTATTCTTAGGTTGGAATGTTGGATGCACAAGTTCTAGCTTAGTATCAGAGCAAGCAAGGCTCAATGGCCCAGTTTGACATTTCTCAGTTAAAAAAAGAAATTTGTATGTTACAGGTGAAATACTCTATGTATGAGACAGTTACAAATATAGTCCTCACATCGAAAACACATAGATTTATGCACTTAATACAGACCTAAACTTGGTGGATGCGGGATCTGATTTATGCCAGACGCAACAGAACTAGAAATCTTATTGTAACAAAAATCTAAAGCTAGAAAATTTTCATCTCGGAGTGAAATATGAAAAAAAACAAGCTTCCTTTTTTTCATAACCACGAGTATTAGAAGAACCTTTTACAGGGCAAAGGCAACACTCCCGTCTACATTCAGGTATTTCGCAGGCTCTGCAAACCCAAGATGTGAAATCCCGAATGTTCCGTGCTCCATAGCATTCTTGGTGGACAGCTATCTGGCACCTAGAAATAACATCAAAGGATATGAATCAATGACTAGTCCCATGACTTCAGACAAAAATGAAAAACAACTTCTGAATATGTTAGATTTGAATATGAACTCAAAACTACCTGTTACAGATAATAATTTTATTGTATTCCCAATCCTCAACCCATCTGCAGATTGCACACCGCTCTGTTGTCCACTTAGCATATACTGGTTCATATTCTTCTGTTAAAACGAAATGGAAAGCATAATGACACATTTTACAATTCTTTTCAGATATGGCATAGAGGAGCATTGTTAAAATGTCATGACTTTGGCAAATTTGCTGTTAGAAAAATATATGTACCTTGTAATAGTGCAAGCAGTTTTTGCTTTCTCACTTTTGGAGATGGGCGCTTGGCATGAATTGCAAAGAGTGCATTGTATTGATCCAACTGTAGAGAAGCACATTAATAGTGTGAGAGAGTGGTGACCGTAATTATGAAAAAATGTGCGATGCTATTTTTTAAAAAACGGTGTTTAAGGCCAAAACACCACCATAGTCATGCAAGTGTCGTCAAGTTTTAGTGGCCGTGAATGCTCATATCCAAGAAAGTGGAGTTTGAGCCAAAAAAATTGTCGCTAAAATTCTAAATGTAGGTAAACCGGCACTACTATGTTTACTACCACAATTTAACACAATCCCAGTTGTCCCAAACAGAGCCGAATGATGTTAAGAGAACTGATGAGTTGATTGAGATTACAAACCCATTTTCCAAGTGACAGCATCGTACTCTTGACCTTGACGGTACTCTTCCAATTTTTTCCTTTGCACCCAGTATGCCGCTCCCATTCAGTAAGCGTTAGCTTCTGAAACTTGCAAGAGCCACAATGACATAATATCCTACCAAAGAGAAAATGCTGGTAAAGATAATTAATGTTCAATTTATGATAATAAGCAGCTGGAAAAGGAAGAGCAAATAATGGATAAGAAAAAAAGCTTCTCATAGCTGCTATCATCTATCAAAAAACTACATATTAGCATGAAAACATTTACAAAGTTAATTTCTACCCTCCAACTTGTTTTTTTAATCAAAATTACATCTACATCAATGTTGTAATTGTGAGGAATTAATCTAGCTCTCAATTACTTTATTTGTTGTTTTATTTCTTGGTTTACTGTTGAACTTGATGAACCCGGTCCAGGCGCACATTTATATTGCCATGTGCGCACTGTGCCGACTCAGCTTTTGCTTAGCCCTAATTTCCAGTTGAGACCGTAGCGGTCATCTTCTCCCCCGTGTCTGTGTTCCCCTGTTTTTTCTTGATGCTTCTACCTGCAGGAATTTGTGCAACATAAATCTAAATTTCTCACATTTGGTATCAGAGCCAGGTTACGATCCTCGCCATCAGTAGATCGTGTTGCATTTGTTCTGTATCTTCTATTTGATCCTGTTTTCTTGTTGATCTTCTTCATATGGCGAGTTCGTCCTCTACCACCCAAACTTTTACTTACACCTAATCAGGAATACCCATCTTCGAAGGTGAATCCTATGACTATTGGAGTAAGCAGATGAATGTTTTCTTTATCTCCATGGGCTTATGGGATCTCATACAATATGATGACCCACAACCCTCTGAGAAAGCGAAGAAAGAGGAAGATGACAAAGAGGATGCTCAGCTTCTGTTGGAAAATCAGAAAACGAACGCCAAAGCAGTTCTCTATATCCAGCAAGGGATCGGGCGCACGATTTTGCCACTAATCATCGATGCTGAAACAGCTAAGGATGCCTGGGACTTGTTGAAAACAGAGTATAGAGGATGTGAGAGAGTAATCTCCATCAGGCTGACTTTACTATGGAGAGACTTCGACAATCTCGCCATGGGAGAGAGTGAATCCATCCAAAGTTTCATTTCCAGAACCACTGTGATCGTAAATCAAATTAAAACTTATGGAGATGACATTCCTGAGAAACGCATTGTTTCAAAGGTTCTAAGCAGTCTAACTGCTAAATATGAGCATGTTGTGGCGGCTATAGAGGAAGCCAGGGACAACAACAAGATGACCATGTCTCAGCTTATGAGCTCTTTGCTCGGGCATGAAGCCAGAATGAAAAGGAAAGAAGTTCCTATTGAACAAGCATTTCATAGTAAAGCATCCTTGGAAACGGGCAGACATCAACCCATGAATTCGGCCTGGAACTATTCTTCTCCTCATAAAGGTACTGAAGCTAGAGGGAACTTCAACAATGCACCCTACTGCAAGCTGTGCAATAAATCCACTCACCACACCAAAACTGCATGTCAAAATGCAAAAAGTGTAGGAGGCAGAATCATCTACAGAAAGACTGTTGGTATCGCGACAATAGACCTGAGGAAGAAGCAAACATCACAAATAACTCAGAATCTTTGTTCTATTCATCCTCCACCCCTGAAACTGATCACAATGAAGTTTGGTTTCTTGATAGCAGATGTTCGAATCACATGGCCAACTACAAGGGAGCATTCGCTCAATTAACACAACAATGCCAATCTGAAATTATAATGGGAGATGGAAACACTATCAAAATTGAGGGATGTGGAACAGTGGCAGTAAAATTGAAAAATGGAGATACAAACTACATTCATGAGGTTCAATATGTGCCCAAGTTATCTCAAAATTTGCTCAGTGTAGGTCAGTTGCTAAAGAAAGGGTACAGATTCACATTTGATCCGGGAGAATGTTCTATTGTCGACAAGAACTCAAACAGCCTTATTGCTGTTGTGCAGATGTCACCCAATAAAATTTTCCCAATCTCTCTGCCAATTCAGCTGACAGATCCTCCATGTCATGCCAAGTCAGCTTACACCCAAGAAGAGTCTATGCTCTGGCACAATAGATGTGGTCACCTCAACTTCGCTGATCTAGAAAAATTGTCAAAACTTGCCAATGGTATGAAGAAATCTGTGTATGCTCAAGGTGTATGTGAAACTTGCGCTGAAAATAAAATACACGGAGCCTCATTTCCTCAGCAATCTAAATGGAGAGCCACTGCTACATTGGAAGTTGTTCATGACGACATCTGGGGACCTGCCACCACCCCAACATGGTCAGGGAACAGGTATTACTTGCTGTTCGTGGACGATTTCAGCAGGTGGATGTGGATTTTTTTCCTAAACAGCAAATCTGATGCTTAACGGAAGTTCGTAGAATTCAGGGCATCGGTTGAGAAAGAATCAGGGCATGTTATCAAGTGCCTCAGGACTGATAGAGGGGGAGAGTTCCTCAGCAAAGAATTTTCTTCCTACTGTGAGAGTCATGGCATTAAACGGCAGCTGACTGTTCCCTACAGCCCCTAGCAAAATGGAGTTGTGGAAAAGAAAAATCGAACGGTGGTGGAAATGGGAAGAAGCCTAATGAATCACAAAAGCTTAGCAAAGGAATTCTGGGGTGAGGCAATGCACACTTCAGTTTACATACCGAATAGAGCACCTACCAAGGCTCTACCAAATTCTACACCGTATGAAGCCTGGCATCATAGAAAACCCTCCATACATCATTTCAAAGTGTTTGGGTGCCTTGCTTATACACTTGTGACAAGAGACCACAGAGACAAATTAGACAAGAAGGGTGAGAAATGTGTTATGGTGGGTTACAGCCATGAGTCTAAAGGGTACAGATTGTTCAACCCAGTCACAAAAAGGCTCATCATAAGTCGAGACTCTGTTTTTGATGAAGCTAGCAGCTGGGATTGGCATATAAGTGAGGATCACAGTCAACATCTCTTGGATTTTTTGGATGATGTTGCTGAACCTTCCCAACAAAGCGAAGCCAGTCAACCGCCCAGTCCAGTTTGTCCAAGTGAAGATATTCATCAGAGAGAAATGCATCACGATGAATCCGGGTATGACTCATCATCTCCCCAAAAGTTTAAATCTATAACTGATATATATAGTACATGCAATGTGGCCCTTTTATGCAAAGAACCTGCCTCCTTTGCAGAGGCTAGTACTCTTCCTGAATGGATCAATGTCATGAACAATGAGATGGCTATGATTAACAAAAACCACACCTGGGAGTTGGTAACAAAACCAACACATCAGGATATTATAGGATTAAAGTGGATATACAAGGTGAAATTGAACGAGAATGGACAAGTGCAGAAGTACAAAGCTCGTCTGGTCGCAAAGGGGTACTCACAGAAGCCGGGGAGGGACTTCACTGAAACTTTTGCTCCACTCGCCAGAATGGAGACAATTCGTGCGCTTCTTGCATTTTGTGTCCAACATCGATTGCAAATAAATCAAATGGATGTAAAATCCGTGTTTTTGAATGGGGAGATAAAGGAGGAAATTTATGTGAAACAACCAGATGGATATGTGGTCGTAGGGGAAGAAGACAAAGTATACAAACTCAGAAAGGCTCTATGTGGACTACGACAAGCTCCCAGGGCCTGGAATGATCGCATTGACACCTTTCTTCATCATCAGGGATACGCCAGGAGTCCATATGAAGTCTCCCTATATTGCAAGTACTTTCCAAGTGGACACTATGTGATAACGTGCATCTATGTGGATGATCTTCTGGTCACTGGAACAGACAGTTCATTGATCGACACATTTAAAAAATGTATGCAAACAGAATTCGAAATGAGTGATCTTGGTATAATGAGTTATTTTCTTGGAATCCAAATTCGTCAAGCTGAAGATATGATATTCATTCATCAGCAAAAGTACACTCTGGAACTTCTACACAAATTTGGTATGCAAGAGTGCAAACCCACGTCGACCCCAATGGCAACTGGAGATAAGTTAATTAAAAATGATGGTGCAGAGAAAGTTGATGAAGAAAAGTATAGATGCATTGTAGGATCACTCATCTACTTGACTAATAGCAGGCCTGACATCGAACAAGCAGTCAGCTATGTTTCTCGCTTTGTCAGTGAGCCCAGCAGCTTACACATGATGGCAGTGAAGCGGATTCTACGCTATCTTCATGGCACTCAAAATTACGGTCTGAAGTATGAGAAGAGGGAGAAGGAGAAAGACGAACTGAGTGGTTATTCCGACAGTGATTGGGCGGGAAGTCCAGATAATAGGAAGAGCACCAGTGGATATGTTATCCAGCTTGGTGGGAATACCATCTCCTGGAACTCCAAGAAACAAAAAAGTGTTGTCTTATCGTCAGCGGAAGCTGAGTACATGGCAATTGGTGAGGTAGCCAAAGAATTAGTCTGGTTAAACCATCTTGTGAAGGAATTGAGAAAAGAAGAGAGGGGGCCGGTAACATTGAAGGTTGACAGTACATCTGCCATTTCAATAAGCAAGAACCCTGTTTTCCACAACAGGACTAAACACATCCAACTGCGGCATCACTTTGTCTGTAAATTGGTAGAGGAGAAGGAGATCAATCTTGAATATTGTTGCACGAATGACCAGCTCGCTGACGGCACGACGAAAGCCCTCTCATCGGAGAAGTTCATCGCTTTTCGCCGTGGTCTCGAAGTCACTCGCACAGATGGAGCCCTAGATTAAGAGAGGGATTGTGAGTAATTAATCTAGCTCTCAAGTACTTTATTTGCTGTTTTATTTCTTGGTTTACTGTTGAACTTGATAAACCCGGTCCAGGCGCACATTTATATTGCCATGTGCGCACTGTGTTGACTCAGCTTTTGCTTAGCCCTAATTTCCAGTTGAGACTGTAGCCGTCATCTTCTCCCCCGTGTCTGTGTTCCCCTGTTCTTTCTTGATGCTTCTACCCGCAGGAATTGGTGCAACATAAATCTAAATTTCTCACAGTAATTATGGTTATAAAGAAGCTACAACCTTACTGGTTATGTATGTAATCCTAGTCCATTTTTTTGTTGAGATTAAAGCAGGAACCTTTCTATGGTTCCTGCAATAAGAAGCTGTGAAATATCTTAATTAAAGTCAATTTACTAACAAGTTTATAACGGGTCTGGTTTCATTGGTAGGCTTAATTAGAATTTGACGCCTTAAATCCCAAACATCATTCGTCGCATCTCATATGTTAAAGCATCTTTTTTCTTTAGCTTTCTTAAAGGGATTTCATAATATGTATCTTCATATAGTTTGGATGGAACAAATGGAAATGCATGAATTAAGTAGGTCATTTTATAGAATACAATTTGATCATTTTTAGTATTCAATAATCAATACATTCAGTGACAGACATTCCATTTTTTAAATTCATACATAATTGTGCATGTGAATGATCATAGCACAACATTTTATAAAGAAGGCTCATCGTGGGAGCAGCATCGAAACTTGTTAAAATGGGTTGTAGAAGTACTATCAGAGAAATGGGAAGGATTACAAAAATCTATAGTCTAAGATGGATCCATGGTCAGTTGATGCTTACATGTGTTGTTCTGGAAAGTATGTCCCTTCCATGCCAGTACAAACTACAACTACCTGCCCAGGTTGTGTCTCGAGTTGGCCATCATTATCATTTCTGTTTAAGAGGAAAGCTTATTTTAAATACTAATGAATCCTAAATCAGTGTTTGTCGAATCAGCACAAAGAGAAGTAAAATTACCTGACTTGTGAGGTCCTCTTCATAGCTGATTCATTATTAAACTTTGGCTTGCACTCCGGACAATAGTAGTTAGTATTTTCAATATCCTTTGAAATATAAAAAATTATCAGAAATCAGTTGAAGATGGTGGCTATAGAAACCGCATGATAACATAATGCCGAATGGATTACATGAAGCAAACCTTAAGATTGCTGCACATTCTGTCACATTCTGCATGGACCCAAATTTGGCAACCATCACAACATATCTGAAGAATATAGGATATTTGAAATGAAATTTTTTGTTAAAGATCAAACTTTTTCATGTGTAGTAATTGGACTTACCCAACTCCCAACATCTGTGTGATGCCAAATTTTTTTGCAAATGCCACAACATTGCTTTGACCTCAATAGCTGCAGATTTTGAACGTGAACAAAAATAATATTCACATCTAGAAATCCATCTTTGGCAATGGAACTCTAGGGAATTCCCTTTAATGAGGTCAATGGTAGAGTAAGAAATACCGTTGCACAGTGCCTGCAGACCAACAGTTCTGCAATTTGCTTCGTCTTCTTTGTGGTTTGGATAGGAAGAGTTAGTCCACAACTTCCACATCTTGGCCCCAATTTGTCCTCGGCCTGAAAATGAAGGAAAAATCTTGTAAATGAAAGCAATTATCCATATTTATCGATCAAACAAGTTAATTATGATCCAAGTAAAATCAAGAAATATAAGTGAGCATGCTGGATTTTTATGGAGTGAAAAGCATACAAGTGTTGGTAGAGAATATGAAAAAAAAAAATTGGTAAAATTGCATGGTCTCCAACTGGGTGGAAGTGGCCAGATTAAACTATTTTGCATGACGTAATTTTCCAGCTATAGACAGAATACAAAATCAAAGAGAACGGATATGGACTCAAATAGGTACCATCCATGTCTACCAAAGTAAATGCATACCAAGAAACCGAAAATCTCACCAAAAGCACCCAACTCATATACTTTCAGACATCAAAGCTGAAAGTTCTCACCATTTCGAAGGTTTCAGATGTGTTATATTGTTTCCTTCAGCTTCAGGTAAACGCACACTTGGAATCACATCCTGCCACTTATTACTGTGAAGCAAACTGGCCTCAAAGTCCATGGAGTAGGCAAGAGGAAGATAAGATATAAGAGACAGTAGAAACAAGAAAAAGCCTACATCTTGCACCAAGCATGTAACTGGTTAGACCGGTAATGACTTATATATTGGTATCAGACTTGTAAAGGGGATTATAAATTAGCCCTTAGGTGCAGTAGAGAGGATGATGAAAGACTGTCAAGTCTCCTCATCTTCCCCTACCTCTCTCTCCCCCCCAAACTCTCCTCTCGAGCATTCATCTCCTTCAGCCTTTTTTTACTTAGTTTAGATCTCATATATCATTACAAAGTATAACATTTGCAAATGAAATGAATTATAAATATTGAGTCTTGCCTCAGTTGCCTGTGGCTTGTAATGGCCTTCCAGTTCATGGTTGGAGCCAGTGTCCTCCTGTATCCCTCTTGGAACAGATTGGTGGTTTTCCATGAGCGCAGCCCAACTCCTCACATCATCCTCAGCTTCAAAAAAACCATTCTCAGCTAAGAAGGCCTCGTCTATGGCCATGCGGAAATCACAGGGCTTGCTCCTGTGCAACTCTTTCTGGCCTTGGAACCTTCCAAAAAAGAAACCGGTTCAAGGCCCGAAAAAAAATTACTAAGACAAAATCCTGCATTTTTTAAGAGCTTAAATTTACAAACCTATCCAGATTGTCTATGAACGGAAATATCATGCCTTGTTTCACCCATCCATAGTCCTGAACATACGGTTAAAAGAATGGAAAAAGCTTAGATTTTGATGAAAAGAAATTTGTTTTATTATCGGATGACTTTGATTGCTTTGTATAAATATTTTAAACAAAATAATTTTGATTTTTTAACTAACATCAAAATTATTACTAAGATCCATTAAAGATGATGAATAGCGAAAATATTCCTTAAAAAACCCCGCCCTTTAAATAGTTGGGGATCACCGTTGAAAAATAGTTTACATGACTCGGAGTGCGTGATGAACGGTGATCCATCATCTACAGCCTGCGGTGAAGAATTCCTCATAAAATTTGTGTCAAGAAGAACTAGAACTGAGATTTGAGAGTCACCCTTTTTTTGCCAGAGAAACCAAAGAACATGACGCAGAGCGCTCCAGGAATGCAGGAATGGAGGACGATCGCCGGAGCCTGCTGCATGGGATTAATGACAATGGCGGGCCAAATCGGATACTTCTTCCCAGACTTGGCCCAAACCACATCTCCCAACACAAAATCCTCCGGGACAAAGTAATCCTTCCTCCGATCATCACTCGCTCTTTTAGAATTGAAGCTCGACGGATCCTCAATACACGCGAGCAGAGGAGGGAATCTCTGTTCTAAGCCTAAGAATGTTTCTTTGAGGGATGAGAGTGAAGCGGAGTACTTCCTCCTCACGCTGAAGTTCCTGCACGCCCTGTAGCACTCCTCTTCCCGAATCAACTGAAGCGTGTTGGCTTCTACCGGGTTGATAAAGCTCGGTTTTCCATACTCCAGCGGTTCAAGTGTGAAGTCGAGTTCATGTTCCAGTTGTTTGAGCATCGGCTTCTCTTTCTTGGAGGAGTCTATGATGACCGAGTCATTGAATCTAGAAGGTCGCACCAGCGTCCGGCCCCGGGACGTCCGTACAATCGGCGGCGGAGGGTAAATCGACGCCTTCGCCGGATCCCGCACCGCGCGCAGGGCTTCCGCCGCCTCCAACTCGGCCTCTCCGGGGAAGAATGGCGCATCCACGCAGAAATACCGACGGAACTCTTCGGGAAGGTAAGGCAACCCTGCTGAAATGCCGATGTCGGCCAACATCTCCAGCGGAAACAAGTTATCCGCCCTTCGTTTCTTCCGGAGGCTTCCTGCCGCCTCCTCCCCGCCTCCTTCACCACCACCATCGGTCCTCCGCCGCTTCAGGGCCGGCATTTGTCCCCGCAGACTCCGCTTGATTATCATCTCCTCCCCCCGCAGCCCAGATTCTAACCCTAAATTTCGGAAAGAATTTCAGCTGAGATTCTGATCTCGGAGCGACGAGATATCCCTAATTCCAACGACTGGAGCCGAAGAACAAAAACCTAATTCGCACCTAAACAAGTCGCAGAAAAAATAATTGGGATGGATTGGATCGCCGAGGCGGCGAACCCTGCAACTGGAATCGGGGCTGTTTCGGTTAATTGACATCCAAGAGAAAGGTTTCGTGCGCTTTCCGCTTCGAAATCGAAAGAGATGAGAGATGCTGGGGTGAACAGTGTAGCGTTAACGTGGCGTGGGCAGTGAAACGAGTCCAAGTTTGCCAACTCCGACCCAGAGATGGGCTCAGGCTCAAAGGCGGCGGTGACCGGATCTGGCGGGAATTGGAAAACCTGGTCGAGGGGGGAATCCCAATTTGTTGTGCGGCAATGTAGTTCCTTCCGCTCTCAAAAAAAAAAATGTTCCCTTCATAATTTTGTTTATCTATTTAGTTTGGGTTTCTCATCAGTTCACTTGATCTTTTGTGTTTAGCTGGGCGCGACAAACTTCCCAACCGCGGATTCCTTCGAGTAAATTAATGGCGGCGCTGGTTTTGTTGCCTCGACTCGTATAACTGCTTATAGTTTAAAAGTAGTTTGATTGAGAAATTCATGGCGGCAATGCAGGATTTCCAGGTGGCATTAGCAGGTCATCGCTGTGGGAGAAGACGACCATGAACATGAAGACGACGCTTTTGTAAACGTTACTGTCAGATACGAAAGGAAACAAGTACGGCATCGAAGTTGTTGGACCTTCACTTTGGGTTTAACCATTTTGATTGGAGCAGAGCAGGCGCGTAGGGAATTGGGCTCGGAAGCTCAACGTGCTTTGTGGATTCGTGTGAGAGAGGCAGAGGGAGAGAGAGTCGGACTGTTGCTTTATGAGCAGATGTTATTCCTCTCTTCTTAGTACACGATGATCGCCGCTGGCACACATGATTAATATCTTTAGAAGTTTCCGCCTGAGAAGGCTTTGGTGTAACAAATTTAATGGCTGAGAAGACTTTGCAGTCATGAATCTCTCACAAATTTTATTCTCTTTAATTCTTAATTGGTCGAATCTATTTTGAGATAATTTACGGAGTTGGTTGTTAAGTGTTAACTAATATATAAAAATATCTATTTATCGTGTAGTGCAAGATCGACCATCAAGTCAATCAAATTTAACTGTTTGATTACTTATATTTTTTCACGAAGATATGGTGTCATCTGTTTATATTAAGGTGTAGGTTATCTTATAACATGAAATTACGATTTAACCCTTAAATTTATTGAAAATAAAGAGTTATATGACTTGATTTTTAACCTCTCAAAAATTGTCAATGATGAGAATTGAACTTAGATTCTCATTTTGCCAAGCAAAGATAAATATCATCACCATATAGTTATATATATATATAGTTGCGCGTCGCCCTGCTTTTTCTCCGGTCCGGAGAATCGGAGCGCCTTAGATCGGAGTCGAATCGGGCGTGCAAACAGTTAAAGAAAATCGCAACAAGTGACAAAAAGACTTTGACATGGAAAACTCGGAAATGGTGAAAAACTGTCACAACCCGCATTTTTTCTCATTAAAAAAAATAAATCAGAGCACGAGATAACTACGAGCTGTGATGTCACGTCAAGCAGGGGATAACTGCTGACGCTCAGGCAACACTCTAATCCTTCAAATCATAAGTTAAAATGAATAGAAAACTGATTTTTTTAAATTAAGTGGTCGTATCCCTCGGCTCAGTGGATCAGATAGTCCACAGTTTGAAAACTATTTTTATACGTAGCGGAAAAATACTTCATTTGTGTTTAACATCCTAAAAGAGCGCATAAGTGTCCTAAGAGGACAACTTACACTATGCAAGACCCTAGATTTCAATTTATAATATTTATAAAGAAAACAATCTTTTTACGCATTTGGAAAATAATGATTTAGCTTTTATAAAAACATGCTGATCATGCAATACATATAGTAGTTTTTTTTATAGGTTTTAAAGTAACTAGCAACCTACCATAAAACATTCTCAGAGAGCAAGTGAAACTAGCACAAAACAGGTAAACTAGCAGCTAAGCAAAGACTTAGTATTACCAAGGAAAATCACCAACGAGCGTCAACAACCTGACACGAACTCGCTGGCGAGCATGCATGTCTGTGCTACTACAAAGCTAAAGAACTACCTCAACAGGTGAGGAAAACACTGCCACAATGCAGTTCACAAGGGAACTCCTGAAATTAGCCGTTCAGCCGGCTACAGACCTGAACATGAGGCATTTAAAAGAAGAACACATCAGCAAGAAATAATAAAACAAGAGGCAAAGAAACATCAGATAATAATCGAATGAAAGGAGCAGAAAGAAAAAGGGTTACCAACCCTGCAAGAGAAATGCTGAAAATCTCAGCTAAAGAATCCAAAAGGGACAAAATGTAAGTATAACAATCAGTAAAGCGAGAGAAATGCATCAAGTACTAAAACGTACCAAACTCCGCTCAAGCCTGTAGAGACAAAAAGGAAACCAATATGCATCAAATGAACAGTATGAAAGGAACTAACAGTCCTAAACTTGTAAATCGTTAGCACTGGCACAAATCTCAAACCTGTGTCGGAGACTAAGAACAGTCACAACCGAACAACCAGGTCCAGGTGTCTCAAGAGTACTAAAGGGGCCGCCACAGGGTCCACACACATAGAGTTCCAACCTCTTACAGGAACCTAAAATGTCCAAAGGAGGGAATGGTGGTGGCCACGGCTTGAACTCCCCCGGTACCATACTCCCTCAGAAACCCAGCTACCACATGCTAAGGATCCACGATTCGGCGGCAAAACTAGCCGACAACACCACTTAGAAACTACCAAGTTCTACAACCAAAACCCGCGGAATTATTTCCCCCTACCCGCCGAATTATTTCCCCCTACCCGCCGAATTATTTCCCCCTACCCGCCGAATTATTTCCCCCTACCCGCCGAATTCAACTTAAAATAACTTCTGATAACTTTATAGTTTAGGCCGACTACAAGCCCTAACCTAGGAATATTTCTAATCTCACATATACTACTCCGGTATTCTACGACAAGGAGAATTAATAAGGCGAAATACAACTCATGGAGGCACGCAAGAGGGGAGAAATCCACTTGCCTCAAATCGTTCTTGAAAACGTCCACCCAAAATACTCCATCACGTAGATCCGTCCAAAAGGGGGCACGCGGAGACGAGATCTACGAAAAAACGGACAACCGGGGTTAGCGCCGAAAAAAATCTATGGCGAAACGGGAAAAGCTTACCGCGATCTCGAAGCTCTCGCCGAGAGCTTTCCAACGCCGCGATCGGATCGAGATTTCGTCCACCGGATCGGCTGTGGCGGCCGCCGGAAGGTTCGCGAACGAGAGGATCCGCACTCGCCTTTTTTTGTTTCGCACAGGAGGGGGGCTGCTGGTTCGGAGGAAGGAGAAAGGGTTTTTTTTTTCTTTATTTTTTTTTATATATACACAATATAAAAGGGGGGGCTGCTGTTGGTTCGGCGGGAAAGGCAGGGGGGGCTGAATCGGTGAGAATGGATTCTCACTGATTCCCTCTCCCCCTTTTTCTATTTTTTTTATATATTCTTTATATATATATTATAATAATATTTATAATGATTAAAAAAAAAGATATAACACTATATCGTTACGGAGGGCCAAACGCGCGCCGAATCGAACGAAATTCGCACCGTAGGCGAATGACGAAGCTACGAATCCAACGGCGAAGTCGAAATCGAATTCCGACGCACCGTTTTCGAGATAATAATTTCTAAAGTTAACGGCGTACGCGAAAACATACAAACTTCAATCGCGCGCCGAGGCTCCAAAAATGCTCGGAACGCGACGAAACTTGACGAGCAAGTCTAAAATTAGCCGATCTAATTTCCTAATGTAAAATTTTCCACTCCCGACGCAAATCCCAAAATTTGGCCGGTCAAACCTAACGAACGCAAAACGCATTAACGACAAAGTCGGTAACAAAATCCGACGAACAAAACTCGGGCAAATTTCTCCCGAAGCCAAAACACAAGCATTCCCCAAGAGGCTCCACCGAGTCACCAAACAGACTCCGGCTCGCTAGGGAATCTTGCTACCAGGCATCACCAAGCCACGCAGGGAACCTAAAGAGCTAAGAGCACGCTCTAACAACGTCACATGACCAACACGCGCTAACATAACGCTCTGACGTCATAATACGTCAAATAAGAAATTAAATAAATCACTGGAAAATCGGGGGCGTTACAGTCACTCCCCCTAAAAGAAAGTTTCGTCCCGAAACTTTACGCATAAAACACTTCTACCATAGAAGGAAAAGAAAATAACCAAGGGTTATCGAATGCTTACCGAGCACAGCTAGGAGAACATATGAGGATGCGCCTCCCTCATAGCTGACTCCAACTCCCAAGTCGCGCTCTCCACGTCTTGGTTTCTCCACAGAATCTTTACCATCGGTATTGTCTTTCTCCGCAACACTCGATCTTGCACATCCAAAACACGAATAGGATCTTCCACGTAGGAAAGGTTAGGCTCCAACTGGGGCACTGCATCCAGAACTTGTCTGTCACTTAGCACGCACCTCCGTAGTTGACTCACGTGAAAAAAATTGTGCACGATAGGAAAATTTGCGGGCAATTTCAACTTGTAGGCTGACACACCAATCCGCTCCACAATTTCAAATGGTCTCACATACCTTGGGTCCAACTTATGGTTCTTACCGAACCTCTTCACTCCAACCATCGGGGAAACCTTAAGGAATACCATGTCCCCCATAGAAAATTCCAAAACGGACCTACGCTGATTGGCGTTCTTCTCGTATCGCTCTTGAGCTATCCGAAGCTTCTCTCGAATAAGCTTTACAGAGACTTCCATTTCTTCTAAGGCATCTGGACCTAACATCGGCCTCTCACCAACCTCAGCCCAAAATAGAGGAGTTCTACATCGTCTTCCATATAGCGCTTCGAAAGGAGCCATTTGCAGACTCTCTTGATAACTGTTATTGTATGCGAACTCCATCAACCTCAAGCGTTCATCCCATGCTCCTCCGTGGTCTAATATATAACAACGGATCATATCTTCCACAATCTGATTAACACGCTCCGTTTGACCATTGGTCTGTGGATGATATGCGGTAGAATATCTCAAGTCAGTTCCCAATCCTTCTTGAAGGCTCTTCCAGAAACGAGATGTAAACCTGGAGTCTCGATCTGATACTATACTTACGGGTACTCCATGTAACCTGATAACTTCATTCAAATATAGTTTCGCTATCTTTTTCATCGAGTAACCAATCTGAAAGGGTACGAAGTGCGCACACTTTGTTAATCTATCAACAATCACCCAAACAGAGTCATGCCCTCAGGGAGATCTAGGCAAACCAGTAATGAAATCCATTGAGATACTCTCCCACTTCCAAATTGGAATCTCTAAAGGCGCTAACTTTGCACCAGGCCTTACATGATCAGCCTTAACTCTTTTGCACGTAAAACATTCTGACACAAACCTTGCAATGTCACCCTTCATCCCAATCCACCAGGCAATCTGTTTCATGTCCTTATACATTTTTGTAGACCCTGGATGGTAGGCCATACTTGAACTGTGTGCCTCACTGCACAACTTAACTCGAATATCTCGAAAATTGGGGACGCAAAATCTACCGCGGTACTTTAGAGTACCCGCGTCATCGATCGAAAAGTCAGGCAGCTCCCCCTTCTCAGTTCTATTATGAAGGTGCAGTAGATCAGGATCGTCCTTTTGATGAAGCCTCGTAAGAGAAATCCATGAAGGCTCAGACACTTCCAAACTGCTTGGCGAGTCACATCTACCAACTGAAATATCCATTAAAAGGAACTCTTCTACTAACAACTCAGTGAAGAGATTGAAAATTTTCCCCGTCTTCCTGCTTAAGGCGTCGGCTACCACGTTAGCCTTACCCGGATGGTATAGGATCTCCACTTCATAATCAGCCACATACTCTAACCATCTGCGCTGGCGCAAGTTCAACTCCTTTTGAGTGATGACGTACTTCAAACTCTTATGATATGTATAAATCTTGCACTGTGCGCCATACAACAAGTGTCTCCATAATTTCAATGCATAAATAACTGCTGTGAATTCCAAGTCATGCGTAGGGTAGTTCCTTTCATGAATCTTAAGCTGTCTTGACCCATACGCAATCACTTTTCCTTCTTGCATCAGCACACAACCAAGACCCACGTGGGATGCGTCCACGTAAACGGCATAGTCTAATCCTTCCGTAGGCAATGTCAATATCGGAGCAGTGCACAGTCTATTCTTTAGCTCTTGGAACGCTTCTTCGCACTTATCGCTCCACACAAATGCTGTATTCTTCTGCGTCAATTTGGTCAATGGCGCAGATAATGTAGAGAAACCCTCTACAAATCTTCTATAGTAGCCAGCCAACCCTAGGAAGCTTCTTATTTCTTTGGGTGTGGCAGGCCTCGTCCATTCCATAACTGCGGCTATCTTTTCTGGGTCGACAGAGATTCCATTCTTGTTAACCACATGTCCCAGGAAAGAAACCTGAGGCAACCAGAACTCGCATTTACTTAGCTTGGCGAACAACTTATGGTCCCTCAAGGCAGATAAAACTAGACGCAAATGTTGGTCATGCTCCTCAACATTGCGTGAATACACCAACACATCGTCTATAAATACGACTACAAACTTGTCCAGAAAGTCCTTGAAAACCCTGTTCATCATGTCCATGAAAGCAGAAGGTGCGTTGGTCAAACCAAACGACATCACCAAAAATTCAAAATGTCCATGTCTGGAACGGAAGGCAGTCCGCGGGATATCTGATTCACGGATCCTTAACTGGTGGTAGCCCGAACGAAGGTCAATCTTAGAGAACACGGCGCTGCCTCGCAGTTGATCAAACAAATCATCTATCCTCGGCAACGGATACCTATTCTTGATCGTTACCTTATTTAGCTCTCTATAATCGATGCACAACCTCATCGATCCATCTTTTTTCTTGACGAACAAAACGGGAGCACCCCAAGGCGAAGAACTCGGCCTTATAAATCCGTTCTCAAGCAACTCGTCTAACTGGATACGCAACTCCTCCAGTTCGCGTGGGGCCATCCGGTAAGGCGCCTTGGCAATAGGACGCGTACCCGGCTCCAAATCTATAACAAACTCCACGTCTCGATCAGACGGGAGACCAGGAAGATTAGCTGGAAAGACATCAGAAAAATCACGAACCACCGGGATCTCCTCCAAACACAGAAAACTAACCTTGGTTTCTAAAACCGAAACCAAACAAGCAAAACATCCGGAATCTACAAGCTTCCGAGCACATACCGCCGATATAGTCAGAGAATCCTGGCGCGGATAACCGTAAACACTCCCGGGCTGACCGTTGTCCATCCTGAAGTCCAAGCGTTTACCCTTGCATTGGATCACAACATCATATCTGGACAACCAGTCCATGCCTAGGATCACATCGAAGTCTTCCAGATCCAACAGCTTCAAATCAGCAATCGCGAGAAAATCGCCTAGTAAAATCGGACAACTCTGAATACCCTGATCCGAAACTACAGATTCACCTAAAGGAAACTTGACACAGAACGCATCACCAACACGATCGAGATCCAAACGGGAACGCTCTACAAAGGCCCTAGCCACAAATGAGTGGGTAGCGCCGGAATCGAACAGAACACGCGCCCAGCAGTTCTTTACCTTAAATCGTCCTATAAAATTGCACACGCGACTAAGGAAGCGAACGCTCAAAACTATAATTATGAGCTAAACATTAAAACTAGGGGAGAATCTAACCTGATATCACTTGCGTGGATGCCTGAGCTTCCTCCATAGAGACCACGTTCAACTTTCCGTTTCCCTTGTCCACTCGCTGCGGCGGCGGCAAAGCCTGAAGAGGAACTGGCTGCAGAGTAAGCTGAGCTTGCGGACACTGATACTTGAGATGACCCTCTTGACCGCACAAGAAACAACTTCTCGCCTTCTTCCAGTAATGGGCAGCATCGTGCCCCGGCTTCTTGCATACAGAACAAAGCAAGTCTTTCTTTGGGATACCTTGGATCGCATGAATCTGCTCTTTCTTATGAGCTCCTAATCTTTGATAGCACCTTTCCAATGGATGGCCCGGTCGGCCACAGAAACTGCATACCTCTTTGTTTCTCTTCCTCGGAGCAGCGTCAGGGACCTGAGTACTCTTACCCTCATCAGACTTTCTTTTATCTTTTCTCAGTTGTTGACCTCGATTCTTGGCGTTATCAATTGCCTCTACCTTTAAGGCAGCTTCCACCATACCAGCATAACTTGATGTCGCATAGGCACTTGCTAATTGCTGGACGTCACTCCTTAGCCCAGCTAGAAATCGCTTGCTTCTATTTTCATCGGAACTCACCAAGTCTGGGGCAAATCGGCTTAGCTTACTAAACTCGATTTCGTACTCACTAACAGTGAGCTGCCTCTGCTTTAAGTGCAGGAAATCATTCATCAGACGGTCCCTCTCGACCGATGGCAGAAACTTGCTCAGAAGTAGCTCCTTAAAGGACTCCCAGGAACACCCGTCCTTCAGACCTTCTTTCTCCCTCAGCCACCAGCCCTTTGCCAACCCTTTGAGCTGATATGCGGCTAACATCACTTTCCGATTATCAGTGATCCCGGAGTATGAGAACATCTCCTCGATTGATATCATCCAATCGTCTAAGACCATGTAATCTGCCTTGCCATCATACGTCGGAGGCCTAAGTCGCTGAAACTGAGAAATAAAGGTCATCTCTGGTGGCACCACGACCGGAGGCACCAGAGGAGCGGGGGGAACAGGGACAGCTTGACCCACAACAGGGTCCTGAACTCTCGAAATTTGCCCTGCCACAACTGCTAACAAGGACTGGACCTGAGACTGCAAATCCACTACTTGCTTTGACAAGGCTTCATTGCTTTGTCGCAGACCTTCTATCATTGCACTGCTCTGCGCACCTGAAGATTCTCCCTCCGATTGGGGAGTCAACCTTGTCGAAGGACGCCTCGACATTCTAATGGAACAACAAAACACTAATCAGATACCTAGCCCACCCACTAGAACCAAACAACATAGTACAAACAATACATACTTAAGTACTTGCTCATGCTGCTAACTTGCTCTGGGATTTTCAATAATGATGTTATGCTTATCCTACGATGATTCACTATCATCACACTAACTCTTGTGCCTAGATCGGGAATGCATGAATTTATATTCTTTTTGACTCAAAAATTATGTGTGTACACATGTCATCCTGCAAATCTTTAGCTTGGCACGTTGTGCTTATGCAATGTTATGCTATGCATGATTGTGCTATGCATTCTAAAAAGGCCCTAATGCATGTTATGAGCGGCGTACACATGAAAATGTTATGCATCCCATACTACATAACATTTCCATGCAACAAAAAAAGAAAATGTGCTAGCCGCATTCATGTGGTGAGGTTATGCATCCCATACTACATAACCCTCACATGTTGCCTCCTATGGTGGATCCATATACAAACACATAGTATGCATCCCATACTACATAATATGCCTCGTATACTTCATGTCATGCTATGAGTGTAGTGTTCGTGCTTCAGCCAAGATGTGCTGATGACATATCGGTGTGTGTATGATATGACTCTAAACACCTAATACTTACAGGGACAGGTTGCCCGACAATTTGTCAAGCAACCTCCCTCTGATACCAACTGTCATAACCCGCATTTTTTCTCATTAAAAAAATAAATCAGAGCACGAGATAACTACGAGCTGTGATGCCACGTCAAGCAGTGGATAACTGCTGACGCTCAGGCAACACTCTAATCCTTCAAATCATAAGTTAAAATGAATAGAAAACTGATTTTTTTTAATTAAGTGGCCGTATCCCTCGGCTCAGTGGATCAGATAGTCCACGGTTTGAAAACTATTTTTATACGTAGCGGAAAAATACTTCATTTGTGTTTAACATCCTAAAAGAGCGCATAAGTGTCCTAAGAGGACAACTTACACTATACAAGACCCTAGATTTCAATTTATAATATTTATAAAGAAAACAATCTTTTTACGCATTTGGAAAATAATGATTGAGCTTTTATAAAAACATGCTGATCATGCAATACATATAGTAGTTTTTTTTTATAGGTTTTAAAGTAACTAACAACCTATCATAAAACATTCCCAGAGAGCAAGTGAAACTACCACAAAACAGGTAAACTAGCAGCTAAGCAAAGACTTAGTATTACCAAGGAAAATCACCAACGAGCGTCAACAACCTGACACGAACTCGCTGGCGAGCATGCATGTCTGTGCTACTACAAAGCTAAAGAACTACCTCAACAGGTGAGGAAAACACTGCCACAACGCAGTCCACAAGGGAACTCCTGAAATTAGCCGTTCAGCCGGCTACAGACCTGAACCTGAGGCATTCAAAAGAAGAACACCTCAACAAGAAATAATAAAACAAGAGGCAAAGAAACATCAGATAATAATCGAATGAAAGGAGCAGAAAGAAAAAGGGTTACCAACCCTGCAAGAGAAATGCTGAAAATCTCAGCTAAAGAATCCAAAAGGGACAAAATGTAAGTATAACAATCAGTAAAGCGAGAGAAATGCATCAAGTACTAAAACGTACCAAACTCCGCTCAAGCCTGCAGAGACAAAAAGGAAACCAATATGCATCAAATGAACAGTATGAAAGGAACTAACAGTCCTAAACTTGTAAATCGTTAGCACTGGCACAAATCCCAAACCTGTGTCGGAGACTAAGAACAGTCACAACCGAACAACCAGGTCCAGGTGTCTCAAGAGTACTAAAGGGGCCGCCACAGGGTCCACACACATAGAGTTCCAACCTCTTACAGGAACCTAAAATGTCCAAAGGAGGGAATGGTGGTGGCCACGGCTCGAACTCCCCCGGTACCATACTCCCTCAGAAACCCAGCTACCACATGCTAAGGATCCACGATTCGGCGCCAAAACTAGCCGACAACACCACTTAGAAACTACCAAGTTCTACAACCAAAACCCGCCGAATTATTTCCCCCTACCCGCCGAATTATTTCCCCTACCCGCCGAATTACTTCCCCCTACCCGCCGAATTCAACTTAAAATAACTTCCGATAACTTCCTAGTTTAGGCCGACTACAAGCCCTAACCTAGGAATATTTCTAATCTCACCTATACTACTCCGGTATTCTACGACAAGGAGAATTAATAAGGCGAAATACAACCCATGGAGGCACGCAAGAGGGGAGAAATCCACTTGCCTCAAATCGTTCTTGAAAACGTCCACCCAAAATACTCCACCACGTAGATCCGTCCAAAAGGGGGCACGCGGAGACGAGATCTACGAAAAAACGGACAACCGGGGTTAGGGCCGAAAAAAATCTATTTCGAAACGGTCACCGAAACGGGAAAAGCTTACCGCGATCTCGAAGCTCTCGCCGAGAGCTTTCCAACGCCGCGATCAGATCGAGATTCCGTCCACCGGATCGGCGGTGGCGGCCGCCGGAAGGTTCGCGAACGAGAGGATCCGCACTCGCCTTTTTTGTTTCGCACAGGAGGGGGGGCTGCTGGTTCGGAGGAAAGAGAAAGGGTTTTTTTTTTCTTTTTCTTTATTTTTTTTTATATACACAATATAAAAAGGGGGGGGGGGGGGCTGAATCGGTGAGAATGGTAAACCATTCTCACCGATTCCCTCTCCCCCTTTTTCTCTTTTTTTTATATATATTCTTTATATATATATATTATAATAATATTTATAATGATTAAAAAAAGATATAACACTATATCGTTACGGAGGGCCAAACGCGCGCCGAATCGAACGAAATTCGCACCGTAGGCGAATGACGACGCTACGAATCCAACGGCGAAGTCGAAATCGAATTCCGACGCACCGTTTTCGAGATAATAATTTCTAAAGTTAACGGCGTACGCGAAAACATACAAACTTCAATCGCGCGCCGAGGCACCAAAAATGCTCGGAACGCGACGAAACTTGACGAGCAAGTCTAAAATTAGCCGATCTAATTTCCTAATGTAAAATTTTCCACTCCCGATGCAAATCCCAAAATTTGGCCGGTCAAACCTAACGAACGCAAAACGCGCTAACGACAAAGTCGGTAACAAAATCCGACGAACAAAACTCGGGCAAATTTCTCCCGAAGCCAAAACACAAGCATTCCCCAAGAGGCTCCACCGAGTCACCAAACAGACTCCGGCTCGCTAGGGAATCTTGCTACCAGGCATCACCAAGCCACGCAGGGAACCTAAAGAGCTAAGAGCACGCTCTAACAACGTCACATGACCAACACGCGCTAACATAACGCTCTGACGTCATAATACGTCAAATAAGAAATTAAATAAATCACTGGAAAAACGGGGGCGTTACAAAAACCACGTGGGTGGATCTGTGCCGAGCCAAATTTCACTAAATCTCGTGAGCTTACAAAGGTTGGAGTTTGATTTCGGAGGGCGACATGCCGCTACTCTGTTACAAGTGTAGAGAA
This sequence comes from Platanthera guangdongensis, assembly GCA_039583875.1. Taxonomy (NCBI): domain Eukaryota; kingdom Viridiplantae; phylum Streptophyta; class Magnoliopsida; order Asparagales; family Orchidaceae; genus Platanthera; species Platanthera guangdongensis. The sequence goes on along the minus strand of CM077166.1, from coordinate 143,213,780 downwards.
TGAAATACGGCGAGAAGGAAACGACTAAGTCTTCGGAACCTCGATGGGAGCGCTCCGACCTTGAGATTACGTTGAACTCACGGAATCTCGGTGGAAACGTTCCAGCTAGAAAATCTTCTAAGTCCACGAGGCTTCTAGAGGGAGTGTTGTCGTTGACGTTGAGCCTAGATGAGAGCGCTCTCGCTGAGGCGGTTGACGTCACTTGAGGTGTGAGAAAACCGTAGAGCAAGGAGAAGAGCAGAGAGGATTCCTGAGTGGAGAATCATCCTAAGTCCACATTCCTGTCGAAAAACCTCAGAGCTCTTTCTTACCTCCGAAGATGCTTGACTTGAAATGAAGGCCAAGAGGCCTATTTATAGTTTTCTGGAGTGTCACAGTGGTAATTATGTCGGGGGGGGGGGGGGTGGTGATTTGTGTTGGTGAATGATGTCACTCCATTTCGATCACGCGGATTTCCAATTTTGCTGAAATGACGAGAGTGCCCCCATCCCCCGGGCTGTACGGGCGTCCCGGACAAGGTGCCCGGAGGCGGTGGCGACGGCCGGAGGCAACTTGCCTTTGTGCATGAGTGTAGGGCTATACTCACAGCCCGAGTTGTATGGCATGTGTGCCTGAGGTAGGACTGGAGATAAGCCTGAGGTAGATCTGACCGGATTGCCAATTTTGCTTGATCCACTCTTCACTCGGATACACACTATCAATGTTTTTCAATATTTGTCCATGATTGATCCATGCATTGATAATGATGTTCCTAGAATCATCACTCCAATAATCAAAATCAGGATCCTTAGCTTGTTCAACTCTCTTCTTGGCCATATATTATTCATATAACATGAGGCCTTCTCTTTTCCTTCTTGCTGCAAGTTGTGCATCTTGAGCCACTCTTGCTTATGCTGGAAAATCAAAATCTTCTAGTTTATTTTTTTGTCCAACAAGGGAAAATTAAGAGCAATCTTTGTTCCCTTCTACTTCTCCCCCTTTTGGCTTCTTCAATAATTCTATTGTCCGGATGAAAGGTGTTTGTCTCAAACCTGCTAGACAAAGTTTGAAAGATGTTCTCATTATCTTCCAAAAAAATATCTCTTGATTCTTCAGTTAGCTGTATAACCTGAAGTTGGATTTGATACACATATTCCTCAATGTGCTCTACACCTTGTCTGATAACCTCATCAGTCTGGCTAACATAGGTCTTCACACTATATAAGTCTAGGGCAGATTTCTTTTGTCTATCATCCATTGGATTCAGAATGGTGACATTCTGTTTAACTGTGCTTGCAGTTAGGTCAAACCACCTAGTTACCTCTCTATTTAGGTGTGCAGTGCCACCTTTCAGGGAATCTAGATAAACCATAATCTCTACCTTCACTTTCTGAACATATGTCATTCGGCTTTCAGACCTTTGATTGGCTCATAAATACATCTTTTCAGTGATGAAGCTTGCTCATCTAACAGAGTTTTGATTGAAGATAGGATGGAACTATCAGTCATGCAGGTGGATGAATGATAGTGGGGTACTTGTGGTGTAGCAATAACATCAAGATTTGATCTTATCTATTGGTCCTCTTGACCATCCAGCTTAGAATGAGTTGATGTCTCAGCCATTTGGGATTCTGGGAGACCTTCTTCCTAAGTATGGACTTTAGTATGAAGCTACCCCTTAGCATGATCATCTAAATTTAAGAAATGAACTGGAGGATTGTCCAGTAAGTCCTCAAAGATCTGTTCATGCTCCTCATCAAATGGGGAATCCATCTTTTCTTGAGCTACTAGCTCTACCTCAATCTTTTCTTATGGATCATCTATGATTAGATCAATCCTGTCCTTGATAATATCTAGAATCTTTTTAATCTTGTCCTGGATGTTGAAACCGGAATCCGGTCTCCTGTGGAGTTCGACCCTTGGGAAAGGGGTGACCGCGCACCTACTACCCTCAAGCAAACGATCTAGGCACAAGACTAGGAACACAAGGGACAGACCCAAGGTCTCAGAGTGGAGGACCCGCCGCATACCCGGAAGACTAACTAACTCTTCCCCTCCCAAGCCAAGGGCTGAGCTAAGGCACCTTCGGAGGGCTCTCTTGGCCGACCGGAAAATCCAAGGAGGATCTCGAGATCCACTCCTTAACTAGAGGTGCCACCTCAGGTCTATGTAAAATGTCCCCCGCCCGCCTTACTATTGGCACAAAACCGCCAAGCAGCCTTACTCTACGCAGGCCCAATTGGGCCGCAGAGTAGCGGAACTCTGCTACTCTGAAAGGATGGAAACGGGCCATCAGGGGCTTCCCGACATCTATACCTCGGGGCCCACACGGGGGGAGCGGTTCACGGACACACCGCTCGCCCAAGACAGGAGGAGTAAACTATAATCGCAGAGCATCACAGATATGAAAAAAATATTACAGGAATATAAATTCCATACTCGGCACGCAGGCCGGCAATATAAACAAAAGGGCCTTCGAGGGCCAGCACAATCTTGGGCTTAAGCCCGCTACTCCCCGCCTGGTACTGCAACACCTGTACGCCAACGTCTCGTAGAGCGGCGACCAACTAGTCATCGGTCGGCTGATATAAGCGGGTCAAACATATTGCGCACACCCCCTTTTTTGGGGCTTGTGGCGCGCATTCCCTGCAAACGGCCAATAAACAACCTCCTCGGAGTCTTCTCCGGGAACCCCAGAACATCACCAATCCGGCTCACACGTCCGGATGGGCTTCACACAACATGCCTAAACCCGTACTCACGCTTCCGGGTACTAATACAATTAACTGCGGGGACGTACACGTCAACCTGTCGGGGAGCTCCCTTCCCCCCACCCATTGGTGGAGAGGGGCTTCCATGCAAATATGTAAACTGAGGGCTTCACCTTCCCAAGTAGAAACATCGTTACCCTTGTCGCGTGCTTGGAGGCGGGGGAAGGAGAGGAGCTCGGGGGTCGATTCCGCTGCGTGCGGCCGCGTCGGCGGTCGATCTCCACTCTAGGCCGAGCCTCGCTCCAGGCCGAGCCTCGCTCCAGGCCGAGCCTCGCTCCAGGCCGAGCCTCGCTCCAGGCCGAGCCTCGCTCCAGGCCGAGCATCGCTCCAGGCCGAGCCTCGCTCCATGCCGAGCCTCGCTCCAGGCCGAGCCTCGCTCCAGGCTGAGCCTCGCCCGGGCTGCTTCTTTGCCGGCGATGGGAGAGAGGGGAAAAGGGGGGCGGCCGGCTCCCGCTTTGCCGGCGATGGGAGAGAAAGGGAAAGGGGCGGCCGGGCTGCTGCTTTGCCGGCGACGGGGGAGAGGGGAGAATGGCGGCCGTGCCCTGCTGCTTCAGGCGGCGGCGGGAGAGAACGAAGAAGGAGGCCGTGCCCTAGACCTGGGCGGTGGCCGGAGGGAGAGAGGGGGGGGGGGGGGGGGGGCTTGCTACCCCAGGCCTAGGGCGCGAGAGGGAGGGCGCGGCGGCTGCGCTGCTTTGCCGGCGACGGGAGAGGGCGGGGAAGGGGCGGCGGCGGCTGCACTGCTTGGCCGAGGGTGAGAGAGGGAGGGGGCGGGCGGCCCCTTGCTGCTCCAGGACCGAGGGTGAGAGAGGGAGGGGGCGGCGGCGGCGCTTCTTTGCCGGCGACGGGAGAGAGCGGGAACGGCGGGGGCGGCGGCTGGGTTCCAGGACCGACCGGGCTAGGGCTCCCCCTTTTTCTTCTTCCCCGGCTTCCATTTCTTCTTTTTTTTCCTGCTCTCCCGTGCCCCTAGCCCCCCTCCTGCCTCTATTTCTTTTTTTTCTTTTCTTTTGTACCCAGCCCCACCCCCTGCTGAACCCGATCCCCCCCTGATCTCATCTCATCCCCCCTTTTATCCAATTTCATATATATTATATAATATAATAATATATATATTATATAATATAATAATACATATATTATATAATATTATATATATAAATTCGAAGCACGCGCACATAAAACCTCCGCACGCACGCACGAGGACCCGCACGTCCTCAAACGGGGTCGCACCGACTCGTCGCCCACAACACGCCCCTAGGCTGCTTTTTGGGGAGGGTCCCACTCGCCCGGCTACGGGGTTATACACAATCCCCGCTCTTTTCGAGCTTGGCACAAGCTCGGAAAGAATCATTCAACCCAACGTATCCGGCGAGTGGGAGCCGACCCAAAAAGAAATTTAAGAGAAACTGAAATTTGCACTCGGAACATCAATCTTCCCATGACCTTTTCTGAATCTTTTGAATCACTCGATACCCTTTAGCTCACTGCTATTGAATTTCCCTCATGCCATTACTTACACCAAGTACATAATTTCTCGCGATATCGTGAAACAACAAAGCTGTATCCTCTGTATCCTCTTGTACACGCTGAGCTAATCCTTTCCCCCCAGGTGTGCCTACAGCCCTGCCAGCTAATGAGAGCCTGAGCAGCGAGTCTACCCGGGGCCGAGCAGCACTCGGGGTCCTGCAAAATATCCAAACTCTCTCTCCAAACTCCAAACTCCCTCCCTTACCCCCAGGTGTGCCTACAGCCCTGCCAGCTAGTGGGAGCCTGACAGCGAGTCTACCCGGGGCCGAGCATCACTCGGGGTCCTGCAAAATATCCAAACTCTCTCTCCAAACTCCAAACTCTCTCCCTTACCCCCCAGGTGTGCCTACAGCCCTGCCAGCTAGTGGGAGCCTGACAGCGAGTCTACCCGGGGCCGAGCATCACTCGGGGTCCTGCAAAATATCCAAACTCTCTCTCCAAACTCCAAACTCTCTCCCTTACCCCCCAGGTGTGCCTACAGCCCTGCCAGCTAGTGAGAGCCTGACAGCGAGTCTACCCGGGGCCGAGCATCACTCGGGGTCCCTTACCCCCAGGTGTGTCTACAGCCCTGCCAGCTAATGAGAGCCTGACAGCGGGATCTGCTCGGGGTCCAAAACTACTACCATCATCGAGTGACTTCCAGTCCTGCCAGCTAGGTGAGAGCCTGACAGCGGGATCTGCTCGAGGCCCACGGATGACACCGAGTGACTTCCAGCCCTGCCAGGTAGGTGAGAGCCTGACAGCGGGATCTGCTCGGGGTCCAAAACTACTACCACCATCGAGTGACTTCCATCCCTGCCAGCTAGGTGAGAGCCTGACAGCGGGATCTGCTCGAGGACCACGGATGACACCGAGTGACTTCCAGCCCTGCCAGCTAGGTGAGAGCCTGACAACGGGATTTGCTCGGGATCCAAAAGTACTACCACCATCGAGTGACTTCCAGCGCTGCCAGCTAGGTGAGAGCCTGACAGCTGGATCTGCTCGAGTCCCACGGATGACACCCAGAGACTTCCAGCCCTGCCAGCTAGGTGAGAGCCTGACAGCGGGATCTGCTCGGGGTCCAAAACTACTACCACCATCGAGTGACTTCCAGCCCTGCCAACTAGGTGAGAGCCTGACAGCGGGATCTGCTCGAGGCCCACGGATGACACCGAGTGACTTCCAGCCCTGCCAGCTATGTGAGAGCCTGACAGCGGGATCTGCTCGGGGTCCAAAACTACTACCACCATCGAGTGACTTCCAGCCCTGCCATCTAGGTGAGAGCCTGACAGCGGGATCTGCTCGAGGCCCACGGATGACACCGAGTGACTTCCAGCCCTGCCAGCTAGGTGAGAGTCCTGACAGCGGGATCTGCTCGGGGTCCAAAACTACTACCACCATCGAGTGACTTCCAGCCCTGCCAGCTAGGTGAGAGCCTGACAACGGGATCTGCTCGAGGCCCACGGATGACACCGAGTGACTTCCAGCCCTGCCAGCTAGGTGAGAGCCTGACAGCGGGATCTGCTCGGGGTCCAAAACTACTACCACCATCGAGTGACTTCCAGCCCTGCCAGCTAGGTGAGAGCCTGACAGCGGGATCTGCTCGAGGCCCACGGATGACACCGAGTGACTTCCAGCCCTGCCAGCTAGGTGAGAGCCTGGCATCGGGATCTGCTCGGGGTCCAAAACTACTACCACCATCGAGTGACTTCCAGCCCTGCCAGCTAGGTGAGAGCCTGACAGCGGGATCTGCTCGAGGCCCACGGATGACACCGAGTGACTTCCAGCCCTGCCAACTAGGTGAGAGCCTGACAGCGGGATCTGCTCGGGGTCCAAAACTACTACCACCATCGAGTGACTTCCAGCCCTGCCAGCTAGTTGAGAGCCTGACAGCGGGATCTGCTCGAGGCCCACGGATGACACCGAGTGACTTCCAGCCCTGCCAGCTAGGTGAGAGCCTGACAGCGGGATCTGCTCGGGGTCCAAATTCACTTCTTCATGCGAGCTCATTGCAATAGTATTGGCGTGTTTAAAGAACTATTATTAAAAATCAACGCACCACTTACATACCTAAAAGAAAAGAGCGCTTCAAATAGGTGCAAATCCTACCACGAGTGCTATGGGATTCCAACAACATCTATAGGATGGGCCGAATCCGGGTATGAAGACCTTCCACACAAAGTGTCAGCGCACGACCCTGGTCGTCACCTGGTTCCACTTCTATTGCCATGATGTTCGCCTGAGTTCTTCTGTACTGGTCACTCCTCCACGCTCACCGCACCAAAATGTTGAAACCGGAATCCGGTCTCTTGTGGAGTTCGACCCTTGGGGAAGGGGTAACCGCACACCTACTACCCTCAAGCAAACGATCTAGGCACAAGACTAGGAATACAAGGGACAGACCCAAGGTCTCAGCGTGGAGGACCCGCCGCATACCCGGAAGACTAACTAACTCTTCCCCTCCCAAGCCAAGGGCTGAGCTAAGGCACCTTCGGAGGGCTCTCTTGGCCGACCGGAAAATACAAGGAGGATCTCGAGATCCACTCCTTAACTAGAGGTGACACCTCGGGTCTATGTAAAATGTCCCCCGCCCGCCTTACTATTGGCACAAAACCGCCAAGCAGCCCTACTCTACGCAACCCCAATTGGGCCGCTAATAGCGGAACTCCGCTACTCTGAAAGGATAGCAACGGGCCATCAGGGGCTTCCCGACATCTATACCTTGGGGCCCACACGGGGGGAGCGGTTCACGAACACACCGCTCGCCCAAGACAGGAGGAGTAAACTATAATCGCAGAGCATCACAGATATGAAAAAATATTACAGGAATTTAAATTCCATACTCGGCACGCAGGCCGGCAATATAAACAAAAGGGCCTTCGAGGGCCGGCACAAGCTTGGGCTTAAGCCCGCTACTCCCCGCCTGGTACTGCAACACCTGTACGACAACGTCTCGTCGAGCGGCGGCCAACTAGTCATCGGTCGGCTGATATAAGCGGGTCAAACATATTGCGCACACCCCCTTTTTTGGGGCTTGTGGCGCGCATTCCCTGCAAACGGCCAATAAACAACTTCCTTGGAGTCTTCTCCGGGAACCCCAGAACATCAACAATCCGGCTCACATGTCCGGATGGGCTTCACACAACATGCCTAAACCGGTACTCACGCTTCCGAGTACTAATGCAATTAACTGCGGGGACGTATACGTCAACCCGTCTGGGAGCTCCATTCCCCCCACCCGTTGGTGGAGAGGGGCTTCCATGCAAATATGTAAACTGAGAGCTTCACCTGCCCAAGTAGAAACATCGTTACCCTTGTCGCGTGCTTGGCGGCGGGGGCAGGAGAGGAGCTCCGGGTCGATTCCGCTGCGTGCGGCCGCGTCGGCGGTCGATCTACACTCTAGGCCGAGCCTCACTCCAGGCCGAGCCTCGCTCCAGGCCGAGCCTCGCTCCAGGCTGAGCCTCGCTCCAGGCTGAGCCTCGCCCGGGCTGCTGCTTTGCCGGTGACGGGAGAGAGGGGAAAAGGGGGGCGGCCGGCTCCCGCTTTGCCGGCGACGGGAGAGAAAGGGAAAGGGGCGGCCGGGCTGCTGCTTTGCCGGCGACGGGGGAGAGGGGAGAATGGCGGCCGTGCCCTGTTGCTTCAGGCGGCGGCGGGAGAGAACGAAGAAGGAGTCCGTGCCCTAGCCTGGGAGGTGGCCGGAGGGAGAGAGGGGGCGGGCGGCCCCTTGCTGCCCCAGGCCTAGGGCGAGAGAGGGAGGGCGCGGCGGCTGCGCTGCTTTGCCGGCGACGGGAGAGGGCGGGGAAGGGGCGGCGACGGCTGCACTGCTTGGCCGAGGGTGAGAGAGGGAGGGGGCGGGCGGCCCCTTGCTGCTCCAGGCCGAGGGTGAGAGAGGGAGGGGGCGGAGGCGGCGCTGCTTTGCCGGCAACGGGAGAGAGCGCAAACGACGGCTGCGGCGGCTGGGTTCCAGGACCGACCGGGCTAGGGCTCCCCCTTTTTCTTCTTCCCCGGCTTCCATTTCTTCTTTTTTTTCCTGCTCTCCCGTGCCCCAAGCCCCCCTCCTGCCTCTATTTCTTTTTTTGCTTTTCTTTTGTACCCAGCCCCACCCCCTGCTGAAACCGATCCCCCCTGATCTCATCTCATCCCCCCATTTATCCAATTTCATATATATTATATAATATAATAATATATATATTATATAATATAATAATACATATATATATATATATATATATATATATATATATATATATATATATATATATATATATATATATATATATATATATATATATATATATATATTCTAAGCACGCGCACATAAAACCTCCGCACGCACGCACGAGGACCCGCACGTCCTCAAATGGGGTCGCACCGACTCGTCGCCCACAACACGCCCCTAGGCTGCTTTTTGGGGAGGGTCCCACTCGCCCGGCTACGGGGTTGTACGCTGGAGAACTTCTGTTGGCTGCTCAAACTCCCCCTCAGTCAGGGCTTTAGTACTTTCTAGAACACTTTGTTCTACCTTATTGAATGTATCATCCGTTTCTAGAGCATCTTGCTTCCTCTCAGCTGAGCCATGATCTGAATTCACATTTACTTGAACAAAGAAATCATGAATATCATGTTCTTCTTCACTTGAGGAGGAAAGGTTAGGATTATGAATTTGTCCTATTACCATCACTCTAACTTTCTGATTTAGATTCAGAACCACTTTGAAAGTGTCTAGTAGTCAACCTAAATCACTTAAAGGGTGGTGAATATGTGAGTTATGTGTCTTATAGCGGAATAAAAATTTGTACAAAAATAAGCACACAGAAACATAGAGAATTTATAGTTGTTCCCTGAGTTGGGTACGTCCACTGTCCCGCCTCGTCAATCTACCACGAAGGGATAGATTCAGCCACTTCACCTTTATCTCAGATTGAACACAATCTTACACCTCGGAGCCTCAACTCCTATAACTCGGAGATAACTCTCCTACCACTCGGAGAACAACCTCTCCTACAACTCGAAGAACAACCTCTCTTATAACTCGATCCTAAAATAAGGATCTACAACTCGGAGGCAAAACCTCCTATAATAGTATAAAAGATTTACACAAACAAAGATTTAAAATAATCTTCATTAGATATGAAATCTTCGGACTTCCATTCCTCTGAAAAGTAGATCTTGAATGTCTTGAAGAACAAAAGAAACTGAAAACTTTGTAGTCCTGATTTGAACACACGGATCAACTAGATCTAAGTAGTATGAGAACCTTCAGAGATCAAAGATCTAGTCAACACACTTGATGAAGAATGAATCGTGCAGCAAGCTGTCGTCGACCGAGAGAATCGCGAAAAACAGTATCGTACGCCGACGAGAGTTTTCCTTCTTGAAATTTCTCGATTAGAACAATAACACGTTTAGGGTTTCTCGAAATCCACCCTAGGTATTTATAGGAACTCCTCTTCTCTAATGGCTAGAAGATTTCTTCCATACCGAGAAATCCGCGAGTTACTGTACATGACGGTCTGGACGATCCAAGTCAGAAATTTGAAAACAGAAAAATAAACCCTAAGTATTATTCGTCGAGTATATACAGGTATACTCGTTGAACTGCTTCGAAACTCAACGAAAATATCTTAGATGATTGTAGACAGATCTAACATATAACTCATGAAAGTCTTTAAATCAAGGATAACTAAATCACCTAGAGGGGGGTGAATAGGTTATTGGTCTCTTTTAAGTTCTTTTAAATTTCTTCTTTAAGAGCTTTAGCTTTTAGTTGTTTTATGGTTTCAAGATATACACAACCTGTAAAATGAAAACAACACAGAAAAGCGCACAGTGATTTATAGTGGTTCCCCAATTGGGTACATCCACTTTCCCTCCCACCTATCTAACTATCGTATTGGACTAGGCATAAACTCCAAACTTCTCCTAAGAGATTACACCTCAGATCCCTCAGGATCTCTAATTCTCCTCCAAGACTTACTTCTCATCCGCAAAGGCCTACAACTCAGTGGTCAGCAGACCACCTAGCTCAGGCTGTTAAGCCCTACACTCAGGCTGGGAGGACAACCCTACCTTAGATCAATAAAGGATCCTACCTCAGAGCTCTGCACACTCAGTTACCCGCAATTCACCTACCTCATCCTTAACTCTAAGGCCTATAGCTCAGGCTTTTCAACCCTACAACTTCAGGTACAAAGCCCTAATCTCAGAGTGCTGCAGTACTCTTACATCTCAGTACCCTTCTAGGTACCTACCTCAGTTCACCTCGAGGCACCTACAGCTCAGCCTCCTCCAAGGCCTACAACTCAGTGACACACTTGTCACCTACCTCAAGCAAAAAGGCCCAACACTCAGAGTGCAGCACTCTCCTACCTCAGGCAATTAAGCCCTACAGCTTAGATCCACAATTGGATCCTACAGGATGAACGTGGGTTGATGGATATTCTTGACACAAGAGATGTCTCTCTGTGTCAAGCCTCTTGACTGAGATAGACTCAGCCCAACAATGACTGCATGAGTTTATTTTCGGAGTCTACCTTCACTGAACTAAGAAGTACTTAGTCCTAACTACTTCCATAACAACAAGTAATTATTTGAGCTGGAAGTGACTTGTAGAGCAATGTTCTGCCTCTTATTGAACTGAGCCTGAATCTCAGCCCTAACTACTACTTAACAACACCAGTGATTTTTCTTGCTGGTCAGTGAAGTTACTGCAGCTAATTGCTACTACCTGAGCGGAGAAAATCTCAGCTCTAACTTTGCAGACTAGGATAGCTCTGCCTCTTCTTCCTTTCCTAGGCTGAGGTGATTCAGCCCTGACTTTGACTCCTGAGGAGAAGCCAACTGATTCTTCTTTCAGATCTCTGCTTCTTCAAGCCTCTTCTCTTCACAGCTTCCAAATTAAGATCTTCAGGATGCTTGTACAGCTGGAACTGTGAAGAACTTGTAGCAAGGGTCGGCCCTTGGCTACTTCCTCTTTTCTCAAGGTAATGTTCTGGACTTGCTTGCTGGTGTAGATGTAGATTACACCAGCTATCATGCTGTTGACGATGTTGTTATCAACAGCTAACTTGCTCTTCATCTTGTTGACTTGAGCTTTTTGTTCTTCACCTCAGTAATAATGGCGAAGAAGAAGAGCTATCTCTTTTATTTTCTCTGAAGGCTCTCTTCCTCAGTACGGCTTTTTTCCTTTTATTGGTTTTGATCCAACGGCTCTTGAGAAATGGGCCCCAGACATTTAATGACCATCCACAACCTCAAGCAGTGGGACCCATACATTTAATGTCCAGCAATAACCTTGCTTTAATGCCAACTGTCATACAATAGGTCCACGGTAACATTTGTCGCGTACTGTAGCCACCTCGCCACTAATTTGAAATATATTGACTTGTTGACTTGCTGACGTCATCAGCTGTGGGCTTAGCCAAAAATCAAGAAACATTAGGATATGTGTTAAGTGAGTAAGCTTCACTCAACGCCAAAACACTTAGACAGATTTACTGTCTCATGGCGTTGAGTGAGTACCCTTCACTCAACGCCAAATTACTTAGAATTGAAATCTGTTTTTAGGCGTTGAGTGATTCAGCTTCACTCAACGCCAACTTTCTTTATCAGCTATCTTTTGCTTGGCATTGAGTGTGTGAGCATCACTCAATGCCAAACTCCTTAGACTAAATTCTGTCTTCACTAGGCGTTAACTGTGTTGAGTGATCAACCTCCACTCAACGCTTTTTGCTTAACCATTTTTTCTGCTTAACTGTCTCATTGTGTAATGCCCCAAAATTCGAAAGAGGGACAAGCAGCGTCGATAACCAAGTTTGGGTCTTGGTATGGGTCACACGGCTTAGGACACGGGCGTGTTCATGGTCGTGTCGTGCTCGGGCTCGTCGAGAGCCTGGGAAGTCGACGATTTTCGCTCGACAAAGTGTCGAGATAGGGAACACGGCCTAGGATACGGGCGTGTCCATGGCCGTGTCGTGCCCGGGTTTGATGGAGAACTCAAGTGGTCGACGAACTGTGCTCGACGAAATGTCGAGACAGTGAACACGGCTTGGTACACGGGCGTGTCCAAGGCCGTGTCTTGCGCATGTTCGACGAATTTTCCGCGAAGTCGACGAAGAGGCAGTCGACGATCGTCGAGACTTCGAATACAGCCTGAGATACAAGCGTGTCCCAGGCTGTATCCTGCTCGGGTTGTGAGTCAGGCCGTGTAAGGGGATTGAACACAGCCTAGAGCCCAGACATGTTCGGCCTGACACTGGCGTGTCAATTTCGACACGGGTGTGTCGTTTATCCGTGTCCTTCTCGGGTGGTTTTTGATCATGTGTTGATGGAGGAACACGCCCAGCAACACAGGCATGTACTGCATGACACAGGCGTGTCAGCTTTGACACGGGCGTGTTCAGAGCCCGTGTCCTTTTCTGGGTGTGACGGTTTCAGCGTCGATTGAGGTGCACGGCCTTGGACACGGGCGTGTCACAAGCTGTGTTCGGCCACGGTGTTTTGATTTTCAGCTCGTATCGTGGCCGTTCGTTTCCTTCTTTTGGGATATGATGGTCCAGGGTTGCCCTTGCTGGGTTAAGTCCAGGAATAGGGTTTGGGAACCCTCATTCTTCTTCAAGTACTCTATTTCTAAGATCTAGAGAGAAGGGAGAGCAAGGAAGGAGGTGAAGGAGAGATCCGGCTGCCGGAGAAGCTTCGGTGCTCCAAATCGCGAGCCGAGTCCAGATCCGTGGAGGTAAGACCGTTGCGAAGGTTTTCATCTGGCTAAGTTTCCATGGCTAGGAAGAGGGGTCGGAAGGTAACAACACTTCTCCTCTTAGTTTTAGGATGCGTGTTTAGCATTTTTTTACTTTCTAATTTTTGGGCACCAAACTCTCAAATGATAGGGGTTTGGGTCGCCATAGTTCAAGAGGAACCTCCGGGTCGATTGAGTCCGTCCCCGGCATGTTTTTGCATTAGAGATCCGCTCGGTTAGTGGATTAGGCATTGTGGGTGAAGCCGTGCTCGCGACTGTTAGTCCGACTCGGTGATGTTGCATACGAGCTTTAAGGATTTTGTAGAAATCCGTTGCGGCAAGATGTCGTTTGTGATGTTTGTGTTTTTACCCTTTTCTCGAGTGAGTACGTGTAGCCGGAACCGGACAAGGTTAGCTCTGCAATGGCGCTAGATAGTTTCCTTGGTGGACAAGGTTAGCTCCGCATTGGCGGTAGATGGTTTCCTTGGTGCATGGGGACGTTGCAGTATAAATGAGGGATTGGGGTGGGAAAGTTTATGGATTGTGATGTGCTAAGGAGTGGCTTTGTCTCCGTGGTCGGCTGGCTATCCCATGACGTGCAGGTCATGTGTGGAGAGTGTCCCGTCGAGACTAGTCCCCTTCTGTGAGACTGACGAGAACGCCAAGCATGGGGCAAGCGCGGGAAATGAGGCCATGAGCGGGTGGGGTCCAGCAAGGCTTCTTAGAATCGGTCAGTGTGTTAGACGAAATACTGACATGAGAATTCAGAGCTTGCAAACAAGCCTGGGTCTAAGACCATGAGCGGGTGGGGCCTTGGCAAGAGTTTCGTGTGACAGCTTGTATGCCGTTGGGGGAATTGCAGTGCCCCCCTTTGTTTGTGGCTTAATGCCAATGAGAAAATGATGAGTACCCAGATTATGTGATGATGTGCTAGATGCATACGTGATAGGGTGCTTTGGGTGAAGCCCGGGTTTTGCATACATGCTGCATAGTAGTCCCCTTTCTTTATATGCTCAACGGTAGAGAACGTGCGTGTTGTTTGAGACATCCAAGCTTATTCTTTAGTGCTTTACTTGTTTATGTATATTGTATACAAAGTGCTGACTTACAGGTTGGAGGGGTACCCCGGGGTCCGTTAGGGGCGGCCAGGAGGAGATGTGTTTGTTACACAGTTTGAGGTCAGCCTTTGCTGACACACATTACAACCAAATTTTTACAGGACAAGGATCGCAAGCAGGAGCTAGCTCGCCGGCCAAAAAGGCCTAAGCTGCATGAAGTGTTACCAACTTTGTATTAGCTCTACTTTTGTGAAATTGTATGTTTGATGCTTTCGACTTCCGGCTTGCATGCCGAGGTAGCTTAGGATTGCCTTTGTACTTTTATGTGCTATGTATTGATAGAGTTTGGACTCTCTTTTGTTGTAAGGCCATAAGGCCGTTCCGATACTCTTGTGTATGTGGATAACCTCTAGTCTTGGTTGATGTTTCCGCTGTGGTTTGATATTAAGTTTTGAGATTGGGTAGTTATATCATCTTATAATACTAAAGCTGTGGCGTCTGTATGTTGTGGGGCTCCGACCGGAACCATATTATACGGTCATTACAGGGAAGGTGTTACAATTTGGTATTAGAGCCAGGTTAGATTCAAGGTCAGTGCGTATAGAAGTTATCCACAGAAGTGTAATGCGGGACCGTGAGTGTTCTTATGTTTGAGTCTTGCAATTAGAGACTGATTACTTGTTTTATTACTTTTCTTAAGAGTGCAAGCAACAGGGCGGGTACGTCGAGACCAAGAGAAGAGCTTTCGGCGAGCAGCTCCACTACTCAGGGACCTTTGGGCATGGGTGTAAACCCGGCCGACTTCTGTCGCATGCTAGCAGAAGCAATGGTGGTAGCCCAAGCTGCAGCGACAGCTCAGGTAGCAACCCCTGCAACACCGGATATGGCGACGGCCGTGCCGGGCGAAGAGGCCAGGCAAGTAGAGCCTTTGGCAGAAAGGGTGGTTGTCGGGCATGAAGACCGTCAGATGAAGTATTTTCTGAGCTTCCATCCCCCGACGTTCAAGGGAGTTGGTACTCCGACTGATGCGGAGGATTGGTGGGCATGGATTCAAGAACTTCTGAGGGAGGCAGAGACGCCAGAGGAGAAGAAATCTGAGTTTGCAGCTTTCATGTTGGAGGGAGACACAAAGTTGTGGTGGGTGAGACATAGCGGCCGTCAATTTCCTGGACGTACCCCGTCCATGGAAGAATTTGGGGATGCTTTCCTAAATAAGTACATTCCTGTTTCAACGAGGTTGGCCCTTCAGAGGAAATTTCTTCACTTAATGCAGCGAGATAAGACGATGGATGAGTATGTTCAGGAGTTCACTCGTTTGGGTCGTTACGCGGGGACGACCATGGTGGACGATGAGGAGAGGGATAACCTCTTCTACCAGGGGCTGAGGGAGAATCTAAGACAACCCCTCATTGCCATGAAGAGAGATGGTTTCAGTTAGCTAGTTGAGGCTGCAAGGACGTTGGAGAGTGATCTAGAGCGAAGCCAACATCGTAAGGGTTTTGCGCCCAAGCAAGGAGAAGGGAAACCTTCTTAATCCCAAGGAAAGTCTGAAGGGAATAGATGGAGGAGGAAGCCTCACCCATACAAGTCCGATGAGAAAAGAAAGTGGACGTCCAGAGGGTCTCACTCTAAGGGGCCACCGACGTGCTTCAACTGTGGTAAGGTGGGGCACATTGCTCATTTTTGTAACCAAGGAGGTGCGGAGCAGGAGGCAAGGCATGAGCAAAATGCGCGCTCCGGCCCCAGTGCCACAGAAAAAGGGAAGATGGTGGAGTCTAGCGCTTCTCGGTTCCAACCAGTGCAACCAAGGGCATACAATCTTAGACAGCAGGAAGCGATCCGCCAACCTAATGTGGTGACATGTATGAGGAAGTTTAAGTTCAACTTTGTGCTTCATACTTTTAGACCGTTATGATTGATGTCTATATTTTAGACTTTGTGTTAGTTTTCGGATACCCCGCTAGGGTATTGTTTGATACGGGAGTATCGCACTCCTTTCTTGCGGAAAGCTTCATCCGGAGAATTGGAGTTGAGTCGTTTTTGGCGGATGCGAAGCTGAAGGTGCGCATGCCCATGGGTCATCCATGACCACCGGGAAGAAGGGCACATTTGTTGGGAGCTAAGTGGAGTTACTTCGTGTTGATAGCAGCAGTCCTGCCGTTGGTCGAGTTTGATGTTGAAAGTCCACCTAGTGTCAGCTATGTGCACCTATGGGGGGGGGGGGGGGGAATAGGTGACGTGTGGTTCTTTTGCGGAATTTACGGATGTACCTGCACAATAAAAACAACAAGCACAGCACACAGAATACACAGCAAATTTATAGTGGTTCCCCGACTTGGGTACATCCACTTTCCCCCTTCGACCTATCTCCCCAACAAGGGATGACTCGGTCACTTCTCCAACAGGATTGAAATCCAATCCCTTCACTAACGGAAGGAGCCCTTCCACACGTGAGAGTCAACACTCCCACAAACCGGGTTGCACCCAACCCTTACAACACGGAACAAAAGTTCCTTTACAACAAAAGTAAATATGGAATGTATATGAGATACAAACTTCTTTCGGAGACTACGGTGTTCCTCTTCGTTCGACGACGTGTTCTCGAGGTCGATGAAGAGTCTACGACCTTGGTCTCACTTGGAGAGGATCTTCCCGGAACCGGTGGCGGCACACGAGCGGCGGCTAGCTTCGGGGTCGGCGGCTACGATGACGAGCGGTAGCTGCAGGACTTTGAGATCCAAACTTCGTAGCGAAGCAAGCTCGGTCTTCCAACGGTCACACGAGGATCGGTCGTCTCGATCGATTCGGATGGGAAGTTTTTTCGATCAACAAATCGAGAGACAAATGATCTCTGGATAGACGCGTGAGACACAAGCCTTACTAAGCTTCTGTCACCGGAGATCGGGAAGAAGAGCGATCAGCAGCGGCGACCACTTGACGCGAGCGGCGGTGGCGGAGCGGAGCGATTTCGCGAATTTAGGGTTACGTCGCGGCTCGGTTTTCTTTTTCTCTTATCCGTAGATTTACTGTTCAAAATACCCATGTATTTATACCCTGTAGATACAACAAATTTGACCGTTGTGGGACCCACAGGTATAACCCCGAAATCCGGTTCAAACTGGTCCAAAGGCAGAATCTAGTTCAGGAAATTCCAGAGAAAACGCCAAGGAAAATTCGGCGAGAATCGCAGGCGATTCTCGACGAATCGGCGAGAATCACCAAGTGATTCTCGACGATTCGTCGAGAATCGTTTGTGATTCTCGTCGAATCACTTATTGATTCTCAATGAATTTTACTTTGTGTACATGGGCTGCTTGGCCACTGGTTCGGCGAGAATCACAAGTGATTCTCGCCGAATCTTACTTGGCACCATTTTGAGGTGGCCAGAAGGAGTCGGCGAGAATCACTAATGATTCTCGTCGATTCGGCGAGAATCACTAGTGATTCTCGCCGATTCGGCGAGAATCACTTGGTGATTCTCGTCGAATTTGCCTTGGACGATTTTACGTCTTCCACCCAGGAGCTGCTCCTTGATCCTCCATGCTCCTTGTCTTCTCTTGCATATGAACGGCCCTGTACTTGAAAGTAAGTGCACTCCAATAGAGAGAGTACACATAGGCCAACACACTGATCTGCTCAACGAGGGATTACGTCGTGCAGACCCGTGTATATTGACCTACTGCACCCTGACATTGGTGTGCACTTAGCGTGGAGAAACTGCAAGTACAACTTGAAAAAGTTTCATCAAATACATTGTGAATTCATCTTAGCTTGACAGGGGGCTTCCTCAAATCTAGGTAATCGTGGATACAATACCCAACAATCTCCCCCTATTTGACGAAGCCAAAACCCTACTAGCTAAGATGAATAACACCTATCAAATAATAATTATAGCATTTAAAAATTAAATATGCAACACAAGGGAATATATGCAATCAGAACAGGACTTGAGTCATTCACACATTCAAGAATATATATATATACCAAGAGAAATATATTCACATATAATTCAGAATTGTTCATATGAAAGTAATAATCATTAAACGTTCTTAAGACACAGTGACCAGCTATAAAATAATGACTATTTGTCCTTAGCTACGTCACCCTTCAGAGTTTGAGCCAAGTACTTTTTGCTTTGCCTTTCCATGTATTCCTTGGGCTTCGGGTAGTACCTAGGAGGAGCAACTTTGTCTGGATCCTTGTTGTTTCTGAAGAAAATGTTGCGTTTTGCTTCAAACGTTTTGTGCATCTCCCACTCATATTGGCTATATACCTCGTTTCGATTGATCTCTCCTCTTTCTTGTAGCCAGAAGGTGTCTAAGATTATATTCCTTGAGACTGGACTCCACCTTTCATTTCGTACATCCTCCTCATTCATTCGAATTCTCTTTGCAGCCTGTGTCTCCTTGGATGTCCCTTCCTGAACTTTCCTCTTTCCCCTGGCTTTAGCTAAAGCCACCTGGTCAAACATACTCCTCAGCTTAGATTTGGAGATGGCCCTAGCATCAGCTTCATCAGTGAAAATTTCTGCAGCACTTGTACTTATATCCTCAGCAATATTTACTTCCTCAGCAGCCTTAGAAGTCTCAGGAACCTGAATACCGGCAGGTTGGTCAGGTAGGACGACGCCTAACGTGCCCAGTGCCTGTTGTAGCATCCACCAGCAACTCTCATAGACGTATTTGCTTGATTGTGCAAAGTTTGCATCCATGCTTTCTTGGAGCTCGGCCAGCTTAGCGATATACTCCTTCTCCCCCTTTTTGGCTTCGTCAGCTATGCAATTGGCATATGAGTGCAAGGAGTCATCAATATGCTTAGTTGTCTTGCTGAATTCAGTGATTAGGGCCTGCTGATTTGCATTTAAAGTGACCATGTTACCATCAAATTTTTGAATATTGTTGGCTACAACGTGTGCGTTCTGATTGACAACAGCCAGAGTGTCAGTATTCTTTTTCAAGCCGGCCATTAACAGTGTGACAGCTTCGCCGGCCGCGTTATACTTTTCTTCGAATTTCTTCTCCATCACGTCCAGCTTATGGTTGATTGCCACCATATTCTTCAGCATGAAATCTTCAGAAGTCTTAATCTCTTGCAACATTATTTTCTGAGCTTTACCAAAAGAGGTTTTAAGCTCATTCACGATGCCCTGAATTATATGTACAGTGTGAATGACTAGGTCATCGCGTAATGGAATAGCTGGAGGCACTTCTTGGCCTTGCTCTTGCTCGTCAGCAGACGCATCGGTGGAGCTGGATACCATCACAGTCTCTATCGGAGGAGTGTGGGTGGCCTCTGTAGATTTATTTAACTCCCCCTCCACTGGTGCAGACTTATCAGAAGGAGGTTCAACAGCATCTGGAGACTCAAGTACTTCATGTCCCTCATTTTCATCGTCCTCTCCGTCCTCATCCAAAAATTCATCCATATCAGCAGCTTCTTCCACTTCTTGATCAGCAGTGTCCAGTGCTTCAGCTTCGGTGCCTTGAGTGTTTCTGTTCAGGACCTCCTCATCCTCCAACGCAGGTTCACTTACTTCATGAATTTCGGCCACCGCATCCTTGGCCACCTGGGCGATTTCAGATATTATGTCCATATGAGTGGGTAGAGTCTCCCCCTCGATTCCTGCAGTCACAGTATCAGGAATTTCACCGGGGGAGGCTGCTGGAGATACTTCCTCTTGCTCTTCCACAGCAGGCTGCCCGATGCGCCGCTCCCATCGATCAAACACAGTAGCATCCATCTTTTTCAAGTAATGGAGAGGAACTCCTTTGCTCATGTCGAATTTGTCTCCGTTGAGCTGGTGGAGATATAGACTAATGATGCGGCCGAAGCTTGGAGTGCCCAGAGTGTCCTTGATCTTTTGGAACAGCAACTCCCCCCAGTTGAACCTCTTTCGGCAGACCACAGCTATGAGAATTTTGAACATATCTCCGGAGATATGATCATGGGAGCCTGGCTTGCAGATGAGTACTTTTCCTATGACGTCAGATAGGAGCTTCCCTTCTTCATTCATCTCTTTTCTCTTTACTGATCGAGTGCCTCTTGGAAGACCGCAGAACAAGAGGGTTCTGGCTTTGTCCTCGTCCTCCAGATAATCTTCCTGCTCCGAACTTGAGAGCTGCAGGTAGCGAGTTAGCTTACTGGCAGACATCTTTACTGTTGTCCCAGCCACCTTGCTCTTGATGATGGAGTCTCTATCTCGGAGTCTTGCGGTAGAGAAGAACTCCAGCACCTCTTTATCCAGGACTTTGCAAGGGTGCTCCAATATGAAGGTTAGCCCGGCCTCTTCCAGCATGAGAATGATATTCCGGAACTCGTCCGAGGCATGAGAGAATCCAGTGCGAACCAGCTCGCAGCCAGAAATCAAGCCTGCAGTAGTCCTTGGAGCCATTGAAGATCTAGAGAGAAGCCCTACTCTAAGCATTAGTGAACATTCAAAAAGAAAGCATCACTAGTGAGCGCGTCCAAGTGCGGGTGAGGAGAAGGTTACCTAAGGGCTTACACGGAAGAGAGTTGATGAGCTTCGGGAAGATCTTCGGTGGAAGGGAGAGTATCCTGTGGGATTCGGCCTAGCTATAGTCTCACGGAAGAAGATCCTGTGGGAAGAGTATCCTGTGGGAAACACAGCAGCGATTCGCTCACTTCGACGAGAGCGTCGGAGGGCTGCGGGTTTCGGCGAGAGTCGTCGGGATCCTTTCGAAGAGAACTTTGCGAGACCCTAGCGGGTGCTTAGGAGGAGACCTCACGAGCTGCTGCGAATCGGCGGAAGAACTCCTGCGGGTTGTCGGGAGAGTTCTTGCGGGAAGAATCGGCGAAGCTCCCACTGTGGTCACCAGGGTGTCGGGGTACTTGCTGCAGCGTGACGCGGGAGTTGTGAGGAAGGTGAAGGGTTTTGCGGGATTTAAACAATTCGGCGAAATTTGTCAAGAATGCGAAGGGTCTTGCGGTATTTGACTGATTCGGCTTTGTCAAATTCGGCGGGATTCAGGAGATTTGATTAATTCGGCTTCTGATACTATTTATCTGATTCGAAATTGAGGGGTCTCTTGACTAGGGATTTTCACATTTGAGAAGCTTGCAATATTTTAAAAATTTTCCGATGTCAAGTCAATAAAAAGAATGATAAATACAAGTATATTCTAAAGTCAATCTATTTGAATTTTACTGAGGTTTTTGCAAAGTCTTCTTAATGTCAATTGCATGTTGTCGAGATTTACAACGACATGTCTTCGTTAACCCTTTATTGAGGTGTAAAGGTTTGCATGCATCGAGTTAACCAATCCTTAGACGTGCATACATACACTAATATACAAAGAAGGATCTGTATATGATGATATATATAAGTATATATATTTTGAATGAGGATCCATCATGACACAAGTCCTTGAACTGATCAAAATTACCTGGGATTTTGGAGATTCATTGGCTTAGTCCCACAGGTAGAACACACCAGAAGCCCAATGTGAGTATGCTCAAACAGGTAGCACATCTGATATTGCAGATGCTTGTTCCACGTTAGCCTTGAGCCACCTACTGTCCAGATCCCATCGTCTTTACGGGGATCTAGACTACCCTGCAAGACAGAATTACTTTACCTTAGGAACCCAAATCATATTGGGTCCTAGGTTTCTATTAGCATAAGCACGCAACTGCCTTCCTTCAGAAAGCCTGTCTGGAAGACTGCCTCTGTCCCTATAATGTGGATAAGCCCTTGCTGTGGGCACAGAGAGGTTGTGCCAACAGTCAATGGCAAAGTGTCCCACTTTGCCGCAGCACCAACAAGGGTGAATGTTGTATCGCCGTTTTCGACCTGATCTAGTGACTGATGTAGTCACGGTCCTAGGTCTAAAAGGGATAGGGCATGTTCTTGTCGCACAAATTCCTCTTCCATCGAGGCATGAGGAAGGGTGGAATGAATGCATGATGTGAGCGTTATGAGGCCGAGAAGGTGGTGCCATTCTTTCAGGCATCTTCCTTGCTGAGGCTCCATGAAGCCTGACATCATGACTTCTACTCTCCCTATCCCGTGTCCTCGAATGGAGAGAATTCTTCTGTGAACTAGGACATGCAGATCCACACTTTGTTGTGGCAGTGGCCGTGAATACAAAGGGCTCAGAATGAGCCTTAGGTATTTCCTCATGGGTGGCCATGACGCCTCTTGCACTATGGACGTTTCCACATGGGGACAAATCACCCTTGCAGTGACCACGATTATTCCTATGGTCATACCTGAAGGCATGATGAGTTGCCTTCCCGCTTGGAGTGGGAGGTCGGAACACCGTTTCCCCATTTCTCATCCCTGGATAATCCGGGAGATCCACCCGGTTTCTTGTTTTCTCTTTATAGCATCAACTTTGGAAAAGTTAGATACTATACGTTTCTCATTATCTAGACTATTCTCTAGAGCTGAGATCTTAGAGTCCTTGACCTTGTTGGATGCTAATTGGAGAACCAACAAGATCTTCAGTCGAGCAATCTCTCGAGCTTGTTCCTCAGCAAGTAGATTGCTTTCCTGAAGGGCTTTCTTCAGGGAATCAGTATTTTCTGGAGGAGAGCAGTTTCTGTCTTCAAAAAAGTCGAAAGATATGGGGCAGGATGAAGATGATACCTTCTCATCTGAGTTATTGTCATTAGAATCAGTGACCAATGTTTCGTCCTCGTCGGAGCTGCTTTCCTCACTATCTTCTTCAGTCTCTGACAAGGATACTGGAGATCTGATGCAATCCGAAGGATCCTTGCATTCATCTTCAGAAGTGAGGACCCCCACATACGCCTCATCCTCTGATTGGCAGCATATTTCAGCTTTCTCTGACCCCCCCATCAGCTCTGAGATCATCATCCATAGAGATTTAGCCGTTGTACATTTTTCCAATCTAGAGCGAGAGGCTCCAGACCAGACATCCATGATAATTTGTCGAATCCTCTCGTCCAAGAGAAATAGAGATAGTTCCATCTCAGACATCTCAGCAATGCCCATGGGCACTTGGATCCTAGAGTCGGAGGTCTTCATGGGGATAAACGGACCCTCTTCCAGGATGAGGGATGCTCGTGGATCGATGGCATCCAGGTGAAATAACACTCTCATCCTCCAGATGGGATAATAATCCTTTGTGCATGCAGGGAGTTTGAGTGGCAATACGTCATAATCCAAATCCATGCTTCTGACACTGGTGGCAGGATTCTACTCAAGGTGTTAACCTTTTTGAAGAGTAACCTCCCTCTGATACCACTTGAAAGTCCACCTAGTGTCAGCTATGTGCACCTATGGGGGGGGGGGGGAATAGGTGACGTGTGGTTCTTTTGCGGAATTTACGGATGTACCTGCACAATAAAAACAACAAGCACAGCACACAGAATACACAGCAAATTTATAGTGGTTCCCCGACTTGGGTACATCCACTTTCCCCCTTCGACCTATCTCCCCAACAAGGGACGACTCGGTCACTTCTCCAACGGGATTGAAATCCAATCCCTTCACTAACGGAAGGAGCCCTTCCACACGTGAGAGTCAACACTCCCACAAACCGGGTTGCACCCAACCCTTACAACACGGAACAAAAGTTCCTTTACAACAAAAGTAAATATGGAATGTATATGAGATACAAACTTCTTTCGGAGACAACGGTGTTCCTCTTCGTTCGACGACGTGTTCTGAGGTCGATGAAGAGTCTACGACCTTGGTCTCACTTGGAGAGGATCTTCCCGGAACCGGCGGCGGCACACGAGCGGCGGCTAGCTTCGGGGTCGGCGGCTACGATGACGAGCGGTAGCTGCAGGACTTTGAGATCCAAACTTCATAGCGAAGCAAGCTCGGTCTTCCAACGGTCACACGAGGATCGGTCGTCTCGATCGATTCGGATGGGAAGTTTTTCCGATCAACAAATCGAGAGACAAAGGATCTCTGGATAGACGCGTGAGACACAAGCCTTGCTAAGCTTCTGTCACCGGAGATCGGGAAGAAGAGCGATCAGCAGCGGCGACCACTTGACGCGAGCGGCGGCGGCGGAGCGGAGCGATTTCGCGAATTTAGGGTTACGTCGCGGCTCGGTTTTCTTTTTCTCTTATCCGTAGATTTACTGTTCAAAATACCCATGTATTTATACCCTGTAGATACAACAAATTTGACCGTTGTGGGACCCACAGGTATAACCCCGAAATCCTGTTCAAACTGGTCCAAAGGCAGAATCTGGTTCAGGAAATTCCAGAGAAAACGCCAAGGAAAATTCGGCGAGAATCGCAGGCGATTCTCGACGAATCGACGAGAATCACCAAGTGATTCTCGACGATTCGTCGAGAATCGTTTGTGATTCTTGTCGAATCACTTATTGATTCTCAACGAATTTTACTTTGTGTACATGGGCTGCTTGGCCACTGGTTTGGCGAGAATCACAAGTGATTCTCGCCGAATCTTACTTGGCACCATTTTGAGGTGGCCAGAAGGAGTCGGCGAGAATCACTAATGATTCTCGTCGATTCGGCGAGAATCACTAGTGATTCTCGCCGATTCGGCGAGAATCACTTGGTGATTCTCGTCGAATTTGCCTTGGACGATTTTACGTCTTCCACCCAGGAGCTGCTCCTTGATCCTCCATGCTCCTTGTCTTCTCTTGCATATGAACGGCCCTGTACTTGAAAGTAAGTGCACTCCAATAGAGAGAGTACACATAGGCCAACACACTGATCTGCTCAACGAGGGATTACGTCGTGCAGACCCGTGTATATTGACCTACTGCACCCTGACATTGGTGTGCACTTAGCGTGGAGAAACTGCAAGTACAACTTGAAAAAGTTTCATCAAATACATTGTGAATTCATCTTAGCTTGACAGGGGGCTTCCTCAAATCTAGGTAATCGTGGATACAATACCCAACAGATGTGATTTTGGGAATGGACTGGCTAACGAAGCAGCGTGCCAGTATTGATTGTCTATCCAAGGTAGTGACCCTTAGAAGCGAAGGGAAGACAGAAGTCAAGTTTGAGGGTCTTAATGGAGTGGCCTGTTCCCTAATTTCAGCCATGCAGTTGATGCGGGCAGTTAACCAGGGTGGAGTAGCTCTTGTGGCATTATTAGAGGTTCGCCTCTCCAGGTTATCACTTGGGGAAGTGCCCGTAGTGACAGAGTTCAAGGATATGTTTCCGGATGAACTTCCTGGAGCGCCTCCTCGACGGGAGATCGACTTCTCGATTGAGTTAGTGCCAGAGGCACGACCGGTGTCACGTCCTCCATATAGGATGGCACCGAAAGAGTTGGCTGAGCTCAAGGTACAGTTGCAGGAACTGTTGGAGCAAGGGTATATCAGACCCAGTTCTTCACCGTGGAGCGCGCCGATATTGTTCGTGAAGAAGGAAGACGGTAGTATGTGGCTGTGCATAGACTACCGAGAGTTGAATAAACTGATTGTCAAGAATAAGTATCTGATTCCTCGGATAGACGACCTGTTCGACCAGTTGGTGGGGTCTGTAACGCCCCCGGTTTTTCTGTGTTTTGCTTGATCTTTTATTGGCGTTACGATGACGCATTTCCGGCCCTTCGCCGTTGTAGAGCGTGGTCTTAGATCTTTAGGTTCTTTGTGTAGCCTGGTTGTAGCCTGTTGGCAAGTTTCCCCAGCTAGCCGGAGTCTGTTTTGGTGACTCGGTTGGGCCTCTTAGGGAAATGCTTTTGTTTTGGCTTCGGGAGGTGTTAGCCCGAGTGTGCGATCGTCGGATGTTGTTTTCAACCTCACCATTGTTTTCGTAGCTTGGGTGTTTTGCTACAGTGCGAGTTTTGGTCGAAGTCCGAGATCGTTTGCTTTCACGTCGTTTCCACGTTTGTTATGTTAGTTGTAATGTTGGTGTGTTGTGTGTGGCCTGGTGTGGTCGAGCTTGTTAGGCTGGTGCCTTGTCTTTTTGTTTTGCTAAGGAGTTAGCAGTTTTTTTGTGTAAGTTTGGGTGACACGGCCTGGGTCACGGGCGTGACCCAGGGCGTGTCATGCTCGGGAAGAGCTCTCCTTTGTGTGGTCGATGAATTTCGGTCGACGGGTGTTTTTGGTAGGAACACGGCCTGTGACACGGGCGTGTCACAGGGCGTGTCCCCCTTCGGTTTGTCGAGCTGTGCTCGATGGTCGTCAGACGGTATTTTAGTGAGAACACGGTCGTGTCACGGGCGTGTCGTATCGGACATGGGCGTGACACGGGGCGTGTCTCTCTGTTCGACGATCAGCGCTTGACGATTATCGAGTGGTGTTTGAGTTGGTACACGGCCTGTGACACGGGCGTGTCACAGGGCGTGTCCCGTGTTTCGTCGAGATGAGATCGACGGTCGTCGAGCGGGTAGGTGAGTGACACGCCCCGTGACACGGGCGTGTCGGGCCGTGTCACGGGCGTGTCTGGGGCGTGTTCCGTACTTTTTCTCCTGAGAGCATCTTTTGTTGCCGTGAACCGTTTTCCTTCTCATTTCGTCGTTCCCGAGTCTGGAGAGTTTCCAACGGAGGGGTTTTGGGAGAAGGCGGTTGTTTTTGGGCCGGTGATTGCGGGAGGGAGCTCATTTTTCTCGTACGACACCGGATTTGGCTTGCTCTCGTCTAGATCTTCCCTTTCATGTAAGTTTTTCTTGATTTAGGGTTGATTCTAGGAGTTGAGAATTTCTGATTTCTTTTCTTCTTCCTCAAAGCTTCGTTTTGGTCTTCTAGGTGGCCGATCTTGCCGCCGGTGCCAAGCTTTGGAGATAGCTGTTGTTTTTCCTGGAGGTAGAGGCAAGTGGCTCCCTTGCCCTTGCCAAATTATTTCTAACCCTTACTCTGTTTTTATTTCCTGTGCAATACTTCTGTTTTCTTTATTTTCCTCCCTAGAAATTAGAGTAATAGGATGCCTTTTTCCTTCATTCCAGCCATGGGCCGCTTCATTACTTTCTACGTTTAAATCAATCTTTCTCTCTTTTTGTCTCGTTTTGGTGTACAGTGGGTAGCTAGAGTTAGGGTGAGACTGCGGTTAGTTGTAGTTTAGGTTTAGTTGCGGTAGCCCGGAGTAGATAGGATGGAAGGGAGGGTTGGAATTAAATTCCCAACTCTCTGTTTCCGCGTGTTGAGAGAGTTTAGGCTGCGGTTTTAACTAAACTTTACGTTTACCCTAAGTAGAAAGTGCTGACAGCGTTGAGTGAACCGAGTTCATTCAACGCCGTCATCCAACGTAGGTTTTGCGGCTAAGTATTTTGGGCGTCAAGTAAGTGGAGCTTACTCAACGCCGCGTTAAGTGGGCTCGACATTTCTGTATTGGGTTCGTGTGTTTCCTTAGGATTGTTAGTATGACTTTTCCCTATTCTCTAGGGGGTGGTATTGGGTGTTCAGCTAGTTTTTGCATGCCGAATCTTGGGTTGTGGCAGGTGGTGGAGTTTTGGTGCCTCTGGAGGGGTGGTTTTGTGTGGAGAGCTGTGGCCACCGCCTTTTGCCCCGGTTTGGGTTGGCGTGTGTGGGACCCTAAAGCTGCCACTGTTTGACCCCTTAGCCATTTTTGGATCTGGTTTCGGTTATGTATTCAGATCCATGTTTTGACTACTACCATTAACCCACGTGTTAGGACTGTTAGCTCCTTTTCTATTCTATGGCTTTTTCTTTTGGCATATATGTATATGTCTTGTTGCTATTGCAGGCTCTTTTGGTAGGGCATATTGCTTTTATTGCTCGCACTTGGTGTGCTTTGCTGTGCTTTAGACAGTGCTCTTTTCTTACTGTCATGCCCTTTCTTTTGCTTATAGCAGTTTGTTGCCAGGTTGGTAAACCCTTCTTACTTACTCATAAATCTAATGCTCTATTTACCTTTTTGATTATTTTCTTGAATGCCTCAGGTCCAGGTTTTAGCCAGTTCAGCAGCTAGGTCTTTTGGAGGGGCTTGTTGGTGGCCTCATGGGTAGCTGAGATAGCTGATCCCCGATTTTGTGAGGTAGTTCTTTACCTTTCTGTATAGACATACATACTCACCAGTGGGTTCGTGTCAGGTTGTTGACGCCCACTGGTGGCTTCTTGCGATGCTGGGCATGAACTTAAACTGCTATTTTTTTGCCTATTTGTGGTTGTTTACTTGCTTCTGGGAAGGATTTATGCTAGGTTGCATGTTAGATATTTTAAACCCTAAAAGCATTACTATATGTATCTCATGCATAACATATTTATAAAACCAAGACACTATTTTTCCTTAGCGTAAAAGACTATCTTTCATATATACTATATTCACTTTAGAGTCGTGCATACCATGAGTCGTCCCTCGGGGACACTTATGCTCATTTAGGGTGTCAACTTAATTGAACCAAAGTATTTTCTGCTGCGTATAAATATACTTTTAATTGTGGACTAGCTGATCCACCGTGCCGAGGGATACGACCATTCAATATAACTGGTTTTCTTTCATATTAATCAACGATTTTTCCTTAAAATCTAAAGTCTGGAGTTTTGCCTGAGCGTGTGCAGTTATCCCCTTCACAACGTGGTATCACGACACGTATTTTCTCTTGCTCTGATGCGGTGCAATCGTAGAGAAAATGCGGGTTGTGACAGTTGGTATCAGAGGGAGGTTACTTGACAAATGGTCAGGCAACCTTTCCCTTGTTTGCATTAGTGGTTAGCGTCATACCATACACACACCGATATGTCATCAGCACGTCTTGGCTAAAGCACGAACACTACACTCATGAGCATAAAGAAGTATACATGGTATATTATGTATTATGGGATGCATAATATGCGTTTGTATATGGATCCACCATAGGAGGCAACATGTGAGGGTTATGTAGTATGGGATGCATAACCTCACCACATGAATGCGGCTAGCACGTTTTCTTTTTTCGTTGCATGGGAATGTTATGTAGTATGGGATGCATAGCATTTTCATGTGTACGCCGCCCATGGCATGCATTGAATCCTTTTTAGAATGCATAGCACATCATGCATAACATAACATTTCATAAGCACAACGTGCCAAGCTAAAGATTTGCATGATAACATATGTACACACATGGTTTTGAGTCAAAAAGCATACAAATACATGTATTCATGGTTTAGGCACATGAGTTAGTATGATGGTGGTGAAGCATCTTAGGTTAAGCATAACATCATCATGGTAAAAACAAATCCCAGAGCAAGTTTTGCAATTGAAGTTCATATTTAAGTGTGTTTGTCTGTACCGGGTAGTTTTGTTCTAGCTGTTGGGCTGGGTTTTGTCTAAGCTTGTGTGATATTAGGATGGCGAGACGTCCTGCGACAAGATCGACTCCCCAATCAGAGGGTGAGTCGCCGGGAGCGTAGAGCGAGGCGTTGATAGAAAGCTTGCAGCAGAGTAATGAGGCCTTATCGAGACAGGTAGTGGATATCCAGGCTCAGATTCAATCTCTTGTAGCAGTGGTGGCAGGATGCACTTGGGAGTCATTTAAGGTGATGCTGTTAAGTAAGTTTCTGCCTTCTGTCAAGCGGGACCAGCTAATGAATGACTTCCTCCATTTGAAGCAGAGGGAACAAACAGTTAGTGAGTATGAGATTGAGTTTAGTAAGTTGAGTCGGTTTGCTCTTGGTCTGGTGAGTGTTGAAGCAGACCGAGTTAAGCAATTTCTGGGTGGACTAAGAAGCGACATTCAGCAGTTAGCGAATGCCTACGGAGCAGTCAGTTATTCCAGCGTGGTTGAAGCTGCCTTGAGAGTTGAGGCCATTGAGAATGCCAAGAATAGAGGCCAGCAGTTAAGGAAGGATAAGTGGAAGTCCGGTGGAGGGAAGAGCCCTCAGGAACCTGATGCTGTCTCGAGAAAGAAGAACAAAGAGGTTTGTAGTTTCTGTGGCCGGCCAGGCCACCCCTTTGAGAAGTGTTTCAAAAGGTTTGGAGCACAGAAGAAGGAACATGTGCACGCAATTCAGGGTGCTCCCAGAGGAGACTTGGTGTGTGCCTTGTGTGGAAGGAAGGGGCATGAGGCTGCCCGTTGCTGGTTAAAAGATAAGTCTATTTTCAGTGTGGGTAGAAGGGTCATCTCAAGACAATGTGCCCATAGTTCCAGCCTATTCTGCAGCCAGTTCCCCTCCAGGCTTTGCCACCGCCTCAGCAAATGGATAAAGGAAAGGGGAAGCTGAATGTGCTTTCAGCAGACGAAGCGCAGACTTCGACCTAGGCTATCTCAGGTTCGACTCCTCCCCAGCCGTTTTGTCATGTTCACTTTTTGGTTGTAGTTTTCGTTTTAGCATTTGTTGCCTTAGATGCGTGCGCTATTAGTAGGACGATTTAAGGTAAAGAACCTCTGGGCGTGCGTTCTCTTCGATTCCGACGCTACCCACTCATTTGTGGCTAGAGCCTTTGTGGAGCGGTTCAGTTTGGGCCTAAATCGTGTTGGCGGTGTCTTTTGCGTTAAGTTCCCCTCCGGTGACTCTGTGGTTACGGACCTGGGTGTCCTTGATTTGTCTGATTTTGTTGGGGGATTTTCTAGCCAAGGCAGATCTGAAGGTGATTTACCTGGAGGACTTCGATGTTATCTTGGGCATGGGCTGGTTGTCCAGGTACGATGCAGTTATCCAGTGCAAGGGTAAGCGCTTGGACTTCGTCAGAGACAACAGTCAGCTAGGGAGCGTTTATGGGTATTCTCTCCAGGAGTCTCCAGTCATTTCTGCAGTGCGTGCTCGGAAGTTACTCGATTCTGGCTGCTTTGCCTGTGTGGTCTCTCTTGTAGGGACAGTTGTTAGAGTGTCGCGTTTCGAAGAGATTCCTGTGGTGTGTGACTTCTCTGATGTGTTTTCTGATGATCTTCCCGGTCTTCCACCCGATCGAGATGTCGAGTTTGTTATAGATTTGGAGTTAGACACGCGTCTTATTGGAAAGGCGCCGTACCGGATGGCCCCGCGAGAGCTGGAAGAGTTGTGAATTCAGTTGGATGAGATGTTGACAAAAGGTTTCATAAGGCCGAGTTATTCACCTTGGGGTGCACCAGTGCTGTTCGTCAAAAAGAAAGATGGGTCGATGAGGCTATGCATCGACTATAGAGAGCTGAACAAGGTTACTATTAAGAACAAATACCCTTTGCCTCGGATTGACGATTTGTTTGACCAACTGCATGGTAGTGCCGTGTTTTCCAAGATTGATCTGTTGGGTTATTCTATGGGGTTGGCACAACGCTTGTGCACGCAGCGGAAAAATAAAACATCAAGAAAAACCCAAAGAGATGTGGATCGGGCCATGAACAGTTGAATCAAGAAGTTAACAAAAACTAGGCAAAAATTACCTCGGTGGCGTTGAGTCACAACTCAACGGAGGAGCTCCAAACTTTATCTTCTTGCTAGTGGCGAGTTCTACGTGGAATAGTATCCACGTTTCTGCAGAAGTCCACACGAGCGGGAGAACGCCGAGCTTTCCGTCACACGGAAGATCCGGAAAGGAGAAGACCGCACCTCGGCTAATCCACGGACTGCTAGGTCCGCGCCAGGAAGAGCAGCACCAGCGACAGTCGCCGGAGAAGAGGTGGCAGCGGAGCGAACGCGGCGGCAGAACACTTTCCGGCGGCGGGATCGAGATCGGCGGAACGATCGAGCGGAATCTTTCCGTCGGGGTCGATTCGCACAGTAGCCAAAAAGGATCTATCTCCGATAAAACCTAAGTGTTCTATTTATACTAGAGGTATAAATAAACCCAGGAAAATTGCTATTCGCAGACCACCCAGAACTAGGGTTCAGAATCGGCGAGAATGAATCGGTGAGAATCGGCGACAATCGACGAGAATCACTGAGCAGGTTCGGTGAGAATCATTCGACGAGTATCACATTGGATCGGCGAGAATCAGAGTACAATACTCGACGATTCTCGCCGATCGTCGAGCCACGCTCGACGACACATAATGATACTCGACGATCGTCGAGCCGCAGTCGACGACAATCGTCGAAGTAGTCGATCGTCGAGAATCAATCATTGATTCTCGACGATTCTCGTCGATCGGCGAGAATCAGGGAGACGATTCTCACCGATCGGCGGGAATCTGAAGACTATTCTCGACTAATGTCTTTGACCCTCGGACAACGAACCTAACCAGCCCTTCAAGGCAACCTTTGCCCAACCCGATGATCCTATAAGGCAACAATTTGCCCATAACCCTATTCAGGTCGGTGATTGGTAACTTTTAGCAACACAGTCAGTCATCCAATTTCTCCACATCTCTTATGTGCGACCCTGCAGGCTCATATTGCGTTGGCAGTGAGATTACATGTTTGACCACTTCCAGATCATCATGGTAACTCCAACAGACTCCCACTTGATCTCGAAAGTATCAAACCAAAAACCTCACAAATAATGAGCGGCATCTAGCAATGCATCATTGCTCCCCAAGCAATAAGAGTTAATAACTCATAAGCCTTTATGACCAATGTATCAGCGTTGTCTTTGTCCCTTTGTCCCTTACATCCGGAAAGAACTAGAGGCATGGACCGTGTCACCCTCGTAATAGCTCAATCCAAGTTTTCTTGATCCAGGACGGACTTCCAGAGAATGGTGAGTCCAATATCACATATTGGCTCAACCAAGCATGGCCATGCATTTCTCAGTCCAGTTCCATCAAGGGGCCCATGGATGCAACTCCTGTCATACAGGAGGACAAATTCCATATCTGCTCACACACAAACACCCAAATGATTCATAACATGCCCAACAACCACCCTTATCATCAACCTTTCTCAAGGAAGACTTTAGGTGGCATCAAAGCACGCTCTTCCTCACTTGATGAATGCTGTGACTTCAGGTCAAAGGACCACAACACCATTGTCAATTGAGACCTACTCGTGACACGATTGGATGACAATCCACAGAGTAGTCTCAGGTTGGGTCTGTCCAGTACAACTTGTTCACTAACAAGTACCCACTTGATGACTTGATATCACAATTTCATGACCTGTGAGAACCATTCATCAGTCAACACACGTGCTAGCCTTCATGTATCATCATCACCCTTAGCTTCTATGATGATACTCGACCAGGGACCTTTAAGAATGAAGCTTCAAATAAATCATGGGCTCTCACATTCAAGTCACGTACTTGATGTCCCATGGAAGCAAACATTCTAAGGGTATCTATTATGTTAACATTTAACTATCATATAGAAAAGACATAATAAAAGAACTTGCCATTAATTATAAAAGAAAGACTAGGTACACAGTTCATCATATGAACAGACAGCCAACAAAATACATATTTACATGCAATCCACAAGATCCTCGCTAGAGTTGATCGTTTAGGTATCGCATACCCATCGATCTAGTATGACCATCATGCTTTCTCTGCGCGAGAGGCTTTACCAGCGGATCCGCAATATTTTCCTCAGTCGGCACTCTGCAAATGTTTACATCTCCTCATTCGACAATCTCACGAATAAGATGAAACCGCCGGAGTATGTACTTGGAGCGCTGATGAGATCTAGGTCCCTTAGATTGTGCAATTGCACCATTGTTATCACAGTAGAGAACTACGGGACCAACAATGCTAGGAACTACATCAAGCTCGCCGATGAATTTCCTAATCCATACAGCCTCCTTCGCCGCATTAGCTGCTGCGATATACTCGGCCTCTGTGGTAGAATCAGCAACTGTCTCTTGCTTGGAACTCTTCCAGCTCACAGCTCCTCCATTCAGGCAAAACACAAAACCTGACTGAGACTTGGAGTCGTCTCGATCAGTTTGGAAGCTAGCATCCGTGTAACCACTTACAACGAGCTCTTCCTCTCCACCATACACCAAGAACACGTCCTTAGTCCTTCTCAAGTACTTCAGGATATTCTTGACTGCAATCCAGTGACACTCACCGGGGTCTGACTGATACCTGCTGGTCATGCTCAAAGCAAAGGAGACATCGGGTCGAGTAAATAACATCGCGTACATGATTGATCCAATTGCCGAAGCATATGGAATCAACTTCATGCGGTCCTTGTCTTCACAAGACTTTGGACATTGGTCCTTAGAGAGATTCACACCATGAGACATGGGCAAAAATCCTTTCTTGGACTCAAGCATGTTGAACCGCTTCAACACCTTTTCGATGTACGTACTCTGGGTCAAACCCATCAACTTCTTCGATCTATCTCTATAGATCTTAATACCAAGTATATAAGTCGCTTCACCCAAATCCTTCATTGAAAAGCAGTTCCCTAGGTTGTTCTTAACAACTTTCAGGGTAGGAATGTCATTCCCAATCAACAGTATGTCATCTACATACAATATCAGGAAAACAACAATGCTCCCACTGATTCGCTTGTAAACACAAGGCTCATCTTCATTCTTGATGAAACCAAACTATTTGATTTTCTCATCAAAACGAAGATTCCAACTTCGAGAGGCCTGTTTCAGTCCATAAATGGACTTATTCAGCTTGCATATTTTAGTGGCTTCATCTGGGGATACAAAACCCTCGGGTTGTGTCGTATACACTTCCTCAAGGAGGTTTCCATTAAGGAAAGCCGTTTTGACATCCATCTGCCAGATCTCGTAGTCATAATACGCAGCAATAGCAAGCAATATCCTAATGGACTTTACCATGACAACAGGGGAAAAGGTCTCATCATAGTCAATACCATGAATTTGCTTGAAACCCTTAGCCACTAGTCGCCCTTTGAATGTCTGTACATTCCCATCCATATCGGTCTTCTTCTTGAAGACCCACTTGCACCCTATGGGTCGTACCCCTTCTGGTGGTTCCACCAAGTTCCAAACTTGGTTTGCATACATGGAGTCCATTTCGGATTTCATAGCCTCAAGCCATTTGTCGGAGTCCGGTCCATCCATAGCCTCTTGGTAGGTTGCTGGCTCATCATCATGATCCATAAGCAACACATTACCTATTTGAGACACGAGAAATCCATATCTCTCAGGCTCTAACCTCGGTCTACCAGATCTACGTAGGACTTGTGTTCCCTGAGCAGGTTGTCTAGCTACAACATCTTGCAGTCCTGTCTCAAAATCCAATTCCGGTTCATTCACTACATGTGGTTCTTGAACTTCTTCAAGCTCTACCTTTTCAGTCTTTCTTGATAAGAACTCTTTCTCCAAGAAGACACCAGTCCTTGCGACAAACACTTTGCCCTCAGACGGTAGGTAAAAGTAATACCCTTTCATTTCCTTAGGATATCCCACCAGATAACATTTATCCGATTTGGGTTCCAGCTTGTCAGGCATTTGACGTCTCACGTATGCCTCACAGCCCCAAATTTTAATGAACGATATACTAGGACGCTTCCTAGTCCATATCTCATATGGTGTCTTCAGAACCGTTTTCGTTGGAGCGCGATTCAATGTCATTGCAGCAATCTCTAAAGCAAAACCCCAAAAGGAAACAGGCAAGTCTGCATGACTCATCATCGAACGTACCATGTCTAACAAAGTACGATTTCTCCTCTCAGACACACCATTATGTTGTGGCATCCTGGGTGGAGTGAGCTGTGATACAATACCACACTCTTTCAGATGATCACGGAACTCATGACTCAGGTATTCGCCACCTCTATTAGATCGGAGTGCTTTAACCCTTTTACCCAACTGGTTTTCTACTTCATTCTTGAACTCTTTGAACTTTTCAAAGGTCTCGGATTTGCACTTCATAAGATACACATATCCGTATCTACTGAAATCATCAGTAAATGTAACAAAGTAGAAATACCCACCTCTAGCCATGGAACTCATGGGTCCGCATACATCACTATGTACAACACCCAAGAGATCCTCAGCCCTCTCAGTATAACCAGTGAAAGGAGCTTTAGTCATTTTGTCTAACAAACAAGACTCGCATCGCTCAAATGATTCATAATCAAATGAGTCCAAAAGTCCATCTCTATGGAGCTTGGATATGCGCTTCTCGTTGATATGACCCAAACGACAATGCCAGAGAAAAGTAGGGTTCGAGTCATTTATTCTTAGTCTTTTATTATTTTCTACATTACAGATCAGATGGTCCAAGTTCAAAACGTAAAGACCATTAAACAATTGGGCTACAGCATAACAAACATCATTCTTAAATATAGAACAACAATTGTTCTTAATTATAAAAGAAAATCCAATCATGTCCAAACATGAAATAGATATTATGTTTCTAGTTATCGCCGGAACAAAATAACAGTTATCTAGTTCTATTACAAGCCCACTGGGCAAAGAAAGTTGGTAAACTCCTACGGCTACAGCAGTAACTCTTGCTCCATTGCCGACGCGGAGGTCCACCTCCCCTTTACTCAACAATCTTCTCCTTCCCAGTTCCTGCACATTTGTACAAATGTGAGAACCACATCCGGTATCCAATACCCAAGATGAAGGAGCAGAAAGGTTTATCTCTATAACGTAAACATTAGAAGCGGAAGTCATACCTCCCCTCAATTTCTGCAGACCCTCAATATACGAAGGACAGTTCCTCCGCCAATGACCAGCCTTGCCACAGTGGTGGCATTTCCCTTCCTTCACCGTACTCTTCTTCTTGATCAGTGCTTAAGACTTGGGCTCAAGATATGACTTAGGTCCTACCTTCGTCTTCTTAGAGCCCTTGGCTTTGCCCTTGCCCTTATGCACCATCAGTATGGGGCTGGCAGGCTTGGCCTTCTTCATGTTGATCTCGGCAGTTCTTAACATGCCTAGGAGTTCGGGCAGTGTCTTGTCTATCTCATTCATATTGTAGTTCAAGACAAACTGCTCATAACTGTCTGACAACGATTGTATGATCAGATCCGTGGCCAACTCTTGACCAAGAGGAAAACCCAGCCTTTCAAGGTTCTCTATATACCCAATCATCTTGAGTACGTGAGTCCCTACTGAGTCTCGAACTCCCATCTTGCACTGAAACAACGCTTTAGTGATGTCGAACCTCTCTTGACGAGCCTGCCCTTGAAACATTTTCTTGAGGTGCTCGTCAATCTCCTTGCACCCCATGTTCTCATGTTGCTTCTGAAGCTCAGAGTTCATGGTGGCAAGCATAAGGCACTCGACATCCAAAGTATCATCAGTATACTTCTTATAAGTATCCTTCTCAGCACGGGAAGAATTCCCGGTCGGCACCTCGGGGGCTTCTTCTTCCAAGACATAGAGCTTTCGCTCTTGCCTGAGAACAATTCTCAGGTTCCGATACCAGTCCATATAGTTTGTCCCGCTGAGCTTATCCTTCTCAAGGATGGCTCTCAGAGATAGCGTGGAGTGTGAAACACTTGCCATGGAATTCTACAAGAATTTATGCAGAATAAAATCAGTACCTAAATTTCAATTACAATTTATTCTAATCAGGACTTCAATTAAAATACTCCCACTATTCTATTCAAAATGATAGCCCTCACTAACAATTCAGAGAGTTCATGTGAGCTACTCTCTTAGTGGACAAGATCCGTATTTCACCAACACAATGAGTCCGCTTTGGCGTTCCTCTCACGATGTGGTTATTTAGGTAGGCAACGCTTGCCAATTGTGTAAGACCCCCCTCCCCCTTACCAAGGAGGGCTACCGGATCTTATGCCCAGAACCGCCGTCTTACGGTGGCACTAACTCACGGGTTAGTCGACACCGCAATACGCCGATTCTGCCGGCTAGAACGATCGTTAACCTGTAGGCCAATATGAGAAATAAGAAGTAAAACTGAGTATAAAATGCCATCAGTCCACAAGTCACAGTACAATCATA
This sequence comes from Platanthera guangdongensis, assembly GCA_039583875.1. Classification (NCBI taxonomy): domain Eukaryota; kingdom Viridiplantae; phylum Streptophyta; class Magnoliopsida; order Asparagales; family Orchidaceae; genus Platanthera; species Platanthera guangdongensis. The sequence goes on along the minus strand of CM077166.1, from coordinate 143,176,117 downwards.
TAAAGGAAATGAATAGTACAATAGTCCACAGAATAGTACAAAAAAAGAGTAAAAAAGGGCTTATGCCCAGTACATCAAATCTCTCTCTCACAAAATCATAAATGCGGAAGCTATGCTAGAATATCGCTCTCGTCCCACCTGAGGACGCACAGTAGTGGTAGTAGCCTGCTGAAGTGGTATCTGCTCCTCATGCCCTGCCTCCTCGACGTGCTGGTGCTCCATCTCCACGGGCTCCTAAAAATAGTTTGTCACCGACCATTAGTCAAAAAGACTAAGTCGTTTCCTCCGCACCTCGCCCCGCAGCTCCTAGGCACCGAGCGGGAGGACGAAGCGGAGGACAACAAGGGGTAGCAAAATGGAAGCAGGTGACAATATCTAACTAATGATGTAATAAGTACTGTAGTTCTACTCTAGCAATTCTATGTACGGTACAAGTAACAAGTAAGAGTAGTGCAATAATGAAAAGTAAAGAAGCAGCAGTATGAATAAGTAAATAAGCTAAGCTACCACTATGCTATCATCACAAACGTACCCTAACTTATATAAATGCCCATACAAATATATAAGTTAGGATTTCCAGGAAATTTAACTTATCATATAAAAGAGCCCATACTAATTTATATGATAAGGATCTATGAAGCGTATGACCTAATTTGAATGAATGATATGATGCAATTTTATGCGCAGGCAAGTGCAACTCACACACAATGACTCTGTGATCACAGACCTTTAGTTCCTACTTTTTGAGAGCTAGCATCACTCTCGGGTACCACCGCTGTGGCTACGGCAGCAGCGGAGCGGGCGTCTCCGCTTCTAGACCGGTATGCACACTACCAAGCCTTAGACCCCTCTCATACGCCTCTGTACACGTCCAAGGTGCACTCTAGAGTCTCGCGTACGTACTTTGCTGACAAACCCGTCAGTCTTGTTGGGTCGGATGTGTGTTATCGGGGGTCGTCCTCCAGACCGCAGTGTAAAACAACCCACTGGCCCCTCTAACTCCCACAACCGCCTGGTGCACCGTACTGCCATCGGTGTGACGAACGGCCAGTACCGCATGCCCCGCCACGATATTTATGCACATGCAAGTAATTCATACCGAGCCTTCCGCTCGCAGGACAAAAACCCGTCCTGAATCCCTCAAACCCAAAACCCGGGTGAGAACGCACATCAGTGCCTTTATGCCAACTCCCTCAAACCCCAAAACGGGTGAGCATATATCATGAATCTCTCCAACCCCACACGGGCGAGAAGGTACGTCAATGTCCTAACCTATTATACTACTCTTGTCTACAGTTTATTATACTTAGAGATTTAAGGTTAATCCCAGGGCTGCCCCCGGTATTCCCTGTGAAGGGCTCTCAAGGGGCACTAGGAACTGTGTTGGGATTACGCCCAGCGTTCCCTTTCGCAAGGATATTTATTTTAGTTGATAGCTACCCATGTATCTTCCCAGCTCTCCTTATTGCTTTAGTATAACCCTAGTAACTTAAGGTATTACCGGGAAAACGACGGTCTTCCGCCGATCCCCGCTCCAGTTGCTAGCTAAGACTTGCATTTAATCTCTCACTAAGACAACTCTACCCACCAGGGTTACTCATGTTGGACTCTCTCTTATTTCTGCCGATAATCAATCCCCTGGTAATTCCCTTAAGGCAGGACCTATTTGTGTTATATGCAGACCATGACCTATGCCTACCCTAGAATTGTGATCTTCCAAAACTTAAGGCATCTTGCCTCTAAATATTTATCCTAAGGTATTATGGACTAAGGGAACTACCCTAAGGATTCTCTTAATTTTTCTTGGCCAAATAGTCATTTAATTAATTCTTTTAATTCGAATGCTAGGTCACTTTACACATGAAGTGGTTTGATTAAGCATCCACTGACCTAGGGAATTTTTCCTGAGAGGTATATTGACAAAATATTACTGCCTACAGAATTTTATAATTTTCATTAAATTATTTATTATCATTTTCAATTTAATATCAATTTCACAAAAATTCCATTTTCCAAATGAAGTATAAGCATTATATACTCAAAAATTCCAGAAAAATTACAGAGCCTTTAGAACACTAATTTATGGCTATTGACAGAGAATCATCAACATTTAGTGTAAGATGGCCTATGGGATTCCAATATAAGATATTTACCAAAATGCCATTATACTAATTTAACACAAGTAATGCATCCATTAAATTCTGAGAAATTTGTGATAAACTTATAACAACATTTTGTAACAGTAGAATAAATTCCAAATTTTTCAGAGATATAAATCCATCATTTCAAGAATTATCATGATAAGGGTAAAATGGGAAATTTAGGGCATCTACTCCAAAGTTCTTCAAAACAGAGAAATCATAATTTTCCTAAGTCAAATGTGATGTAATCTATGCTTTGGCAAAGTTGTTTGGATTTGTACTTGAATAAATCCTATTTTCCAATTTTTAATGCCAAAATAGTTATTTTTAAATTAAATTCCAATAAATGGAATTTTGATTCCAAAAATTCCCTTATTTATTTGAGGAGTGAAATTTACCCTAATGAACCACTGTAAATAATTTCATGACTCATGAATGTAACCATTGGACTAAATTCACCAAATTGCATTTTTGCTATTTGCACACCAAGGTTAAACATAGGCTAGCACATGCAAGTGGATTCCCCAACATGAAGTGAACCCAAGGTGCTGAAAATTTTATCATGCACCAAGGATGACCCCACTGACCCACCACCAAAATTTGGGGCCATGGGGAGGAGTAGAACTCCATATATGTCATTTATTTAAATTTTGATATTTTACCAAAACCTATAGGAAAATATTTTCCAAAAATTCCTAAATTTTGGCAGGAGGTAAGTAAGCCCTAATCATGCATGTGCCCAAAATTTGGGGTCATGGTGACTAATATTGAGACCAGGGCATCCAATATAATGTTTGACCTAGTCTAGGACCAGTCCTAGGAGAAATGTCCTACAGGACTGTACACTACACCAAAATGTATGTTTATGGTGGCATTTTAAAGGTAAGACCCTAGGCTACAGTTTGCATTAAGGGTCTAAGGTCTGGAAATGCCTCTAGGAGGCCTATATTTAACATGCAAGGTAACTGAAAAAGTGTGACAGAAATGTTACTATTCAATACATTAATTAAAATGAATTATTTATTCTGTAGCACGAATCTTGAAGTAAGATCCAACGGGATCTGGTCGTCGTCTACCTCCAGCCAATGGCTGAGATCGAGCCGGCCTGGAGCGACTTTGCCGGCGATTTCCGGCCAGCTGAGCCACCACCACCGCCGGCGGATATCGCCACCACCTTCGTTAAGGTGGGGGCTAGCGTTTCCCGGCGGTGGGGCCGCCAGAGTTGGCTCCTCCGGCGAACCCGAGCAAGAAAAGAAAAGCTCGAATTTCTCCATTTCCTCTCATGGCATCGGGCTCGATTGAGCCCGATATCTCCCTAGTTCGATCTAGAAAGTTAGTACGGGAAGAGGTGAGGTGAAACGCACCATAATCGGGGCTTGGCTGCGGGTCAGGCGGCGGTTTGCCGTGGTGGTGGTGCGCCGGCGAGCTCCACCCCGAAAGCTCAAATCTCCACCGTTCTCCATGATTAAACAGTCGAACTCCACTCCTTTCAGCCTTCTGGAACTAATGGTGAGGTTTGTTTGGACTGAGGTGGCCTATAAGTGGAGATAACTCCAATGATAGCTCGGTTTTGAGCTTTGGAGATTTCACCCAGCTGCCATGTGGCTCACAGCCCTGGTTTCCTGCTGGAAATGAAAAGGGGAGGTCAGCCACTTGGTTTTGGGCAGCCTAAGTCAGCTGATGGGGTGGCCATGTGGCCACCATTTCCTTCATTCCTCTTTCTCTCTCCTCTTCTCCTAAAATTTCCAATTTTACCCCCTTGCATGTATTCTCTCTCCTGATTTAGAGGGGTAGGGTTGGTCTTGTTCACTTGGGCTGACTATGGGCCAATTTTGGTGGGCTTGGTCCAAGGGGGAATGACTTGGCCTTCATTTCATTCCTTAGGTCAAATTGTTGACCAATTTGACTTTTGGGGTTGACTGGTCAACTATGGTGGGTGGACTGACCCCACTTGGTGGAAATGGGTCTAGTGGCACCACCCAACTTGGTTTGGGTCAAGGGGGTGCCCCACTTAGGTTAATTAGGCCTATGGGTGTGGGTTTGACCAAATTAAGCCCAAGGTTGACCTTGGTCAACTGGGGTCAAAATGTTGACCCAGTGACATACCCTAGGGTCCACTTAGATTGTTTTTAGGGTTAGGGCAATGTGGTGGGGTCATGGTGTGGCTAGGGTCCCCACTTAGGCTAGTTTGACCTAGTTTGACTATGGTCTTATAGTGGGCCCCACATGGCTACCACCCACTACCTAGGGTCAAACCTAGTTGGTCTCCTCAAATCTCACCCCATGCCTAACCCAATCTAAGTTGAGTGGTCTAAAAGTAACATGGGATGTTACAAATTCCAATAAACAAGAAAATAATTTCGTCCCCGAAATTTAAGTTCGGGTCTACGGGGTTCTAATTGCAAGAATTATCAAGAATCTTAAAAGCATAATTTAAATGTACCTGATGCGAATAGCTCCGGGTGTTGCTCCAGCATCAGATCTCTCGGCTCCCAAGTGTGCTCTTCCCGTCCATGGTTGGACCACAGCACCTTCACAAGGGGAACCTTCTTCTTCCGCAACACTCGGATGGCTGTATCGTCAATCCGGATCGGCTCCAATCTCACTGATCTGTCAGGCTCTACTGGTCCGGTTGTAGTAGTGATGTGCTGCTCCGGCCGAAGGAGAGATCTCCGTAAGGAAGAGACATGGAAGACGTCATGTAGTGCACCCAACTCCGGTGGCTGCTGCAGTCGGTAAGCTAAGGGGCCGATCCGCTCCAGGATCAGGTAGGGCCCCATGTATCGTGGACTGAGCTTCTTGTGCCTCCGCACCCGTGAAACACCGTGTACCGGACGTATCTTCAAGAATACCCTGTCTCCAACCTGGAACTCCACCTGCCGGTGCCGAGCATCATAATACTTTGCCTGCCTGCTCTGGGCCTCCAGTAGCCGATCCCTGATCAATCGAATCTGAGCCTCAGTGTCCTCTATATAATCAGATCCCAGAGCCCTGGTATCCACATCCTGTACCCATGATAGCGGTGTCCGGCACCTCCTCCCATAAAGAGCCTCGTACGGAGCCATCCTGATGCTAGCCTGGTGGCTGTTATTATACGAGAACTCGATCAATGGCAGCAGCCTCTCCCAAGGCCTCCCCGTATCCAATATGCATAATCTGAGCAGGTCCTCCATGGTCCGGATGGTCCGCTCGGTCTGTCCGTCGGTCTGCGGGTGGAAGGCGATACTAAAAGTAAGCCGAGATCCCAAGTAAGCATGCATGGACCTCCACTCGCTCGAAGTGAACCGACCATCACGGTCTGAAACAATAGTCCTGGGGATACCATGATATCTGATGTACTGCTCCACAAATAGTCTCACCAGGACTGCAACTGGGGCATCCATCCGAACTGGAATAAACCGCGCTACCTTGGTCAACCTGTCCACTATAACCCATATAGAATCATGCCCAGAGTGGGAGCGAGGCAATCCGTGTACGAAGTCCATAGCAATGTCCTCGAACTTCCACTCTGGAACTGGCAGTGGCTGTAGTAAACCTCCCGGGCTCTTGCATTCCGCCTTCACACGCTGGCAGGTCTCGCAATGGGTCACAAAATCCGTGATCTCCCTCTTCATCCCGGGCCAATACATAGATCTCCGCAAATCTGCCCACATCTTGGTGATGCCGGGGTGTACTGAATATCTCGAGCAATGTGCCTCCCGGAGTATGTCCTACCGGATACTGCCTCCTGCTGGTATGTAGATGCACCCACGGAACCGAAGAAGATCATCCTGCAACGTGTAGTCCTCGACCTTGCCCCTCTCTAGGGCACTGAAAATCGGCTGTAACGCAGCATCCAGCCTCTGATGTGCTCGGATGCGCTCCTGTATATCATCGCAGCTGATCACTGAGCTCAAATACTCTCTATATACCACTGGCTCGGTCTCGGACACCACGGTAATGTGCATGTCCTCCATCATCTGAAGCAGCTCTATGGACATCAATCGGGGCTCCGGTCCAGAAGTGCCGGCCCTCCTGCTCAAAGCATCCGCAACCGTGTTCGCTTTTCCCGGATGATAGTGGATCTTGTAATCATAATCACAGAGAAACTCCAGCCACCTCCTCTGTCTCAGGTTTAGGTCCTTCTGAGTATCGATATACTTGAGATTCTTGTGATCTGAGAAGATGTCACAATGAATCCCATATAAGTAATGCCTCCATATTTTCAGGGCGAAAACCACAGCCCCGAGCTCTAGATCAAGTACTGGATAATTATGCTCATGCTTCTTCAACTGTCGCGAAGCATAAGCGATAACGTGTCCATGCTGCATCAAGACTGCACCCATCCCCTGATAAGAGGCGTCCGTGTAGATCTGGAATCCTTCTCTCCCGGATGGAAGCGCAAGAATAGGGGATGAGATGAGTCGGTCCTTCAGCTCCTGAAAAGCCGTCTCACACCGCTCTGACCAAACAAAATCTGCATCCTTCTTCGTCAAGGACGTGAGGGGGAGTGCTATCCTCGAGAACCCCTCCACGAACTTGCGGTAATAGCCTGCTAGTCCCAAGAAACTGCGGATGTCAGATGCGGTCTTCGGCCGTGGCCAATCCCTCACCGTCTCTATCTTGGCTGGGTCCACAGCTAACCCAGCCCTACTGATCGTGTGCCCCAGGAAAGCCACCTCCTGCAACCAGAACTGGCACTTCGAAAATTTTGCATACATCTGTGTCTCCCTCAACCTCTGCAGGACATGTGCCAAGTGCTCCGTATGCTCCTCCTGAGTCCGAGAATAAATAAGGATGTCGTCGATGAATACTATCACGAAGCGATCTAAGAAAGGCTCGAAAACACGGTTCATCAGACTCATGAATGTAGCAGGAGCATTCGTGAGCCCAAAAGGCATCACCGTGAATTCGTATAATCCATAGCGCGAACTGAAAGCCGTCTTCGGTATGTCTTCTTCCCTGATACGGAGCTGATAATAGCCGGATCGCAAATCTAACTTGGAGAACCAGAATGCTCCCTGTAGCTGGTCAAATAACTCATCTATCCGAGGCAGAGGATAGGTGTTTCGGACCGTCAACCGGTTCAGCTCCCGGTAATCTATACATAATCGCAGTGATCCGTCCTTCTTCTTCATAAATAGAACTGGCGCTCCCCATGGCGATGAACTAGGCCGCACAAATCCTGACTCTACTAGCTCCTGTAGTTGAGTCCTGAACTCTGCTAACTCCCTAGGAGCCATCCTGTAGGGTGCCCGGGACACCGGCTTCGCTCCCGGTACCAACTGAATCCTGAAATCCAAATCTCTAGCAGGCGGTAGCCCGGGCAATTTTTCCGGGAATACGTCGGCGAAATCCCGAACCACCGGAATATCTGAGATAGTCGCCTCTGTTCCCACCATCTCGAAGCAGACAATATAGACTTCTTCACCCTGCTCATGGGCCTTCACAGCCTGTATAGAAGATAATAGTAGGTGGCAGATAGGCTGGATACCTTCAACGATAACATGAGAGTCGCCATGTCTCAGCGTGATCCTCCTGGACGGACAATCTATCTGGGCATGGTTCCGGTGCAACCAGGCCATGCCCAAGATCAAGTCAAAGTCCTGCAGCTTCAGAATAGTCGCCGGCGCCTCAAATGCCTTGCCGCCAATCTCGGCCTCCATGTCACAATGTGCAGTAGTCCGCAGCTCTGACCCATCGGGTAGGCGTACCCTCATCTCTAGTCCAGGGAACCTCTCCACGCCTTCGAGTCCGTCGATGAAGGCCTCGGATACGAACGAGTGTGACACACCCGTGTCGAAAAGAGTATGGGCAGGCTTGCCGCTGATCATGACTATGCCTGAGGTTTGTTTATGTGAAAGTTAATTGTTGTCCTATGGTTCCAGGTACTATATATATATCATTGAAAAATTCAAGAAAACTCATAATTAACTTCAAGTACCTGTGATGACCTCCTCGGGATTCCTCGGCTCTGTGAGGTCCAAGGCGTATATCTGCTCCTGCTCGCGCCTCCTGCCATGATATCCCCGACCTCGGCCTCGTCCTCGGCCTCGTCCTCGGCCCTGCTGTACTGGGGCCACTGGAGGTGGAGGAGGAGGAGGGGGATGGAATCGGTGCGGGCACTCCGACCTGATGTGCCCAGGCTGGCGGCATCCGTAACAAACCACTTGTCGGTGGCCTCGGTCATCCTGTCTCCTCGGATCATGTATCTGTAGAGGTGGGGGAGCCAAAGCTGGAGGAGGCCCCTGCTCCTGCCTGAAGTTGGGACGACGACGTCCCCCACCCCTCCTGTATCCAATGGTCCTGCCTCTCTGAGAGCCCCTACTGCCCTCACCTGATGTCGATCCATCAAATGGTCTCTTCCCTCCGGCTCGCACCATCAGCTGGTCAGCCTCCAGCTTCTTCGCCATCTCGATGATCTGCCTGGATGTGCCATGAGAAATGAACAACAGAGCCTGCCTCAGATCATCCCTGAGGCCCCGGTAGAACCTCTTCGCATACCTCCTATCGTCGGTGTCCTGAATCCCCGCGAACCTGGCCAAGTGGGAGAACTCTCTCTGGTACTCTATCACTGATCTAGTCCCCTGCTTAAGGTTCAGAAACCTCTCCTCCAAAGCATCTCTGTCCGTAGCAGAGACGAAGTGTTCCAGGAACACATCGCCAAACTCCTCCCAAGAAATCTCTGACAGCTCAAAGTCCGCATAGGTAGTCTCCCGGACTGACTTCCACCATCTCTTCGCGTGGGCCTCTAGCACGGAGGTGGCTAGAGGTACTGCCTGGCCGACTGGGCAGCTGATGCCCGCTAAGATCTCGTGTATGGCCTCCAGCCATTCTTCCGTCTTCACCGCATCCTCTGTCCCACGGTACGTCGGTGGGGACAGGCTCTTGAATGCACTCAGCCAGCTCGACCCCGGATTTGGCTGTGGAGCCGGGACTTACTGGGCTCTAAAGGCATCCAAAATCGCCGTCAGGGTCTGCCCCATCTCCGTATGTAGGAATGGAGTGGCAGCTGGAGGGGGAGGAGCCACATTTTGCGGTGCTGCGACATGTGGAGGTTGCATAAAGGTAAGGTTAGAGCAAAATTGGCCTAACAAATTGTACTTTGTGGACCATTTATGTGACTTTACACATGGGCACACCACTGCTTCCGCTGCATAGTTTGTCCGCAAACTAATGCTGGGGCGGGGGTGGTCCCATGTTGTGGACTTCTTTCTCATATGATCGTTGTTCAAGTGATACCAGTTTGTAAGACCCCCCTCCCCCTTACCAAGGAGGGCTACCAGATCTTATGCCCAGAACCGCCGTCTTACGGTGGCACTAACTCACGGGTTAGTCGACACCGCAATACGCCGATTCTGCCGGCTAGAACGATCGTTAACCTGTAGGCCAATATGAGAAATAAGAAGTAAAACTGAGTATAAAATGCCATCAGTCCACAAGTCACAGTACAATCATATAAAGGAAATGAATAGTACAATAGTCCACAGAATAGTACAGAAAAAGAGTAAAAAAGGACTTATGCCCAGTACATCAAATCTCTCTCTCACAAAATCATAAATGCGGAAGCTATGCTAGAACATCGCTCTCGTCCCACCTGAGGACGCACAGTAGTGGTAGTAGCCTGCTGAAGTGGTATCTGCTCCTCATGCCCTGCCTCCTCGACGTGCTGGTGCTCCATCTCCACGGGCTCCTAAAAATAGTTGGTCACCGACCATTAGTCAAAAAGACTAAGTCGTTTCCTCCGCACCTCGCCCCGCAGCTCCTAGGCACCGAGCGGGAGGACGAAGCGGAGGACAACAAGGGGTAGCAAAATGGAAGCAGGTGACAATATCTAACTAATGATGTAATAAGTACTGTAGTTCTACTCTAGCAATTCTATGTACGGTACAAGTAACAAGTAAGAGTAGTGCAGTAATGAAAAGTAAAGAAGCAGCAGTATGAATAAGTAAATAAGCTAAGCTACCACTATGCTATCATCACAAACGTACCCTAACTTATATAAATGCCCATACAAATATATAAGTTAGGATTTCCAGGAAATTTAACTTATCATATAAAAGAGCCCATACTAATTTATATGATAAGGATCTATGAAGCGTATGACCTAATATGAATGAATGATATGATGCAATTTTATGCGCAGGCAAGTGCAACTCACACACAACGACTCTGTGATCACAGACCTTTAGTTCCCACTTTTTGAGAGCTAGCATCACTCTCGGGTACCACCGCTGTGGCTACGGCAGCAGCGGAGCGGGCGTCTCCGCTTCTAGACCGGTATGCACACTACCAAGCCTTAGACCCCTCTCATACGCCTCTGTACACGTCCAAGGTGCACTCTAGAGTCTCGCGTACGTACTTTGCTAACAAACCCGTCAGTCTTGTTGGGTCGGATGTGTGTTATCGGGGGTCGTCCTCCAGACCGCAGTGTAAAACAACCCACTGGCCCCTCTAACTCCCACAACCGCCTGGTGCACCGTACTGCCATCGGTGTGACGAACGGCCAGTACCGCATGCCCCGCCACGGTATTTATGCACATGCAAGTAATTCATACCGAGCCTTCCGCTCGCAGGACAAAAACCCGTCCTGAATCCCTCAAACCCAAAACCCGGGTGAGAACGCACATCAGTGCCTTTATGCCAACTCCCTCAAACCCCAAAACGGGTGAGCATATATCATGAATCTCTCCAACCCCACACGGGCGAGAAGGTACGTCAATGTCCTAACCTATTATACTACTCTTGTCTACAGTTTATTATACTTAGAGATTTAAGGTTAATCCCAGGACTGCCCCCGGTATTCCCTGTGAAGGGCTCTCAAGGGGCACTAGGAACTGTGTTGGGATTACGCCCAGCGTTCCCTTTCGCAAGGATATTTATTTTAGTTGATAGCTACCCATGTATCTTCCCAGCTCTCCTTATTGCTTTAGTATAACCCTAGTAACTTAAGGTATTACCGGGAAAACGACGGTCTTCCGCCGATCCCCGCTCCAGTTGCTAGCTAAGACTTGCATTTAATCTCTCACTAAGACAACTCTACCCACCAGGGTTACTCATGTTGGACTCTCTCTTATTTCTGCCGATAATCAATCCTGTTGAAGTTGGAGACCGGGCGGTCTGTCTTGGCGGGTTAGAGACCGCGCGGTCTGGCGGTTTGACTCGGCGTCTTGTAAACCGGGCGGTCTAAGCAATCTTCACAGGCGACCTCTCTGCATCTCTTATTGTAAGCCGTGCGGTTAGTGCTTCTGTCTAACCGCGCGGCCTGTGCGGTTTACTTTGTACAGTCCGCTTAGCTTGTAAATTTTAGTCCCACATCTCTTATTTGTATTCTCTCTTCTCTCCTCCATTCTATATAAGGGAGGGCATACCTTTGTAATAGTTATCATTTTTGGATAATAAAATTTCGATTATTCAAAAGTTTATTCGGCTTGTTCTCTTCTTTTCGCTTCCTTTCTCTACTTTCTAACATGGTATCAGAGGGAACGGTCTTTTCCTCCTGATTCTGTGCGCTCTCTGTTGTTCGCGGCTTGTCTTCCGCGTTCTGCGGCTTGTTCGCGGCTTGCCTTCTCCTCTGTCCGCGCGGTTTGTCTCTATCCGCGCGGCTTGTTTCTGTCCGCTGCCTGTTTGCGCGGCTTGCTCTTCTTGTTTCTCTTCTCCTCCTGCTCTTTGTCGCAGCGACCTGTTTCCGTGTCGCCGCGCTCCTTGCTCTTTCCTGCCGCTCCGACTTCCTAGTTGCTGCGGTCTGTCTCTGTCCGCGTGTGTTGTCTCTGCACTCGCGGTTTGCTGCTGTGATCTGCCTGACCGTGCGGGTTGTTCCTTTCTTACCCGCATCTTGGTCGCGGTCACCTGCTCTTCTCCTCTCTTCTGTTCGCTCGGCCTTTTCAGTCCGCGCGACCTCTTCCCCGCTGTGCCCTTGACCGCATTCTCGCAACTACTGTGATCTGCCTGACCGTGCGGGTTGTCCCTTTCTTACCCGCATCTTGGTCGCGGTCACCTGCTCTTCTCCTCTCTTCTGTTCGCCCGGCCCTTTGCAGTCCGCGCGACTTCTTCCCCGCTGTGCCTTGATCTGGATCCTAGCCGCTCCTGTTCAAGCGGCTTCTTCCCTTTTGTTCCCGCCGCGGTTTCACGCGGATTCTTCCTTGTTTTAGCGGCCTCTCCGCCTCTTCGCTCTTAGCCGCTTCTCTTGTTAGTCGCCGCGACCTCCTGGTTTAGTCGCGCGGCTTGTGCTCTGCACCTTGGTCGTGGCCCTTCGTGCCGCTGGTGTGCTGTCACCGAGACCGCTGCAGTTTCTTCTTCCTCCCTTCATGGCTTTCGCCTCGGTTGTCACGTCTTCTGGTCGTGCACACGCTGTTACTCAGGGCAAATGGCTGATCGACACTGGTGCTACGAATCATATGACCGGCCATCTCCCGTGTTTCTCTCTCCTAGAAAAACATGCTCGCTTGCCCCCAGTTACTCTCGCTGACGGCTCTTCATCATCTGTTCATGGCACAGGGATAGTTCATGTCACCCCGTCTCTTCACTTGGCGGATACTCTATATGTGCCCCAGTTCCCGTGCAACTTATTATCTGTTACATCTCTTTGCAAGCAATTACAGTGTTCCGTCACATTTACTTCTACTTCTGGCTCTTTTCAGGATCCGGACTCCCAACGGACGATTGCTACTGGGACTGAGAGTGGCGGCTTATACTTCCTCGACAACATTTCTGCTTTTTCCACCTTCTCCTCCACCTCCACAGATCTTCTCCAATGGCATCTCCGCCTTGGTCATGCTCCTCCCCGTCTTCTTCGTCAACTTCTGCCCCACCTTCCTCCTCAAAGTCCTCCGCTCAACTGTGAGGCCTGTCAGCTTGGCAAGCATCACCGCTCCTCCTTCCCTCCAAAGCACGTTCGTAGCTCTACCCGTCCGTTTGATCTTATCCACTCCGACATCTGGGGTCCTTCTCCTACTCTTACCATTGGTCGGGGTAGTTCCTATTTTGTCACGTTCATTGATGATTTCTCTCGCTGTACGTGGGTGTATCTGTTAAAAGATCGCTCCGAATTATTCTCTGTATGGACATCCTTCTATCTCATGATCAAAACTCAGTTTGATGTTTCTATCAAAGTTTTTCGGTCTGATAATGCCGCAGAATATCTCAGTCGTGACTTCTCTACATTCTGCATGCAAAATGGGATTCTTCATCAAACTAGTTGTGTCTATTCTTCACAACAAAATGGTGTAGCCGAACGCAAAAACCGACACCTGCTCGATGTCGCTCGCACCTTGATGACCCAGATGCATGTTCCTCGCTCCTATTGGGGCTATGCTGTTCTCCTTGCCTGCTACCTCATCAATCGCATTCCCTCCACGGTTCTCCATGGCCAAACCCCGTTCTCCATTTTGTATCCGGGCAAGGAGCCGTTTCATCTCCCTCTCCAAATCTTTGGATGCACTGCCTTTGTGCATGCCCCTTCTGCCACCCGTGATAAGCTCTCCCCTCGCTCCACCAAATGTGTCTTTCTGGGGTATTCCACCACTCAGAAAGGCTACTGTTGCTTTGATCCCGTCCTTCGTAAGCAGTTCGTCTCTGCTGACGTCACCTTCTTCGAGAATACCTCCTACTTCTCGGATGCCTCTTCTCCTCTTCTCCCAGCTTCTGATTCTCCTGCCATTCCCTTCGTTCCCTCGTCTCCTCCTACACTCTCCACCACTACACCGTCTCCACCCCCTCCTCTTCCTCCACCTCTCTCTCTCCCTTCTCCACCACCCTCTCCCTCCTCTCCGCTGCCGTCGCTCTCTTCTCCCGGGCCAGCTTTCTCTACCACGGATGCTCCGGATGCCGCGGGCCCGGCTGACCTGGATCTTCCTATAACTCTTCGCAAAGGGGTGCGGACGTGCACCTTACACCCCCTTGCTGCTGTTGTTTCCTATGATCGTCTTACTCCTTCTCGCAGGGCCTTTGCACTGGCTATCTCTGCCACTGCCACACCCCGCTCCTATCAGGAGGCCCTTGCTATTCCTCACTGGAAGATGGCCATGGATGAGGAAATGGCGACCCTCACTGAGCGGGGTACCTGGACTCTTGTTCCTCCTCCCTTTGGCACTGATGTTGTTGGCTGTCGCTGGGTCTTTGTGGTCAAATTTAGCCCAGACGGCACTGTGGATCGGTATAAGGCTCGCCTTGTGGCTAAGGGCTTTACTCAGACCTATGGGGTTGATTACTTTGACACCTTCTCCCCTGTGGCTCGTCTCAGCACAATCCGGGTTCTTCTCTCTGTGGCCGTCAATCGGGATTGGCCAATTTCTCAGCTGGACGTCAAGAATGCCTTCCTTTATGGTGATCTTCACGAGGCCGTTTACATGGAGCAACCTCCTGGGTATGTTGCTCAGGGGGAGACACGAGTATGCCGGCTGCAGAAGGCAATTTATGGCCTCAAGCAGAGTCCTCGAGCTTGGTTTGACAAGTTCAGCGGTATTGTGGCGGCTGTTGGTTTTGTGCGAAGCTCTGCTGATCACTCTCTCTTTATTCGCAAAACTCCTTCTGGGCTGGTTGTTCTTGTTGTATACGTCGATGATATTCTTCTCACTGGCGATGACCAGGAAGGGGTAGCCCTGACAAAGCTACATCTTCGCCAACATCTGATCACTAAAGATATGGGCTCTCCAAAGTACTTTCTGGGGATCGAACTCTCTCGGAAGCCCGACTCCTTAGTTCTCTCTCAGCGTAAGTATGCCCTTGATCTTTTAAAAGAGGCAGGATTGACTGGAGCTAAACCTGCCCGATGTCCCATGGCTATTGGGGAGGACAAAACCTGGACAGATGATTCGCCTCTTCTTTCAGATAGTTCGCGATATAGGCGTCTGGTTGGTAAGCTCATATATCTCACAGTGACCAGACCCGACATTTCTTATGCTGTGGGCAAGGTGAGTCAATTCATGCAAGCGCCCAGGGATTGTCATCTTCAGTCCGCCTTGCGGATCTTGGAATATGTCAAAGCAGCGCCTGGGAAAGGATTACTGTTTCAGAAGAATGGTCATCTGAGGATTGAAGCCTACTCAGATGCAAGTTATGCTGATGACAAAGGGGATCGCAAGTCTACCTCAGGTTTTTGCACCTTTGTTGGGGGAAATCTGGTGAGCTGGAAGAGTAAAAAGCAGTCTGTTGTCTCCAGGTCCAGTGCAGAAGCTGAGTATCGCAGTATGGCGTCAACCACTTGTGAGTTGAAATGGTTGCGGGCTCTCATGCTAGATTTAGGAGAGGTGTACAACCATCCTCTACCTATGTTCTGTGATAACAAGGCCGCCATATACATCTCCAAAAATCCGGTATTCCATGAAAGAACAAAGCACATTGAGGTTGACTGCCATTTCATTCGTGAAGAGATTTTAAAAGAACAGATTTGCACTCCGTTTGTCACATCTGATAAAGAGCTAGCCGACATCTTCACCAAGCCAGTCTCCGCCTCGTTTCTGCATGTTTGCGACAAGCTGGGCATGATTGATATATATGCTCCAGCTTGAGGGGAGTGTTGAAGTTGGAGACCGGGCGGTCTGTCTTGGCGGGTTAGAGACCGCGCGGTCTGGCGGTTTGACTCGGCGTCTTGTAAACCGGGCGGTCTAAGCAATCTTCACAGGCGACCTCTCTGCATCTCTTATTGTAAGCCGTGCGGTTAGTGCTTCTGTCTAACCGCGCGGCCTGTGCGGTTTACTTTGTACAGTCCGCTTAGCTTGTAAATTTTAGTCTCACATCTCTTATTTGTATTCTCTCTTCTCTCCTCCATTCTATATAAGGGAGGGCATACCTTTGTAATAGTTATCATTTTTGGATAATAAAATTTCGATTATTCAAAAGTTTATTCAGCTTGTTCTCTTCTTTTCGCTTCCTTTCTCTACTTTCTAACAAATCCCCTGGTAATTCCCTTAAGGCAGGACCTATTTGTGTTATATGCAGACCATGACCTATGCCTACCCTAGAATTGTGATCTTCCAAAACTTAAGGCATCTTGCCTCTAAATATTTATCCTAAGGTATTATGGACTAAGGGAACTACCCTAAGGATTCTCTTAATTTTTCTTGGCCAAATAGTCATTTAATTAATTCTTTTAATTCGAATGCTAGGTCACTTTACACATGAAGTGGTTTGATTAAGCATCCACTGACCTAGAGAATTTTTCCTGAGAGGTATATTGACAAAATATTACTGCCTACAGAATTTTATAATTTTCCTTAAATTATTTATTATCATTTTCAATTTAATATCAATTCCACAAAAATTCCATTTTCCAAATGAAGTATAAGCATTATATACTCAAAAATTCCAGAAATATTACAGGGCCTTTAGAGCACTAATTTATGGCTATTGACAGAGAATCATCAACATTTAGTGTAAGATGGCCTATGGGATTCCAATATAAGATATTTACCAAAATGCCATTGTACTAATTTAACACAAGTAATGCATCCATTAAATTCTGAGAAATTTGTGATAAACTTATAACAACATTTTGTGACAGTAGAATAAATTCCAAATTTTTCAGAGATATAAATCCATCATTTCAAGAATTATCATGATAAGGGTAAAATGGGAAATTTAGGGCATCTACTCCAAAGTTCTTCAAAACAGAGAAATCATAATTTTCCTAAGTCAAATGTGATGTAATCTATGCCTTGGCAAAGTTGTTTGGATTTGTACTTGAATAAATCCTATTTTCCAATTTTTAATGCCAAAATAGTTATTTTTAAATTAAATTCCAATAAATGGAATTTTGATTCCAAAAATTCCCTTATTAATTTGAGGAGTGAAATTTACCCTAATGAACCACTGTAAATAATTTCATGACTCATGCATGTAACCATTGGACTAAATTCACCAAATTGCATTTTTGCTATTTGCACACCAAGGTTAAACATAGGCTAGCACATGCAAGTGGATTCCCCAACATGCAGTGAACCCAAGGTGCTGAAAAGTTTATCATGCACCAAGGATGACCCCACTGACCCACCACCAAAATTTGGGGCCATGGGGAGGAGTAGAACTCCATATATGTCATTTATTTAAATTTTGATATTTTACCAAAAACTATAGGAAAATATTTTCCAAAAATTCCTAAATTTTGGCAGGAGGTAAGTAAGCCCTAATCATGCATGTGCCCAAAATTTGGGGTCATGGTGACTAATATTGAGACCAGGGCATCCAATATAATGTTTGACCTAGTCTAGGACCAGTCCTAGGAGAAATGTCCTACAGGACTGTACACTACACCAAAATGTATGTTTATGGTGGCATTTTAAAGGTAAGACCCTAGGCTACATTTTTCATTAAGGGTCTAAGGTCTGGAAATGCCTCTAGGAGGCCTATATTTAACATGCAAGGTAACTGAAAAAGTGTGACAGAAATGTTACTATTCAATACATTAATTAAAATGAATTATTTATTCTGTAGCACGAATCTTGAAGTAAGATCCAACGGGATCTGGTCGTCGTCTACCTCCAGCCAATGGCTGAGATCGAGCCGGCCTGGAGCGACTTTGCCGGCGATTTCCGGCCAGCTGAGCCACCACCACCGCCGGCGGATATCGCCACCACCTTCGTTAAGGTGGGGGCTAGCGTTTCCCGGCGGTGGGGCCGCCGGAGTTGGCTCCTCCGGCGAACCCGAGCAAGAAAAGAAAAGCTCGAATTTCTCCATTTCCTCTCATGGCATCGGGCTCGATTGAGCCCGATATCTCCCTAGTTCGATCTAGAAAGTTAGTACGGGAAGAGGTGAGGTGAAACGCACCATAATCGGGGCTTGGCTGCGGGTCAGGCGGCGGTTTGCCGTGGTGGTGGTGTGCCGGCGAGCTCCACCCCGAAAGCTCAAATCTCCACCATTCTCCATGATTAAACAGTCGAACTCCACTCCTTTCAGCCTTCTGGAACTAATGGTGAGGTTTGTTTGGACTGAGGTGGCCTATAAGTGGAGATAACTCCAATGATAGCTCGGTTTTGAGCTTTGGAGATTTCACACAGCTGCCATGTGGCTCACAGCCCTGGTTTCCTGCTGGAAATGAAAAGGGGAGGTCAGCCACTTGGTTTTGGGCAGCCTAAGTCAGCTGATGGGGTGGCCATGTGGCCACCATTTCCTTCATTCCTCTTTCTCTCTCCTCTTCTCCTAAAATTTCCAATTTTACCCCCTTGCATGTATTCTCTCTCCTGATTTAGAGGGGTAGGGTTGGTCTTGTTCACTTGGGCTGACTATGGGCCAATTTTGGTGGGCTTGGTCCAAGGGGGAATGACTTGGCCTTCATTTCATTCCTTAGGTCAAATTGTTGACCAATTTGACTTTTGGGGTTGACTGGTCAACTATGGTGGGTGGACTGACCCCACTTGGTGGAAATGGGTCTAGTGGCACCACCCAACTTGGTTTGGGTCAAGGGGGTGCCCCACTTAGGTTAATTAGGCCTATGGGTGTGGGTTTGACCAAATTAAGCCCAAGGTTGACCTTGGTCAACTGGGGTCAAAATGTTGACCCAGTGACATACCCTAGGGTCCACTTAGATTGTTTTTAGGGTTAGGGCAATGTGGTGGGGTCATGGTGTGGCTAGGGTCCCCACTTAGGCTAGTTTGACCTAGTTTGACTATGGTCTTATAGTGGGCCCCACATGGCTACCACCCACTACCTAGGGTCAAACCTAGTTGGTCTCCTCAAATCTCACCCCATGCCTAACCCAATCTAAGTTGAGGGGTCTAAAAGTAACATGGGATGTTACAAATTGCATCCTCATGCAATTCTTGTATGGTTGGTGAATAGCTCCTTATTCGCATCCATCATATGGTGCATGCCAACCCTATGCCTCTAGGCACTCAACCTTTGAGGTCACCTAGTTAAGCTGGACCCGATGTCGACAGTGGGATATCACAATTATCCGCTCGCACCCTTACCAAGATAGATTAATGCACCTTGCTTTGGCAAGCCCACATTTCATCGATCGAGGCAGGAAGAGTGTCATCCATCGGAAGGCATCCGAACACTTAATATTAAAAGAAGGGATTTCAATTTTAGGTTAACAATTAACCATGATCAACATTTGATCAATGTGCACATCCAAAGAAAAACAATTCTACACCACATGCATCCCTTATGTGCACATCCTTACACCATCAACAATTTGATAGAAGGAAGGGCTAAATCTGAACATCCGGAAATTTCCAAATCCTCAGATTTACATGCATTGGACAGAAGGCAAAGACAACTCAACTTAAGCAGTAGACAAGCTCATCTCTCTTCGTTGGATTCAAAATCCAAAACATACTCGAGGGATGGTTACTGCTAAGGAGACAACAATTTCTAACACTTAGAAATTCCACCTAAATTCCAATCGTTCTTGGCGAAGTGCCAAGACTAAATCTAGACATTTAGAACGCTTCTAAATCTCTAGGTTTACACGCACTGGAATGACCAAACTTCCAAAACAACAGTCATGACCGAACCTCCCTCTGATACCACTGTTGGGTTATTCTATGGGGTTGGCACAACGCTTGTGCACGCAGCGGAAAAATAAAACATCAAGAAAAACCCAAAGAGATGTGGATCGGGCCATGAACAGTTGAATCAAGAAGTTAACAAAAACTAGGCAAAAATTACCTCGGTGGCGTTGAGTCACAACTCAACGGAGGAGCTCCAAACTTTATCTTCTTGCTAGTGCCGAGTTCTACGTGGAATAGTATCCACGTTTCTACAGAAGTCCACACGAGCGGGAGAACGCCGAGCTTTCCGTCACACGGAAGATCCGGAAAGGAGAAGACCGCACCTCGGCTAATCCACGGACTGCTAGGTCCGTGCCAGGAAGAGCAGCACCAGCGACAGTCGCCGGAGAAGAGGTGGCAGTGGAGCGAACGCGGTGGCGGAACACTTTCCGGCGGCGGGATCGGGATCGGCGGAACGATCGAGCGGAATCTTTCCGTCGGGGTCGATTCGCACAGTAGCCAAAAAGGATCTATCTCCGATAAAACCTAAGTGTTCTATTTATACTAGAGGTATAAATAAACCCAGGAAAATCGCTATCCGCAGACCACCCAGAACTAGGGTTCAGAATCGGCGAGAATGAATCAGTGAGAATCGACGACAATCGGCGAGAATCACTGAGCAGGTTCGGTGAGAATCATTCGACGAGTATCACATTGGATCGGCGAGAATCAGAGTACAATACTCGACGATTCTCGCCGATCGTCGAGCCACGCTCGACGACACATAATGATACTCGACGATCGTCGAGCCGCGGTCGACGACAATCGTCGAAGTAGTCGATCGTCGAGAATCAATCATTGATTCTCGACGATTCTCGTCGATCGGCGAGAATCAGGGAGACGATTCTCGCCGATCGGCGGGAATCTGAAGACTATTCTCGACTAATGTCTTTGACCCTCGGACGACGAACCTAACCAGCCCTTCAAGGCAACCTTTGCCCAACCCGATGATCCTATAAGGCAACAATTTGCCCATAACCCTATTCAGGTCGGTGATTGGTAACTTTTACCAACACAGTCAGTCATCCAATTTCTCCACATCTCTTATGTGTGACCCTGCAGGCTCATATTGCGTTGGCAGTGAGATTACATGTTTGACCACTTCCAGATCATCATGGTAACTCCAACATGATCTTCATTCGGGCTATCACCAGTTGAGGATTCTGGAGTCAGATGTTCCGCGGACGGCGTTCCGCTCTCGTCATGGGCATTTTGAGTTTTTGGTTATGTCATTTGGTTTGACTAATGCTCCCTCAGCTTTTATGGATTTGATGAACAGAGTTTTCAAGGATTTTCTAGATAAGTTTGTGATTGTCTTTATAGACGATGTTTTGGTGTACTCTAAAGATGCGGAGGAGCATGATCGACATTTGCGACTGGTCTTGGCGACTCTGAGAGACCATAAGCTATACGCCAAGCTGAGGAAATGTGAATTTTTGGTTGCCTCAAGTTTCTTTTCTGGGCCACGTGGTTATTAAGGAGGGGATATCGGTGGACCCAGAAAAGATCGCTGTTGTTATAGAATGGGCGAGGCCTATTACTCCCAGAGAGATCAGAAGCTTCTTGGGCTTGGCTGGCTATTATAGAAGATTTGTAGAGGGATTCTCTACCTTGTCTACGCCGTTGACCAAGTTGACGCAGAAGAATGTAGCCTTCATATGGGATGGCAAGTGTGAGGAGGTTTTTGAGGAACTAAAAAGAAGGTTATGTTCAGCTCCAATTTTGTCCTTGCCTATTGAAGGTAGTGAGTATGATATATATGTGGATGCGTCGCATGTCGGACTGGGCTGCGTATTGATGCAGGGCGGGAAGGTGATTGCGTACGGGTCGTGGCAGCTAAAGACTCACGAGAGGAACTACCCTACGCATGACCTGGAGTTTGCAGCTGTGATCTATGCGCTGAAACTGTGGAGGCATTTGCTGTATGGCGCGCAGTGTAAGATTTTTACTGATCACAAGAGTTTAAAGTATGTCTTCACCCAGAAAGAATTGAATCTGAGCCAGCGGTGATGGTTGGAGTATGTGGCCGACTATGATGTTGAAATCCAGTACCATCCGGGCAAAGCGAATGTGGTGGCCGATGCCCTGAGTCAGAAATCAGGGAAGATTTTCAATCTCTCTGCCGAGCGTCTAGTGGAAGAGTTCCTTTTGATGGACATTTCTGTGGGAAGCTGCGATTCGCAGAGTAGTTTGGCAGTGGCAGAACCTTCGTGGATTGCGCTTACGAGACTGCATCAGAAGGATGATCCCGATCTTCTGCATTCGTATCTTCGAGCTGAAAAAGCTGAATTTCCAGATTTCTCTATAGATGATGCGGGTACCTTGAAGTATCGTGGCAGGTTTTGTATCCCCGCAGTTGGAGATATCCGGGACATGGTGTGCAGAGAAGCCCACGGATCTAGTGTTGCCTACCATCCAGGGTCTACCAAGATGTATCATGATTTAAAGCAGATTTCCTGGTGGTATGGGATGAAGAGAGACATAGCCAGATTTGTTTCTGAGTGTCACACTTGCAGGCGTGTGAAAGCCGACCATGGGAGGCCTGGTGGCAAGCTGACTCCCTTGGAGATTCCGACGTGGAAGTGGGAGAGTATCTCGATGGATTTCATTACGGGCTTACCGAGATCTCCTAAGGGGCATGTTTCAGTTTGGGTGATCGTAGACAGATTGACGAAGTCTGCTCACTTCGTACCATTTAAGATCGATTATCCGATGAGGAAGATAGCCGAGCTGTATTTGGATGAGGTTATCAGATTGCATGGTGTACTCGTGAGTATCATATTAGATCAAGACTCCAGGTTCACGTCTCATTTTTAGAAGAGCCTTCAAGAGGGGTTGGGTACAGATTTGAGATATTCCACGGCTTATCATCCGCAGACCAATGGTCAGACGGAGCGAGTAAATCAGATTGTGGAAGATATGATCTGATGTTATATTCTGGACCACGGAGGAGCGTGGGATGAGCGCTTGCGGCTTATGGAATTTGCGTATAACAACAGTTATCAAGAATGCTTGCAAATGGCTCCTTTTGAAGCTTTGTATGGGAGGCGCTGCAGGACTCCCTTGTTTTGGGCTGAGGTTGGCGAGAGACCTTTGTTGGGTCCAGAAGCGCTCGAGGAGATGGAAACCGCTGTGAAGCTTATTCGGGAAAAGCTTCGGTTAGCCCAGGAGAGATATGAGAAGAACGCCAACCGGCGTAGATCGAACTTGGAATTTGTGGTGGGGGACTCAATGTTCTTAAAGGTCTCGCCGTTTATCGGAGTCAAGCGCTTTGGCAAGAACAGGAAGTTGGACCCGAGGTATGTGGGGTCGTTTCTGATTGTTGAGCGAATTGGGTTATCAGCTTATAGACTGGCTTTGCCCGCAAATTTCCCTGGCGTGCATGATGTCTTCCACGTCAGTAAGCTGCGGAAATGTGTGCTGAATGGCAGGCAAGTTTTGGATTCTGTGCCTCAGTTGGAGCCGAATCTTTCTTATGTGGAGGTGCCTGTCCGCATTTTGGATTCTCAGGTTCGTGTGTTGCGGAAGAAGACTATTCCTATGGTTAAAGTTTTATGGAGGAATCAGGATGTAGAAAGCGCGACTTGGGAATTGGAGTCGGCTATGAGGGAGGCTCACCCTCATCTGTTTCCCTGATCTTGTGCCTGGTATGTTCTGTTTTATTTATATATATATAGCCCTTTCCTGGCTCTTTCTCTCTCCTTCTTTATAGGAGTGTTGTGAGTAAAGTTTCGAGGCGAAACTTTCTTTTAGGGGGAGTGGCTGTAACGCCCCCGGTTTTTCTGTGTTTTGCTTGATCTTTGATTGGCGTTACGATGACGCATTTCCGGCCCTTCGCCATTGTAGAGCGTGGTCTTAGCTCTTTAGGTTCTTTGTGTAGCCTGGTTGTAGCCTGTTGGCAAGTTTCCCCAGCTAGCCGGAGTCTGTTTTGGTGACTCGGTTGGGCCTCTTAGGGAAATGCTTTTGTTTTGGCTTCAGGAGGTGTTAGCACGAGTGTGCGATCGTCGGATGTTGTTTTCGACCTCACTGTTGTTTTCGTAGCTTGGATGTTTTGCTATGGTGCGAGTTTTGGTCGAAGTTCGAGATCGTTTGCTTTCGCGTCGTTTCGACGTTTGTTATGTTAGCTGTAATGTTGGTGTGTTGTGCGTGGCCTGGTGTGGCCGAGCTTGTTAGGCTGGTGCCTTGTCTTTTTGTTTTGCTAAGGAGTTAGCAGTTTTTTTGTGTAAGTTTGGGTGACACGACCTGGGTCACGGGCGTGACCCAGGGCGTGTCGTGCTCGGGAAGAGCTCTCCTTTGTGTGGTCGACGAATTTTGGTCGACGGGTGTTTTTGCTAGGAACACGACCTGTGATACGGTCGTGTCACAGGGCGTGTCCCCCTTCGGTTCGTCGAGCTGCGCTCGATGGTCGTCAGACAGTGTTTTAGTGAGAACACGGCCGTATCACGGGCGTGTCGTATCGGACACGGGGCGTGTATCTCTGTTCGACGATCGGCGCTTGACGATCGTCGAGTGGTGTTTGAGTTGGTACATGGCCTGTGACACGGGCGTGTCACAGGGCGTGTCCCGTGTTTCGTCGAGATGGGATCGACGGTCGTCGAGCGGGTAGGTGAGTGACACGCCCCGTGACACGGGCGTGTCGGGTCATGTCATGGGCGTGTCTGGGGCATTGAAAGTGAGGTGATAGATCTTAATTTATTCTAAATTAGAATTAAGAGATAAAAAGTCACAACACAAAGATAAAGAAGGAAAAACAAGCACACAGACGACACAAGAATTTATAGTGGTTCCCCTAAACATGGGTACATCCACTCTTCTACCACCCTGGTAGGAATCCACTGCAGGATGAGTTGATCAGGTGTCCTGGGAACCAATGAGCTTTTGATAAGGTGCTCAAAAACCAAACCAGATTTTTTGATCAGGTGTCTTGCCACCACTGAGTTTTGATAAGGTCTCAGAAACCAATCATAAACTTTTGAAGGGAGTTTGAAAAACCCCTTTACAGAGGTGGGGATGAGAGAGTGATGAAAGTCTTCTTTTCTCAATCACAATGAGAAGACTATGTGGATTCAGTGATGTTGTCAAAGCTCCCCCTGAGATGTAGAATAGTTCAGGAGTGGAAGCTTTGCTTCAGGGTGTAGGCCTTCAAGTTGATGTTGCTCTCCAACAAGCTTTTAGACTGATATGAATTGAGTGTCTCTTGAAAGCCTGGAGCAGATGAAGAAGATGATGTTGATTTGCTGTAAGAAAACTTGTAGCTAAGTTCTTTTTTATTGAGAGAAAAATCCTTCTTGAATATTCTCTCTCTATCTCTTCTATTCTATCGAGTGCTGTATTTCTCTTCTTATGTTCTCTGTAAGATATAATATCTGTATATTTAATGCCTGAAGAATTCAAGCATTTGAATTCTTTCTATCTTGGAATGACTAAATCAATTCCCAAGAATGGAATATGTCTTGAGAAATCAATTAGCATTTAATCTCTTTAATAAGCCATATTTTATACTGTCATTCAAACGACTATATTTGATAGCATTAAATCTGAGAGCTATAAATGCTTGCAGTTAAGCCTTAATTAAATCTGACAGCTGTAAATAAGAAGGTCTGAAAAACGGCATAGGAAATCGCCAAGCTAAATCTTAAAGCTTCTTCAAACTGGGTTCGGAGATCGTTGAACTCAGCTCGGAGATCGTTGAGCTGAGTTCAGAGATTTTGAACTGCATCTGAATTTTAAAGCTTCTTCAAACTGGGTTCAGAGATAGTTGATCTCCGCTCAGAGATAGTTGAACTGAGTTCAGAGATTTTGAACTACATCTTAATTTTAAAGCTTCTTCAAACTGGGTTCAGAGATAGTTGATCTCCGCTCAGAGATAGTTGAACTGAGTTCAGAGATTTTGAGCTGCATCTTAATTTTAAAGCTTCTTCAAACTGGGTTCAGAGATAGTTGATCTCCGCTCAGAGATAGTTGAACTGAGTTCAGAGATTTTCTTCCAGCAATTTTCTGAACTTCACATCTGAACTTCTCTGGAATTTTTCTGAATGACCAAACCTGGAAATAATCCTATGACCCATGACTATACATTTTGGGTCAATCTAATAAACCATAATAGTGATCCTTACCCAAATCCAACCTTGGGTTCCAATAATCTCCCCCTATTTGGGTGATGACACTATTCACATAAAATAAAACACAAAGCAAAAATAATCTGCCTGATTTAAAAGTTTTTCAGCAGATGTACAAGGGTACTTTGAGAAATAAAATACATGAAAAAAAAACTACTAGAGAATCCTAATAAGCAATTTTCTTTACACATAAAATTGACAATCTCCCCCTATACAGCTACTGCTGTATCCTCTGCATTTCCTGAAAAGAGAGGTTAGGAGTTCTGCACCCAGATTACCTTGGGTCCTATTTTTCTTTCACAATAATAATTTGAAATAAAAGAATAAAAATTTCTGTTTTGAAATTCTGAGTTCGACGAAAAATATTTTCGTCAATCTGAGTTCGACATTCGTCGTTCTCGGTTCGACAAAGGGTATTTATTTCGTCGATCAAGATTTTCTGACCAGAAATCTCTGTTCAGAGATCGTCGACCTGAGTTCGACGAAGAGTGTAGTTTTCGTCGAGCTCTGTTCGACGAACTATGTTGAACATAAATTTTCTGAAAATTTTAATTTGTTTTGGTAAAAATTCAGTTATGTTGCCAAAATCAAGAGAAGAGATAACCTGATCCTCTTCTGATTCACATTCTGATTCTTCATCATGTCTGCTGCATGAAGCATTTATTGTCATTAGGCAAAACTCTCTTGCTCTTGACTCTTCTTCATCTTCAGTTGTACAGGATGAAACTTCAGAGTCACTCCAAGATTCAGTATTTAATGTTTTTTCTTTTGTTGATCCAGCAGCCATTGCTGTGAGGGAGTCCCAGATGTCTTTTGCTGAAGTACATTCAATAACTCCTCCAAAAATGTCATCAGACATTGATTGAGCAAGGATGTCCATTGAGGTGATGGAGCAGCATTCATGCTTGTTGTTTCCAATGGTTGATAAGGACCTGTCAAAATATAATTGAAAATGGCTTCATCAATAGAGTTCATAAAAAGCCTAATCCTTGCTTTCCATAGTGCAAGCTTATCCAGATTGCACTTAGGAGGTCCAGTGCTTAAACATTCTTCATTTTGTGCCATGAAAAACTCTCAAGAAATTTAAGATCTATCAGATCGTTTTGGTTCAGGTGTTAGCCTGTGCAACCACTAAGGTGTGGTATTTTAAACCAACCTAGAAGATGTGGTATTTTTAACCAACCTCGCTTTGATACCAATTGAAAGTGAGGTGATAGATCTTAATTTATTCTAAATTAGAATTAAGAGATAAAAAGTCACAGCACAAAGATAAAGAAGGAAAAGCAAGCATACAGACGACACAAGAATTTATAGTGGTTCAACTAAACTTGGGTACATCCACTCTTCTACCACCCTAGTAGGAATCCACTGCAGGATGAGTTGATTAGGTGTCCTGGGCACCAATGAGCTTTTGATAAGGTGCTCAAAAACCAAACTAGATTTTTTGATCAGGTGTCTTGCCACCACTGAGTTTTGATAAGGTCTCAGAAACCAATCACAAACTTTTGAAGGGAGTTTGAATAACCCTTTACAGAGGTGGGGATGAGAGAGTGATGAAAGTCTTCTTTTCTCAATCACAATGAGAAGACTATGTGGATTCAGTGATGTTGTCAAAGCTCCCCCTGAGATTTAGAATAGTTCAGGAGTGGAAGCTTTGCTTCAGGGTGTAGGCCTTCAAGTTGATGTTGCTCTCCAACAAGCTTTTAGACTGATATGAATTGAGTGTCTCTTGAAAGCCTGGAGCAGATGAAGAAGATGATGTTGATTTGCTGTAAGAAAACTTGTAGCTAAGTTCTTCTTTGTTGAGAGAAAAATCCTTCTTGAATATTCTCTCTCTATCTCTTCTATTCTGTCGAGTGCTGTATTTCTCTTCTTATGTTCTCTATAAGATATAGTATCTGTATATTTAATGCCTGAAGAATTCAAGCATTTGAATTCTTTCTATCTTGGAATGACTAAATCAATTTCCGAGAATGGAATATGTCTTGAGAAATCAATTGGCATTTAATCTCTTTAATAAGCCATATTTTATACTATCATTCAAACGACTATATTTGATAGCATTAAATCTGAGAGCTATAAATGCCTGCAGTTAAGCCTTAATTAAATCTGCCAGCTGTAAATAAGAAGGTCTGAAAAACGGCATAGGAAATCGTCAAGCTAAATCTTAAAGCTTCTTCAAACTGGGTTCGGAGATCGTTGAACTCAGCTCGGAGATCGTTGAGCTGAGTTCAGAGATTTTGAACTGCATCTGAATTTTAAAGCTTCTTCAAACTAGGTTCAGAGATAGTTGATCTCCGCTCAGAGATAATTGAACTGAGTTCAGAGATTTTGAACTGCATCTTAATTTTAAAGCTTCTTCAAATTGGGTTCAGAGATAGTTGATCTCCGCTCAGAGATAGTTGAACTGAGTTCAGAGATTTTGAACTGCATCTTAATTTTAAAGCTTCTTCAAACTGGGTTTAGAGATAGTTGATCTCCGCTCAGAGATAGTTGAACCGAGTTCAGAGATTTTCTTCCAGCAATTTTCTGAACTTCAAATCTGAACTTCTCTGGAATTTTTCTAAATGACCAAACCTGGAAATAATCCTATGACCCATGACTATACATTTTGGGTCAATCTAATAAACCCTAATAGTGATCCTTAGCCAAATCCAACCTTGTGTTCCAACAGGCGTGTTCCGTACTTTTTCTCCTGAGAGCATCTTTTGTTGTCGTGAACCGTTTTTCCTTCTCATTTCGTCGTTCCCGAGTATGGAGAGTTTCCAGCAGAGGGGTTTTGGGAGAAGGCGGTGGTTGTTTGGCCGGTGATTGCGGGAGGGAGCTCATTTTTCTCGTACGACAGCGGATTTGGCTTGCTCTCATCTAGATCTTCCCTTCCATGTAAGTTTTTCTTGATTTAGGGTTGATTCTAGGAGTTGAGAATTTCTGATTTTTTTCTTTTTCCTCAAAGCTTCAGTTTTGGTCTTCTAGGTGGCCGATCTTGCCGCCGGTGCCAAGCTTTGGAGATAGCTGTTGTTTTTCCTGGAGGTAGAGGCAAGTGGCTCCCTTGCCCTTGCCAAATTATTTCTAACCCTTACTCTGTTTTCATTTCCTGTGCAATACTTCTGTTTTCTTTATTTTCCTCCCTAGAAATTAGAGTAATAGGATGCCTTTTTCCTTCATTCTAGCCATGGGCTGCTTCATTACCTTCTACGTTTAAATCAATCTTTCTCTCTTTTTGTCTCGTTTTGGTGTACAGTGGGTAGCTAGAGTTATTGTGAGGCTGCAGTTAGTTGTAGTTTAGGTTTAGTTGCGGTAGCCCCGAGTAGATAGGATGGAAGGGAGGGTTGGAATTAAATTCCCAACTATCTATTTTTGCGCGTTGAGAGAGTTTAGGCTACGGTTTTAACTAAACTTTATGTTTACTCTAAGTAGAAAGCGCTGACAGCGTTGAGTGAACCGAGTTCATTCAATGTCGTCATCCAGCGTAGGTTTTGCGGCTAAGTATTTTGGGCGTCAAGTAAGTGGAGCTTACTCAACGCCGCGTCGAGTGGGCTCGACGTTTCTGTCTTGGGTTCGTGTGTTTCCTTAGGATTGTTATTATGGCTTTTCCCTATTCTCTAGGGGGTGGTATTGGGTGTTTGGCTAGTTTTTGCATGCCGACTCTTGGGTTGTGGCAGGTGGTGGAGTGTTGGTGCCTCTGGAGGGGTGGTTTTGTGTGGAGAGCTGTGGTCACCGCCTTTTGACCCGGTTTGGGTTGCCGTGTGTGGGACCCTAAAGCTGCCACTGTTTGACCCCTTAGCCCTTTTTGGATCTGGTTTCGGTTATGTATTCAGATCCATATTTTGACCACTGCCATTAACCCACGTGTTAGGACTGTTAGCTCCTTTCCTATTTTATGGCTTTTTCTTTTGGCATATATGTATATGTCTTGTTGCTATTGCAGGCTCTTTTGGTAGGGCATATTGCTTTTATTGCTCGCACTTGGTGTGCTTTGCTGTGCTTTAGACAATGCTATTTTCTTACTGTCATGCCCTTTCTTTTGCTTATAGCAGTTTGTTGCTGGGTTGGTAAACCCTTCTTACTTGCTCATAAATCTAATGCTCTATTTACCTTTTTGATTATTTTCTTGCTGAGGTGTTCTTTTCTTGAATGCCTCAGGTCCAGGTTGTAGCCAGTTCAGCGGCTAGTTCTTTTGGAGGGGCTTGTTGGTGGCCTCATGGGTAGCTGAGATAGCTGATCCCCTATTTTGTGAGGTAGTTCTTTACCTTTATGTATAGACATACATACTCACCAGTGGGTTCGTGTCAGGTTGTTGACGCCCACTGGTGACTTCTTGTGATGCTGGTTATGAACTTAAACTGCTATTTTTTGCCTATTTGTGGTTGTTTACTTGCTTCTGGGAAGGATTTATGCTAGGTTGCATGTTAGATATTTTAAACCCTAAAAGCATTACTATATGTATCTCATGCATAACATATTTATAAAACCAAGACACTATTTTTCCTTAGCGTAAAAGACTATCTTTCATATATACTATATTCACTTTAGAGTCGTACATACCATGAGTCATCCCTCGGGGACACTTATGCTCATTTAGGGTGTGAACTTAATTGAACCAAAGTATTTTCTGATGTGTATAAATATACTTTTATTTGTGGACTAGCTGATCTACCGTGCCGAGGGATACGACCATTCAACATAACTGGTTTTCTTTCATATTAATTAATGATTTTTCCTTAAAATCTAAAGTCTGGAGTTTTGCCTGAGCGTGTGCAGTTATCCCCTGCACGACGTGGCATCACGACACGTATTTTCTCTTGCTCTGATGCGGTGCAATCATAGAGAAAATGCGGGTTGTGACAGGGTCAGTGGTGTATTCAAAGTTGGACTTAAAGTCAGGATACTATCAGTTGCAAATTCGAGATGAAGACATACCCAAGACAACGTTTAGTACGAGGTATGGTCATTTTGAGTTCTCGGTGATGACGTTCGGGCTGACGAACGCACCATCCGTATTCATGGATTTGATGAATCGAGTATTTCGAAAATACTTGGACTCTTTTGTAATTATCTTTATTGATGACATCTTGGTGTATTACAAATCGGACGTGGAGCATGAGACTCACTTGATAGTAGTCTTGCAAGTGTTGAGAGAGAACCAGCTTTATGCAAAGTTCTCGAAGTGCGAGTTCTGGCTCGAGAAGGTAGTGTTTTTGGGCCATATTATTAGTGGGGATGGGGTGGCGGTAGATCCAACAAAAGTGGAAGCCATCAGAGATTGGCCGGTTTTGAGAACCGTGGCGGAAGTCCGAAGTTTTCATGGACTAGCCGGGTATTATAGGAGATTCGTGGAAAACGTTTCGTGGATAGCTCTACCCCTCACATCACAAACTCGTAAGGATCAGAAGTTTGTGTGGACTCAAGAGTGCAGTCAGGCATTTGAGACACTAAAGGAAAGACTGATGATGGCTCCAATCCTAAGTCTACTGTTAGGGACCAAAGGATTTCAAATCTTCAGTGACGCATCGGGTTGCGGTTTGGGTTGCGTTTTGGTGCAACATGGTAGTGTGATAGCCTTTGGGTCTAGGCAGCTGAAGCCTCATGAGGGGAATTACCCCGTCCATGACTTGGAATTGGCGGCGGTAATTTTTGCATTGAAAATATGGAGACACTATGTTTACGGTGCGAAGGTGGAGATCTTCACGGATCATAAAAGCCTAAAGTTTCTCCTAGATCAAAAGGAGTTGAATATGCGGTAGCGCAGGTGGGTCAAGTTCCTTGGATACTACGAGGTGATGATTTAGTATACGTCAAGCAAATCCAATGTGGTGGCAGATGCATTGAGTAGAAAATACTCGGGGCAAGGGAATTGGATCGATGCTCATGATGAGCAGTTGGTGCTAGACTGGGAGTCCCTCGGCTTGGAGTGCGTAGCAAGGGGCGAGTCTAGCATGGCTCGGTTGAACTGGATTGAAATGCAGAATGACTTGTCCGATCATATTCGGGAAGCGACTCATTTGGATGTGGAGTTTCAGCCATTCATGGTGGAAGCTCAAAAGGGCGAGAGCGGCGCCTGGGAGTTGATTGATGGGATTCTGAGCATGGACAAAAGGATCTGTGTACCGCAGTTCGGTAAGATCCGTGAGGAGTTGATGTTCGAGTCTCACTGAACAAAGTACTCCATTCACCCGGGCAGTACAAAGATATACTTGGATATGAAGAAATCCTTTTGGTGGCCTGGACTGAAGCGGGACGTAGCTTTGTACGTGAATCGATGTCAAACTTGTGCCTTGGTGAAGGTCGAGTGTCAGAATCCGGGCGAGTTCCTGAAGCCTCTTCTAATCTCCGAGTGGAAATTTGATGACATCTCCATGGATTTTGTGCATGGGTTACCTAGATCGCAGCAGGGTAACGACGTGATTTGGGTGATTGTGGATCGATTAACCAAAGTGGCTCACTTCATCCCAAATCGGAAGGAGGACATCATGGAGAAGCTGGTGGAGTTGTATGTTCGCAACATTGTGCGACTACATGGGATTCCTAAAAGTATAGTTAGCGATCGTGATGGACGTTTTACGTCCAAGGACTGGAGGTTTATTCAGAAGAGTCTGGGCACGAAGCTAAAGTTCAGTACGACTTTCCATCATCAAACTGACCGGCAAACTGAAAGAACGAATCATACTATGGAGGATATGCTGAGAATGTGCATTCTTGACTTTGGCAAGAAGTGGGAGGATCACCTCTTCATGGTGGAGTTTGCATATAACAATAGTTACCAAGCACGTATAAAGATGGCGCCATACGAAGCTTTGTATGTGAGGCAGTGTCGAACACCGATGTCCTAGACAGAGGCGGGAGACACCAAACTATTGGGAAAAGAAGTGGTAGCTGATGCTTGTGAGTTGGTATGGACCATTAAAGAGCGCATGAAGGTGGCTCAAGATCGGCAAGCAAAATATTTTAATGCTCGCCACAGGAAGCTGGAGTTCGCGGTAGGTGATTGAGTCTATTTAAAGATCAAGCCGTTCAAAGGCGTTTCACGGATTCGCCGACTCAAGAAGTTGAGTCCAAGGTTTTTTGGACCTTTCGAGGTTGTTGAACGGGTGGGAGAAGCAGCGTACCGATTGGCGTTTGTCCGCAGAGCTGAGTGGATTACACGACGTCTTCCATGTCTCCGTCTTGAGGAAAGCCTTAGTAGAGGATAGTGTGGTGATCGAATCGGCATCAGTGTTGATAGAGGAAGACTTGAGGACGCGAGTTCGTCCAATTGCTATCGAGGATTCAGAAATTCAGCAGTTGCGGAACAAAGAGGTCAAACTCGTAAAAGTCCAATGGGACAACTGCGACCGTGAGGAGCTCTCTTGGGAGCGAGAATAAACCATGCTGGAGGAGTATCCAGAGTTTTTCCGTTCAGGTATCATTTAAGTTTTGTGTACCCCCTTTTTGCTTTTTGTAATTTCGGGACGAAATTCTTTTAAGGGGGAGAGAGTTGTAACGCCCCAAAATTCAAAAGAGGGACGAGCAGCATCGAGAGCCAAGTTTGGGTCTTGGTAATGGTCACATGGCCTAGGATACGGGCGTGTCGATGGCCGTGTCGTGCCTGGGTTCGTCGAGAGCCCGGAAGTCGATGATTTTTGCTCGACGAAGTGTTGAGATAGGGAACACGGCCTAGGACACGGGCGTGTCCATGCCCGTGTCGTGCCCGGGTTCGATGGAGAACTCGGGTGGTCGATGAACTGCGCTCGACAAAATGTCATGACAGTGAACACGGCTTGGGACATGGGCATGTCCAAGGCCGTGTCGTGCGCGTGTTTGACGAATTTTCCACGAAGTCGACGAAGTGGCAGTCGACGATCGTCAAGACTTCGAACACGGCCTGAGATACGGGCGTGTCCCAGGCCGTGTCCTGCTCGGGTTGTGAGCCGGGCCATATAAGGGGATTGAACATGGCCTAGAGCCCAGGCGTGTTCGGCCTCACACGGGCGTGTCAATTTCGACACATGCGTGTCGTTTACCCGCATCCTTCTCGAGTGGTTTTTGATCCTGTATTTATGGAGGAACACGCCTAGCAACACGGGCATGTACTGCATGACACAGGCGTATCAGCTTTGACACGGGCGTGTTCATAGCCCGTGTCCTTTTCTGGGTGCGATGGTTTCAGCGTCGATTGAGGCACACGACCTTGGACACAGGCATGTCACAAGCCGTGTTCGGCCCAGGTGTTTTGATTTTCAGTTCGGATCGTGGCCGTTCGTTTCCTTCTTTTGGGATCTGATGGTCCAGGGTTGCCCTTGCTTGGTTAAGTCCAGGAATAGGGTTTGGGAACCCTCATTCTTCTTCAAGTACTCTCTTTTTAAGATCTAGAGAGAATGAAGAGCAAGGAAGGAGGTGAAGGAGAGATCTGGCTGTCAGAGAAACTTTGGTGCTCCAAATCGCGAGCCGAGTCCAGATCCGTGGAGACAAGACCGTTGCGAAGGTTTTCATCCGGCTAAGTTTCCATGGCTAGGAAGAGGGGTCGGAAGGTAACGACACTTCTCCTCTTGGTTTTAGGATGCGTGTTTGGCATTTTTTTATTTTCTAGTTTTTGGGCACCAAACTCTCAAATGAGAGGGGTTTGGGTCGCCATGGTTCAAGAGGAACCTCCGGGTCGATTGAGTGCGTTCCCCGACATGTTTTTACATTAAAGATCCGCTTCGTTAGTAGATTAGGCATTATGGGTGAAGCCGTGGTCGCGACCGTTAGTCCGACTAGGTGATTTTGCATACGAGCTTTAAGGATTTTGTAGAAATCCGTTTCGGCAAGATGCCGTTTGTGATGTTTGTGTTTTTCCCCTTTTCTCGAGTGAGTACGTGTAGCCGGAACCGGACAAGGTTAGCTCCGCAATGACGGTAGATGGTTTCCTTGGTGGACAAGGTTAGCTCCGCATTGGCGGTAGATGGTTTCCTTGGTGCGCGGGGACATTGTAGTACAAATGAGGGATTGGGGTGGGAATGTTTATGGATTGTGATGTGCTAAGGCGTGGCTTTGTCTCCGTGGTCGGCTGGTATCCCGTGACGTGCGGGTCATATGTGGAGAGTGTCCTGGCAAGACTAGTCCCCTTCTGTGAGTCTGACGAGAATGCCAAGCATGGGGCAAGCCCGTGCAATGAGGCCATGTGCGGGTGGGGTCCAGTAAGGCTTCTTAGAATCGGTCAGTGTGTTAGACGGAATCCTGACATGAGAAATTAGAGCTTGCAAGCAAGCCCAGGTCTAAGACCATGAGCGGGTGGGGCCTTGACAAGAGTTCCGTGTGGCGGCTTGTATGTCATTGGGGGAATTGCAGTGCCCCCCTTTATTTGCGGCTTAATGCCAATGGGGAAAGGATGAGTACCCAGATGATGTGATGATGTGCTAGATGCATACGCGATATGGTGCCTTGGGTGAAGCCCGGGTTTTGCATACATGCTGCATAGTAGGCCCCTTTCTTTATATGCTCAACGGTAGCGAACGTGCATGTTGTTTGAGACATCCAAGCCTGTTCTTTAGTGCTTTACTTGTTTATGTAAATTGTATACGAAGTGCTGACTTGCAGGTTGGAGGGGTACCCCGGGGTCCGTTAGGGGCGGCCGAGAGGAGATGTGTTTGTTAACAGTTTGAGGTCAGCCTTTGCTGACCCACGTTACAACCAAATTTTTATAGGGCAAGGATCGCAAGCAGGAGCTAGCTCGCCGGCCAAAAAGGCCTAAGCCGCATGAAGTGTTATCAGCTTTGCATTAGCTCTACTTTTGTGAAATTGTATGTTTGATGCTTTTGACTTCTGGCTTGCATGCCGAGGTAGCTTAGGAGTGCCTTTATACTTTGATGTGCTATGTATTGATAGAGTTTGGACTCTCTTTTGTTGTAGGGCCATAAGGCCGTTTCGATACTCTTGTGTATGTGGATAAATTCTAGTCTTGGTTGATGTTTCCGCTGTGGTTTGATTTTGAGTTTTGAGATTGGGTAGTTATATCATCTTATAGTACTAAAGCTGTGGCGTCTGTATGTTGTGGGGCCTCGGGCGGACCAATATTATATGGTCATTACAAGGGAGGTGTTACACAACGCTTTCTTGTTCTCAGATGAGACAAATACTTGTCTCGGCGGTTGTGCTGAGACCAACACTTGTCTCAGCAGTTGTGCTGACACTAACTCCTGTCTCAGCGGTTTTGCTGAGACCAAAATTTCTCTCAGCGGTTTTGCATTGAGCTTCTCAGCTGTCTCGATGCTTTTACATTAGGCAAAATCTTCCTCTTAACTTTAGGCATTGACTGACTCAGCCTACCATACTCTGAACTGAGTTCGACGAATGACGAACTGAGCTCGACGAACTCTGAACTCAGTTCGACGAATTCTGAGCTGAGCTCGACAAACCCAGAATCTCATACTCTGATCTTAGCTCGATGAATAGTGAGCTCAGCTCGACGAACTCTGAACTTAGATCGATGAATTTTGAAGTTAGACTAAGTTCAACTCACAGTCTTTTTGTTGTGATCGTAGCTCGACGAATGGTGATCCCAGCTCGACCAACTCTGAACTTAGATCGATGAATTTTGAAGTTCTACTAAGTTCAATTCACAGCCTTTTTGCTGTGATCTTAGCTCGACAAATGGTAAGCTCAGCTCGGTAATCTCTGAACTTAGTTCGACGAATTTTGTACTAAGCTCGACTAAGTTCAACTTTATAGCCTTTTGCTGTATGACGTTGAGTATGTCATCATCACTCAATGCCTGTGGACTTAGATAGATTTTTGTCAGCCGACAACATAGGTAGCAGTTTACCTGACTTGACCACTTAGGCTACTTCCTGCCTTTCCAGCATCTTCAATTTTTACCACCTGTCACATCACTTAGACCACCTGTCTAGACTTGTTCCATGGAACATCCTGACTTGGCCACTTAGGCTACTTCCTTCCTTTCCAGCATCTTAACTTTGTGATCACCTGTCACATCACTTATACAACCTGTCTAGACTTGTTCCATGGAAGATCCTGTACATGATGAGCTTAAACAACATCAAATACAACTATGCTCTTAGTGTTGATGGAGATGTATCTTGAAATCCAATTTAGGGAACATTGTGGGCAATGGACCCAACAATCTCCCCCTATTAGAAGAAGGTAGAACACCCAACAATACTAAGAGGCATTAACATAATAGGCAGAATAAATTCATACAGTTGTATAAAATATCTACACACATGCTAGCTTATGTTATATTAAAACAATGTGCTCTAATTAATTGTATTGACTTAATAAGTTAAGTCAATGCATCCTCATACTACTTGAGCAATTGCTCAAGTAATATGAACTCTCCTTTCGACCACTTAATGTTTAAATGGAGCGCCACTAGAAGAATTGCCCCTTATGTATTGCCACATATCTCCCCATTTCTATCTTCTTTAATAGGTATATCTATTGAGGGAGTAGAAAGTATCATGGGAGAGATTATCTCTTGATCCTAGACAAAGTCCTATGTTGATACTACTAAGGATTATATACTAGTGATCAAACTTCTAGATTAGGAGCCATACCTTTTGTGTTGATATATTGAAACAACACAACACTGCATCACTTGAACTTGCAGTACACATAGTTCTACTTGCTAATGTTTTATCTACAGAATCAACATCCACTTATGCTGATATCATTGATACACCACATCACTGCAACCCCTTGGCACTTGAGTGAACCATGGATCCACTTGAGCTGGCTGGTAGCTGTCTCTCTTCTCATCATCTCCCCCTTAGTCTGTGCATTGTCCTTAAGACAAACTGATCAGCAGTTGTGACAGCTGATCTACTGCGGCAGCTGCCTGCTCCCCCTCAACTGAGGCATCCGTTGTCAGATTCCTGGTAGACATTCTAGTCTATGCCAGTCTTAGATACCACTTGATGATCTTTATAGTATTGATATTACATCAAAACTAATCTTCCATGGAGGTGATATTAGATTTATAACCACTGTGCACAACAACTCCCTTGCACCTTGCACAGTCTCTTTTTGCTGGGCCAGATCTTCTCCCCTTCTTTAGTGATAGACTTGCCTTAGGCTTCAGCTTTCATATTAGCAGCATAAGAGTGTTCAGCCCACTGAGTAGCACACTTGATCACCACTTGATCAATCCCTTCTTGGTTTCTGAATAGAAAAGGAGGAGCTGGTATGTTTTGATTCTTTTCTCCCCCTAGCTGATTGCAACTGATACTAATGGTATAGCTGCCAGCTTTCACTTCTCATAAGGCTGAATGTTCTCCTGCAGCTACTGGATTTTGATACCTTTTGAGCCTTAAATGATCTTTCCATGAATCATACATAAACCCATCCATAAACCCCACTGACTTGGACATACCTTACTACAGGTTCAGATGATATTGAATCCTGAGCATACATTTCTCTTCAAGTTTCCTCCGAAGAGTCTAACAGCTGATGATACCACTTGAGAAACTTTTCAGCTGAGCATTATGTGCTCCTTCCTTGCTGCTCTCAGAAGAGCGACCCATGCTTTCCTCAGAGATGAGTACATCTTACTTGTCCTTTCCAGATTTGCTGGTGTGGCAGCAAGACTTTGTCCAACCAGACATTCATGCAGGCCTTCATCCATGAGTGTGCACTTGTCCTTCTTCGAGATTTCACTCAACAATCTCTTCCTCTTGGGAAGTAAGAGGAATATCTGGATGGTCAATATCCATCACCAATTATTGATCTTAGGTCTTTCCCTCACTAGAGTATGAACCCTAATATAACTTTCTTGTTCCAGTACAAGTTCTGGAACATCTTATGTCCAAGTGCCACATGGGGGATGGACACTTAGACTAATCTGCAAAATAGAATTACCTTACCTTAGGAACCCAATAGATATTAGGTCCTAGGTTCTGATTAGTCTGAAATCCTACTTGCCAACCTGCAGCATTTCTAACAGGTAGGCTAACTCTTGCTCTGGACACAGAAGGATTGTGCCAGCAATCTAAGACAAAATGCCCCACCATGCCACAGCACCAACACTCATGGATATTATATCATCTTTTCTGAGCAGGCCTTGCAGTGTGGTTAACTGCTGACTTTACAGAAGGAAGAGGAGCATCAGCTTTCTTCAGGTTTCTTTCAGTAAGGATCTGACTGAAGGATATTCTTCTAGCAGGCTTTCTTTGCTTGCCCTGAATGGTATTTACAGCTGTCTTCTTTGCAGATGACATGCTGTTTATATCATTAGAACTAGCCAAGTTAGGCTTACTGGTAGACTGACCCTTGGTCTGAGTCCTTGCTGGACGGGCTTGAGTGAAAGCCACTGCCTTATCCTTATGAGTTGGGGCTGAGGCACCAAATATAAATGGTCCAGCATGGGTCATTTGTACTTTTTCATGGGGAGCCTTAAAGACACTCATTCCCCTACCCTTTCTTCCTATATTGGAAGATACTCTTGTATTCTTACAAGAAGAATTCTCATTTTCCCAGTGACCATGCATGCAGCCATGGTCATACCTATCAGAAGGAAGGATTACCTTATGAAAGGTTGACTGAGGCACTACATTAGCTTTTCCTTTCCCTTTGGAAAGATTAACTCTTGTTCTTCCCTTGACTATACAAACTCCTTACCCTTTTGAGAGGAGAAGGACTCTATCAAGGGCAACATAACTTTAGGCTTACTGAATTCAGCCACAACCCTTCTCTCCTTTAGGAGTTTCTCTTCAAGATCCAAAATGATCTTGTCCTTCTGCCTTATGGTCTCAATTTGGATGATTGAGATGGCCTTCAGTTGGCTGACTTCCCTCACTTTCTGATCCAGCAAGGATGCTGTCTCAGACTGTTGATCACCAATTAGCTGTAGAGAGATAATCTCCTCAGCCTGAATCTTGGCCAACTTCTTTCTCCTTCTCAAAGCATCCAAGATTTTACCATACTTGTCAATCAATTAATTGACATATACCTTAGATTCAGAGTCATCTTCATCCTTGGATGAGGATGCATCAGAATCTGGACTGGTCATATGACCTGAGCAATAAGAAGAACTTGATAGATATTGTACCTGATCTAGACCAGGCTGATCCTAGTCTACGATTCTTCTTCTTCTGTCATGACAATTATCCCATAATAACCGCCGTCATCTTCTTCTTCATCATCCACCTCTGAATCACTTTTGATTGTGACAGAGGGGCCCTGATCTCCATTCTAGCATCTGGACTATCTTCTGCTATATCTACAGTGGCACCAGGTAGACCAATAAAGGCTTCTTCTTATTCTTCAGACTCTGAACCACTGCCAGAAATACTTACTTTCTCTGTCCCTTCGATATAGCCAGTGAGAGAATCCCACATCTCTTTGGATGACTTGTAGTGGACGAGCATCTGTGAAAGTGATGCCTCAGATACTGAGGGATTGATCTAACTAACTCTAGAGGGGGGGGGGGGGGGGTGAATAGAGTGTTTTAAAAACTTTAAGTTGTTTTAACAGCAGATTAAAATAGGTGATATATATATATAAGAAAATAAAATATCACAGCACAACAAATAAGAAAGTAGAGCACAACCAGACGATACAAGGAAATTTATTGTGGTTTCCCAATAAACCTGGGTACATCCACTCTTCTACCACCCATGTTGGAATCCACTACAGGTTTTTGATCAGGTGTCCTGCCGCCATTGGTTTTTGTTCAGGTGCCTGGTCACCACAAGTTTTTTATCAGGTGCCCTGTCACCATAAGATCTATTTTCTAAGGGAGATCTTACAACCCTTTGAGCTTTTGATCAGGTGCCCAAAATTCAAACCAAGTCTTTTGATCAGGAGACTTGACAACCAAAGGATTAACTTTTGAAGGGAGTTATAACCCTGTACACAGTGAAGGAAAATAAGATTGATATTGTCTTCTCTGTCTCAATCCTCTGAGAAGACTAGTGGATTTTGTGATGTTGTCAAAGCTCCCCCTGAGTTATAGATCTGATCAGGAGAGGAGACTTTGCTTTAGGGTGTAGGCCTTCAAGTTGAACACTTCTTCTTATTCTAGTAAATGATTCTAAGTGATTGAACTTTTGGTCTCAGATTGAATGTTGTGTTGCTGGAAGAAAGGCTTGAAGAAGAAGAGTGAAGATGAACAAAGATATTCTGTGGCTCTGTTTCTTATTCTCTGGTTGCAGATATTTTCTTTCTTCTTCTTCCCGACTCAGTAAAATCTTATTCTAGACTGTTAGACTCGTTCATTGTATTAAGCAATCTTCTGAAAATCTCTTTTATATACTGATTGCTGATTTGAAATTCGAATTCCTTGAAGTCCTCTGCATATTTTCTGGTAAATAGAACAGTTGTTTTTGTCCTCAATGTATTTCCACAACTGTCCCAGTAAATAGGTTAAGTAATAACTCTGTGAAATCCCTAATTAATGCTGCCAGTAAACGGCTATATTCTTGAGAATATTAAGCATTAATTATCATAGTATTACTTTCTTAATTACTGAAATTAAACTGCCTTAGTCGATATGAGAATCTGCAGAGAAGTTTAGTCGAACAGAACCTGGATGGAGTTAGTCGAACTCAGTAAAGTTTTCATTGACCTGAGCTCTAAGTTTGTCGAGCTGATAATTCTCCTTCGTCGAGCTGAGCTCTAAGATCGTCGAATAGAAAATATACTTGCCAAACTGAGCTCCAAGTTCGTCTAACTGAGAAGGCACTTAATCGAGTTGAGATTCTGATATAGCTCATAGTTCATCGACCTGAGCTAGACTTTCGTTGAGCTCAACTTAGAGAAGGAACTCCGAGTTCGTCCATCTAAGATCGACGATCATCGAGCTGAGTTCAGCTATCGTCGATCGACTTTTTCTACAATCTTCAAAACTGTCTTGTCTCTTAAGTCTTGAGTCTCTGAAGACTTATGAAGATAGGTTTCAGTAATCTAATCCTTAAGTGATTGACCTTAACCCTGGAACTAATATATGACCCTAGACTATACATGGTGGGTCATCAATCCTAATAGTGAACCTAGCCCAAATCACAAGTAAGGTTCCAACAATCTCCCCTTATTTGGGTGAGGTCACTATACAAAATAAAAATAATCAAAATCAAAAAGCAATAAAAATATCTGACAGAATTATAAAACATTTAGCAGATATGAACAGTTGTGCCTTGTGAATATATACAACAATAATAAAAGTTCAAAAATGCAAAATCAGAAGATTAAGACGTTTTCTTTGAAGCATCTGAAGAGGAAGCAGGTTTTGTGAAAATCATCTTTTTTCTGGGATCCTCTGCTTCTCTATGAGTCATCTTCATGTCTTCAGCACCAAGAATTTTACTGATGCAGCTCTCGGCACAACTGCTTCAGGATGCAAATTCATATAAGTATTAACATTGAAAATATTTTTTACCTGATATTTTTCCAATTCCTTCTTCCTGTATGATGGCATGGTTGAAAATTGAGAGGAATCTTTTCCTTCCTCCTTTTCCTTTCTTATTTGAGATAGAGCAATTAGC
This sequence comes from Platanthera guangdongensis, assembly GCA_039583875.1. Lineage (NCBI taxonomy): Eukaryota > Viridiplantae > Streptophyta > Magnoliopsida > Asparagales > Orchidaceae > Platanthera > Platanthera guangdongensis. Next base: position 143,133,935 of record CM077166.1, on the reverse strand, counting down.
TCATTAAACATGGCCCTTCTGGAGTTAGGATCAAATGTTGGATCATATGTTGGAGAGGGAGGTCTTTCTGAACTTGATTTTTCTTTCTGACTAGCTTCAGATGTCTACTGCTGACTGCTTTGCTTCTTATATTGTTATTTACTACCTTCGGTGCTGTGCTGCTGCTATAAGATGGTCTGGTATGATGAGAGGATGTTGACCTTTGTGAAAGTCCACCTAGTGTCAGCTATGTGCACCTATGGGGGGGGGGGGGGGAATAGGTGACGAGTATCGCTTTTGCGGAATTTACGAATGTACCTGCACAATAAAAATAAAAAGCACAACACACAGAATACACAGGCAATTTATAGTGGTTCCCCGACTTGGGTACATCCACTTTCCCCCTTCGACCTATCTCCCAACAAGGGACGACTCGGTCTCTTCTCCAACAGGATTGAAATCCAATCCCTGCACTATCGGAAGGAACCCTTCCACACTTGAGAGTCAACACTCCCACAAAATGGGTTGCACCCAACCCTTACAACACGGAACAATCGTTCCTTTACAACAAAAGTAAATATAGAATGTACACGAGATACAAACTTCGTTAGGAGACTACGGTGTTCCTCTTCGTTCGACGACGTGTTCGTGAAGTCAACGAAGAGTCTACAACCTTGGTCTCTCTTGGAGAGGATCTCCCCGGAACCGGCGGCGGCGCGGCAACACGAGCGGCGGCTAGCTTCGGGATCGGCGGCTATGATGATGAGCGGCTGCTGAAAATAGAGATCCAATCTTCGTTGCGAAGCAAGCTAGGTCTACCAACGGTCACTCTAGGATCAGTAGTCTCGATCGATTCGGACGGGGGAGTTTTTTTTCGGTCAACAAATCGAGAGACAAGAGATCTCCGGATAGACACGTGAGACTCAGAGCTTTGCTAAGCTTCTGTCGCCGGAGATCGGGAAGAGAAGCGATCAACAGCAGCGACCAACTTATCGCGAGCGGTGGCGGCGGCGACGGAGCGGAAGCAGGGATCTAGGGTTTGTCCATGCTCGCGTATGTCTGGTTTTCTTCGCTCAATCACTGTTCAAAAATACCCATGTATTTATACATTGAAGACCCATACAATATGACCGTTGTGGGTCCCACAAGTAGAAACCCGAAATCCGGTTCAAACTAGTCCAGCGGCATAATCCGGTCCAGCAGCATCCTGATAAATCGCTAAGTGAAAATCGGCGAGAATCGCAGGTGATTCTCGACGAATCGGCGAGAATCACCAAGTGATTCTCGACGATTCGTCGAGAATCGCTAGTGATTCTCGCCGAATCACTTATTGATTCTCAGCGATTTTCACTTTGTATTCATGAGCTGCTTAACCACTGGTTCGGCGAGAATCACTAGTGATTCTCGCCGAATCTTACTTGGCACCGTTTTGAGGTAGCCAAAAGGGGTCGGCGAGAATCACTAATGATTCTCGTCGATTCGGCGAGAATCACTAGTGATTCTCGCCGAATCGGCGAGAATCACTTGGTGATTCTCGTCGAATTTTCCTTGGACGAATTTTCGTCTTCCACCCAGGAGCTGCTCCTTGACCCATCCATGCTCCTTGTCTTCTCTTGCATATGAACGGCCCTGTACTTGAAAGTAAGTGCACTCCAATAGAGAGAGTACACGTAGGCCAACACACTGATCTGCTCAATGAGGGATTACGTCTTGCAGACCCGTGTATATTGACCTACTGCACCCTGACATTGGTGTGCACTTAGCGTGGAGGAGCTGCAAGTACAACTTAAGATGTTTCATCAAATACATTGTGAATTCATCTTAGCTTGACAGGTGGCTTCCTCAAATCCAGGTAATTGTGGATACAATACCCAACAATCTCCCCCTATTTGACGAAGCCAAAACCCTACTAGCTAAGATGAATAACACCTATCAAATAATAAACATAGCATTCAGAAATTAAACATGCAGCACAAGAGAATATATGCAACCAGATCAGGACTTGAGTCATTCACAAATTCAAATATATATACCAATATATATATATACACATATAATCTCAGAATTGTTCATATGATAACAATAATCATTAAATGTTCTTAAGACAAAGTGACAAGCTATAAGTTATTGACTATTTTTCCTTAGCTAAGTCACCCTTAAGATTTTGAGCCAAGTACTTCTTGCTTTGCCTCTCCATGTATTCTTTGGGCTTCGGGTAATACCAAGGAGGAGGAACTTTATCTGCATCCTTGTTGTTTCTGAAAAAGATGTTGCGTTTTGCTTCAAACGTTTTGTGCGTTTCCCACTCATACTGGCTATATACTTCGTTTCGATTGATCTCTCCTCTTTCTTGCAGCCAGAAGGTGTCTAAGATGATGTTCCTTGAGACTGGACTCCATTTTTCGTTTCGTACGTCCTCCTCACTCATTCTGATCCTCTTTTCAGCTAGTGTCTCCTTGGAGGTCCCTTCCTGAGCTTTTCTCTTGGCCTTGGCTTTTGCTAGGGCCTCTTGATCAAACATGCTCCTCAGTTTAGCTTTGGAGAGAGCCCTATCATCAGCTTCACTTATGGGAACATCTGCAGCACTTGCACTTATTTCCTCAGCAGCACTTACTCCCTCAGCGGCCATAGATGTCTCAGGAGGATGAATATCTGCAGGATTTTCAGCCAAGGGGATGCCTAATGCCTGGTGGAGCATCCACCGGCAGCTGTCATAGACATACTTGTTTGACTGTTCGAAGTTTTTTATCGTGACTTCTTGAAGCTCAGCCATCTTAGCTAGATACTCTTTCTCCCCCTTTTTGGCTTCTACAACTATGAAGTTGGCATAGGAATGTAGGGAGTCATCAATATGCTTCGTGGTCTTGGAGAATTCAGAGACCAAGGCCTGCTGATTGGCGTTGAGAGTGACCATATTACCGTCAAACTTTTGAATGTTGTTGGCGACAACATGTGCATTCTGATTTACGACAGCAAGAGTATCAGTGTTCTTTTTCAATCCGGCCATAAGGAGTGTGACAGCTTCGCCGGCCGCGGTATACTTTTCTTCAAATTTCTTGTCCATCACGTCAAGTTTATGATTGAGCTCCACCATATTCTTGAGCATCAGATTTTCAGAAGTCTTAATCCTTTTCAGCAGTTTATTCTGAGCATTAGCAAAGGAGTCTTTGAGTTCATTCACAATTCCCTGAATGACATTTACTGTGTGAGTGGCTAGCTCATCTCGTAATGGAAGAGCCGGAGGCACTTGTGGACCTTGCCCTTCAGCAGACGCATCTGTAGAGCTGGATACAAGCACAGTCTCTAATGGAGGAATGCTGGCTGCCTCTGTAGATTTGTCTGACTCCCCCTCCACTGGTGCAGGCTTGTCAGATGGAGGTTCAACAAGATCTGGAGCCTCCAATACTTCATGTCCCTCATTCCCATCTTCCTCTCTGTCATCATCCAAGAAATCATCTATATCAGCAGCATCTTCCAACTCGTTGTCAGCAGTCTCCATTCCAGTAGCTTCGGCTCCTTGCTCGTTTCGGTTCGGGGCCTCCCCATGCTCCAGCTCAGGTTCACTTTCTTCGTGTAGATCTGCCACAGCATCTCTGGCCTGCTGGGAGATGTCAGATACTACATCAGTATGCGAGGGTAGAGGCTCCCCCTCGATTCCTGCAGTCAAGGTATCAGGAATTTCACCGGGGGTTACTGCTGGAGATACTCCCTGTTGCTCTTCCACTGTAGTCTGCCCAATACGCCTCTCCCATCGATCAAACACACTTGTGTCCATCTTCTTCAAGTAGTGGAGAGGGACACCTTTGCTCATGTCAAACTTGTCTCCATTTAGCTGGTTTAGATATAGACTTATGATGCGGCCAAAACTCGGAGTGCCCAAGGTGTCCTTGATCTTCTCGAACAGCAACTCCCCCCAGTTGAACCTCTTACGGCAGACAACAGCTATCAGGATCTTGAACATATCTCCTGAGATATGGTCATGAGAGCCCGGCTTGCAGATGAGCACCTTTCCAGTAATATCAGACAGGAGCTTCCCTTCTTCATTCATATCCTTTCTCTTTATTGACCGAGTTCCTCGTGGGAGACCGCAAAATAGGAGAGTTCTGGTTTTGTCCTCGTCCTCCAAATAGTCCTCATGCTCCGAGATAGAAAGCTGCAGGAAGCGAGTCAGCTTGCTGGCAGACAGCTTGACCTTTACCCCAGCCACCTTGCTTTTGATTACGGAGTCGCCATTTCGGAGTCTTGCGGTAGCGAAGAACTCCAGCACCTCTTTGTCCAGGATTTTGTAAGGGTGCTCCAGGACGAATGTTAGCCCAGCCTCTTCCAGCATCAGAATGATGTTGCGGAATTCGTCCGAGGCGTGAGAGAACCCAGTTCGAACAAGCTCGCAACCAGTGACCAACCCAGCAGTTGTCCTTGGGGCCATTGCAGATCTAGAGAGAGAATCCCTACTCTAAGCGTTAATGAAAATTCAAAAAGAAAGCATCACTAGTGAGAGCGTCCAAGTACGGGTGAGGAAGAGGTTACCTAAGTGCTTATACGGAAGTGAGTTGGTGAGCTTCCTGCGAGAACTCTTCCTCGAGCGTCCTTTGGGAAGACCTTCGGTGGATAGGAGAGTTTCCTGCGGGGTTCGGCCTTGCTAGAACCTTGCTAGAACCTTCTCGATTTGACGATGGACCTTGCGAGAACCTTGCGGTCACAGAGACACTTCGCGATTCGACGAGAACCTTGCGAGAACTTACGGGAAGAAGATGGAGAGACGGATTCGTGTAGCAATGAGCTTCCTGCAGGGTTCGGCGGGAATCAACGGGAGTTTGCGAAGGCGGTGTGACGAGCTTCCTGCGGGTCTCTGCGAGTTGGCGGGAGAGCTCTTGTGGGTTTCGGCAAGTCTGCGGGTTTCGGCGAGTCGGCGGAAGAGCTCTTGCGGGATATCTGCTGCGACGTGAGGCGGGATTCGTGAAGAAGGCGAAGGGTCGGCGTGATTTGTCTAATTCGGCAAGATTTCAAGTATATAATGTGTCGGCGGGATTTGTCTAATTCGAAATTGATAGATTTCTTGACTTGGAATTTTCACGTTGAGAAGCATTGCAACATTTTTGAATTCTTCTGATGTCAAGTCAATATAAAAATGATAAATACATGTATAAGCATAAGTATAAATATACACATGGATAGAAATATATATATATATATTAAATGAGGATGCAATATGACGCAAGTCCTTGAACTGATCAAAATTACCTGGGATTTTGAGAGTCATCGTTTAAGTCCCACAGGTAGAACATATTAGACGCTCAATGTGAGTATGCTCAAGTAGATATCACATCTGTTATTGCAGACGCTTGTTCCAATTTAGTCTTGAGCCACCTACTGTCTAGTTCCCATCATATTCACGGGAACCTAGACTACCCTGCAAGAAAGAATTACTTTACCTTAGGAACCCAAATCATATTGGGTCCTAGGTTCCTGTTAGCATAAGCACGCAACTGCCTTCCTTCAGAAAACCTGTCTGGAAGACTACCTCTGTCCCGAGAATGTGGATAAGCCCTTGCCGTGGGCACAGAGGGGTTGTGCCAACAGTCGATGGCAAAGTGCCCCACTTTGCCGCAGCACCAACATGGGTGAATGTTGTATCGCCGTTTCCAACCTGATCTAGTGACTGATGTAGTCACGATCCTAGGTCTAAACGGGATAGGGCATGATCTTGTCACAAAAATTCCTCTTCCATCGTGACACGTGGAAGGGTGGAAAGAATGCATGTTGTGAGCGTTATGAGGCCGGGAAGGTGGTGCCATTCTTTCAGGCATCTCCCTTACAGAGGCCCCATGGAACCTGACATCATGGCTTCTATCCTCTCTATCCCGTGTCCTCGAGTGGTGAGAAGTCTTCTGTGAGCTGGGACATGCAGATCCACACTGTGTTGAGGCAGTGGCAGTGAATACAAAGGGCTCAGAATGAGCCTTAGGTATTTCCTCATGGGTGGCCATGACGGCCCTTGCACTATGAACGTTTCCACATGGGGACAGATCACCCTTGCAGTGACCACGACTATTCCTGTGGTCATACCTGAAGGCATGATGAGTTGCCTTCCTGCTTGGAGTGGGGGGTCGGAATACCGTTTCCCCATTTCTCCATGCCTGGATAATCCGGGAGATCCACCCGGTTTCTTGCTTTCTCTTTATAGCATCAACTTTGGAAAAGTTTGATACTATACGTTTCTCATTATCTAGACTACTCTCTAGAGCTGAGATCTTAGAGTCCTTGACCTTGTTGGACGCCAATTGGAGAACCAACAAGATCTTCAGTCGAGCAATCTCTCGAGCTTGCTCCTCAGCAAGTAGGTTGCTTTCCTGAAGGGCTCTCTTCAGGGAATCAGAATTTTCTGGAGGAGAGCAGTTTCTGTCTTCAGAAAGGTCAAAAGATATGGGGCAGGATGAAGATGTTACCTGCTCATCTGTGTTATTGTCATTAGAATCAGTGACCATTGTTTCATCCTCATCAGAGCTGCTTTCCTCACTGGTCTCGTCAGTCTCTAATACGGACACTGGAGCTCTGATGTTGTCCGAGTGATGCTTGCCTTCATCTTCAGAGGTGAGGACCCCCACATAGGCTTCCTCGTCTGGTTGACAACATATTCCAGCTTTCTCTGACTCCCCCATCAACTCTGATATCATCACCCACATGGATTTAGCCGTCCTACATTTTTCCAATCTAGAGCGAGAGGCTCCAGACCAGATATCCATAATAATTTGACGAATCCTCTCGTCCAAGTGAAATAGTGATAGTTCCGTCTCTGACATCTCAGCAATGCCCATGGGCACTTGGATCCCAGAGTCGGAGGTCTTCATGGGAATAAACAGACCCTCTTCCAGGATGAAGGATGCTCGAGGATCGATAGTATCAAGGTGAAATGACACTCTCATTCTCCAAATGGGATAATAATCCTTTGTGCATGCGGGGAGTTTGAGTGGCGGTATCTCATAATCCAAATCAATGCTTCTGACACTGGTGGCAGGATTCTACTCAAGGTGTTAACCTTTTTGAAGAGGAACCTCCCTCTGATACCACTTGAAAGTCCACCTAGTGTCAGCTATGTGCACCTATGGGGGGGGGGGGGAATAGGTGACGAGTAGCGCTTTTGCGGAATTTACGAATGTACCTGCACAATAAAAATAAAAAGCACAGCACACAGAATACACAGGCAATTTATAGTGGTTTCCCGACTTGGGTACATCCACTTTCCCCCTTCGACCTATCTCCCAACAAGGGACGACTCGGTCTCTTCTCCAACAGGATTGAAATCCAATCCCTGCACTATCGGAAGGAACCCTTCCACACGTGAGAGTCAACACTCCCACAAAATGGGTTGCACCCAACCCTTACAACACGGAACAATCGTTCCTTTACAACAAAAGTAAATATAGAATGTACACGAGATACAAACTTCGTTAGGAGACTACGGTGTTCCTCTTCGTTCGACGACGTGTTCGTGAAGTCAACGAAGAGTCTACAACCTTGGTCTCTCTTGGAGAGGATCTCCCCGGAATCGGCGGCGGCAACACGAGTGACGGCTAGCTTCGGGATCGGCGGCTATGATGATGAGCGGCTACTGAAAATAGAGATCCAATCTTCGTTGCGAAGCAAGATAGGTCTACCAACGGTCACTCTAGGATCAGTCGTCTCGATCGATTCGGACGGGGGAGTTTTTTTTCGGTCAACAAATCGAGAGACAAGAGATCTCCGGATAGACACGTGAGACTCAGAGCTTTGCTAATCTTCTGTCGCCGGAGATCGGGAAGAGAAGCGATCAACAGCAGCAACCAACTTATCGCGAGCGGTGGCGGCGGCGACGGAGCGGAAGCAGGGATCTAGGGTTTGTCCGTGCTCACGTATGTCTGGTTTTCTTCGCTCAATCACTGTTCAAAAATACCCATGTATTTATACATTGAAGACCCATACAATATGACCGTTGTGGGTCCCACAAGTAGAAACCCGAAATCTGGTTCAAACTAGTCCAGCGGCATAATCCGGTCCAGCAGCATCCTGAGAAATCGCTAAGTGAAAATCGGCGAGAATCGCAGGTGATTCTCGACGAATCGGCGAGAATCACCAAGTGATTCTCGACGATTCGTCGAGAATCGCTAGTGATTCTCGCCGAATCACTTATTGATTCTCAGCGATTTTCACTTTGTATTCATGAGCTGCTTAACCACTGGTTCGGCGAGAATCACTAGTGATTCTCGCCGAATCTTACTTGGCACCGTTTTGAGGTAGCCAGAAGGGGTCGGCGAGAATCACTAATGATTCTCGTCGATTCGGCGAGAATCACTAGTGATTCTCGCCGAATCGGCGAGAATCACTTGGTGATTCTCGTCGAATTTTCCTTGGACGAATTTTCGTCTTCCACCCAGGAGCTGCTCCTTGACCCATCCATGCTCCTTGTCTTCTCTTGCATATGAACGGCCCTGTACTTGAAAGTAAGTGCACTCCAATAGAGAGAGTACACGTAGGCCAACACACTGATCTGCTCAACGAGGGATTACGTCTTGCAGACCCGTGTATATTGACCTACTGCACCCTAACATTGGTGTGCACTTAGCGTGGAGGAGCTGCAAGTACAACTTAAGATGTTTCATCAAATACATTGTGAATTCATCTTAGCTTGACAGGTGGCTTCCTCAAATCCAGGTAATTGTGGATACAATACCCAACACTTTGTACTTGAGAAACATTGCTTGCTGATCCTACTATAGGAGGAGGAGGAGGACCTCGCCTAGACTGTGGAGGTGGAGAGTATCTCCTGCTCTTCTTCCTTGCTTGCATTTAATTTTTTGAGTATCTCATCCAGTGAGGAGTATCTGGAGTGAGAGTAATGTTATGGAGAATGTAATAAGGTGTATCAGCAGTAGGATTTGTGTTTAGAACAGTCTTGTGTGGAACCTTCTTCTTAAGTTTTCTCTTTTTAGGACTAGAATCCTCCGACTCATCTGAATCTTCATCATCATCATCAGATTCATCAGCAGGGTTATCATAAAGAGCATTGATCTGTTTAAGCATTGCATCAAAAAGTACTGGATGAGCCTGTGGCTGTATACTTGTATCTAGTTTCTCAGCTTGTGGCTGTTCAGCTACATGTTCTTCTTCATCCTGAGCCTGTACTTGAACTTCTGGCTCTATATCTGCATCTATATCCTCAAACAAGAAATCTTCAAGATTAGGCATGGGGGATTAAGCCCAGCCAAATGTTGGAGGAGTGAAAGACTTTGGCTCTAAAGTAGGTATTTGCTCTATGATTTGCTCATTAACTACAAAACTTATCCTAAGTTGCTCCAATACTTGAGGACTAATTGGTGTTGTATAACTGACTATAGTTATAGAATAAGTGTCAGAAACTGGAAGACTGTTGCTGGAAAGTGTATCAAAAGAATACAGTAATGAGGGAAGATCAACTGTGGGATTAAGAATAAAATCACCAACAATGCTTATTTTAGGAATGGAGAAATCTGTTTCTTCATCTTATGTACAAACTAGAATCATTTCAGTATCATTTTCTGTAACTGCATCTGCTGCTGCTGGAATTTTTGTAGGAACTTCTTCTTGAATTTCTGGAGCTTCTTTATGTAACATCTCCTCCTACCTGGTTTCAGAGAGCCCTGAACCCAGGCCCCCAGAAGAAGGGACAGTGGAGAAAGAAGCAAGATGTGAAGTAAGTTCAGAGATGGAAGTAGCAAGTGGAGCAATTGCTTCAACAATGAGTGTCTTGAGGGTAGGGGTAAGAAGCTCAAGAATGTTTGCTGATATAGTAGAAGAGGGCATGAAGCATGTTGTACAGATGGTGAATGCTTGTGGGATGGAAGATGTTTGGATGTCTGTTGGAATTGTGGAGGCGGTGACATCAGGGAGTATATTATCTTCCTGAATAGGGGAATGTGATGGAGATGGTTGTGGAGATAGAGATGATCGTAAATCAAAATTGAGAGATGACAATAGTGATTCCATATATGGTGTGTCATCAATTTGTGATGGTTGATGTGGTGGTAAAGGAGATTGAGGAGGTGAAGATGGTGTTTCCTCAAGAATGTTAATTGGTGATTGTGGAGGAGATAGGATGGAAGTAGAAGGTGTATCTGTAGATGGTTGTTGGATTGTAGTAACATCAACAAAGGGAGTTGATGAATGAAATATTGAATGATGTTGAGATGGAGGAGGAGAAGAAGTAATATGAGGAGCAGGAGCTTCTTCAAGGGTTGGTGAAGTGGCTATTGTAGCCATGATGTCCTCAGAAGCTATCCTAAAAGAGGGCTTTGGGATAACCCTCTCCGATCTGCCAAAGAGGGTAGAGGTAAGACTCTTCGAAGCATTTATGAAAGTGTTCTGGGAGGCCAACTGTTCTGGAACCTTAGCTTGTAGGAAGATTCCCAGAATTCTTCCAAAACAAACGTCTTTCTTACTAATTTTCTTCTTAATCAAATCAAATACATTCTCTCCCCAGTTCACAGATTTTTGATTAACCAGGGCACACATCAAAAGGAATTGGTGCCTGCTAATGTAATCATGGACTGAGTGTTTACCCAAGATTACCTTCCTAACTATATCTGTCAAAAACTTGTATTCAACAGACAAGTTTTTCTTCAACAGTTTATTAGGGTTTCCCTGGGAGTGACCCATTATAACTAGCATACCCTCAAACTCAGTGCTAGATATTTGAAAATCATATTCTCCATTGATAAATCCAAAAACTTCAATTAGAATAATAGGGGTAAGAGAAACATATTGTCCAAAGATTTATCCAGAAATGGAGGTTTGATCTAGAAAGGTTGCTGTGAAAATTCTTTGATTTCTTGCACTGGGAGTTTGATCCTCAAAGTCATGAACTGTCTCAACTATGGTGCTTCAAACAACAAAAGTATGTTCCTGAAGACTTGATCGAAATGACTGAAGGAATCAATGTTAATGTCGAACCCTGCATCAAATTTCATGGAAGAAAGGGTCGCCACCAAAATCGCCATGCCTGCAAAAAAACAAAAGATCAAGTGCACAAGAACTGGAAAGCGCAGGATGGAGTTTGATGAAAACCCTATTATAAGTTTTCAGAAGATGAAAAGACAAACTCCGTCCAATGAAACATTAAAAACTTCGAACTTAGTTCGACGAAAAATCTTATAAGGAAAGAAAAACGTCGATCTAAGTTAGAAGAGGGGGAAAACAGTTCGTCGTTCTCCATTCGATGAAAGGATTTTCCAAAACAAGCTTCGTTGATCTCTGTTCGACGAAAATTTTTCTGAAACAGATTCGTCAATCTTCGTTCGACGAACAGTTTCACAAAGGAAAGTTTGTCGATCTCCGTTCGACGAACACTCCACAAAGCGTTCAGAGTTCGTCGATCTTTATTCGACGAAAAATGAACAGTTCGTCGACCACAGACAAAAATTAAATTAAAGCGTCTCCATTGATCATACCTAACTGATTTAGGGAGAACAAATGTTTTTTTTTATCTAAGGGTTTGGTGAAAATATCTGCTCTTTGTAAATCAATAGAGGTAAAAACAAGTTTAATTTTATTTTTGTCTACACAATCTCTAATGAAATGATGTTTTATTTCTATATGCTTTGTCCTACTATGATGTACTGGATTTTGTGCAATTGAAATAACACTGGTATTATCATAATAGTTAGTTGAATTATTTAAGTTGAACCCATAATCCAGGAGCTAATTTTGAATCCACAAAATTTATGAACAATAACTACCTGATGCTATGTATTCAGCTTCAACAGTTGATGTTGACACATAAGTTTGCTTTTTGCAAAACTAGGACACAAGCCTATTACTAAGAAACTAACAAGTTCCTGAGGTGCTTTTCCTGTCAACTCTGCATCCAGTAAAGTCAGTATCTGAAAATCTAGATAAATCGAAATTCTGACTAAGTAGGATACCAGAGTCCCAGATTAGGACAACCCTTTATATATCTTAAAATCCTTTTTAGTAAAATAAGATGAGATTCTTTATGATTTACCTGAAATTTAGCACAAATGCAAGTAACAAACATGATATCAGGCCTACTAACTGTAAGATACAATAGAGCTAATTTGATCAAATAAACAAATTTCTGTACTAGTGTAAGACCCCCTTTTTTCCTTTTTGAAACACCGGGGTCTTAGGCCCAGAACCGCCGCTTTACGGTGCCACCTTCACACCCTGAAGGTCCATCACTGCAAATCGCCGATTCTGGCGGCCGATTCGATCACAGAAAAGTAACAAAAGTAGAGTAAGCACGAGAGTGGTAAAACTATAATCAAATGTCCACAATAATATCACATCAGAGTAAATATATCTCCACGAAGGGAGAGTCCACAGAATGTAATTTATTGAAAATAAGGGCTTAAGCCCGCTACATCAAATCCTCACTACATAGTCACTCAAGCGGAAGCAAAATAAAACACTACTAAGGTAAGGGGCTCACAGTCCCTGTCGTCTGAACTCCGGTGCTAGACTGCCCCATCTCCAAGCATGCCAACCCGCGGGGCTGCTCCTCCATGCTGGGCTCCACGATCCCCTAAATAATGTGGTTCGAAAATCATTAGTCTAAAAGACTAAGTCCTATCATCCCCCACCCCTTCCCCCATGGCCCCTAGGCACCGAGCAGAGAGGAATAAAGGGGAGGAATTGAAGGTGGAGAGTAATCAAGAAACAGATGGCAGCGGACCTATACTAGCAATTTTATAGTACATGTGGCAGTAAAGTAAAGTTTGAAAGGTAACCTTAACTTATACGAAAACGTATAAGCAAGGGATCTTCTACAAGGATCCCATCATATAAAGAGTCCCATACCAATTTATACGTTGGGGTGTCGGTTATTAACAACAATATATATATAAAGAAATTAACCTTAATTTATAAACATACCCACACAAGCTTATAGACCAAGGGTTCGTTTTGCAGGGCCTATTGTATAAGCGTCCCATACCACTTATACAATAGGTGATAAGGGTTTTATGCTATGATTATGCTATGATATGCAAGTGGGTTATGATGCTATCATGCAAGTGCAACTCACCCACCCGACTCTGTGTACACAGACCTTTAGTTCCCCCTTTCTGGAGCCTCACCTCCCAGGATACCTCCGTAGTGGCAGACGGAAGCGGTGGGTTGGGCCTCACCCACCTCTAAACCAGTAAAGCACTACCGGTCAGACCTATAGTACGCCTCAACGTTGGTGCACAAAGCAGACTCCTGCATACTCTTATCGGCTGGCGCACCAGACTTCTATTGGCGAAGTGCTAGCCACACTTGCCGAGTCAACGTATTAGCGTCGGTGCATCGACACTCCAATACCGAAGACCCACCACCTTTATTTATGCACATGCAACCTTATGTATCAGTACCGAGCCGAAGCTCCCTGGACCATCACGTCCGTCACAACATCAACCGAGCCAAAGCTCGTTGGGCCATCCCGCCCCTCACAAAAATCAACCGAGTCAAACCAACTTCCCGAGACATCGGGGTGTGTGTAAGTGAACCCTTAATTATTCTAGTTGCTCTTTAAGATTTATCACTCTTACAGTTTACGTTAGCCCAGTACTGCCCAAGGTATACCCCGTGAAGGGCTCTCGAAGGCACTAGGAACTACAATGGGATTACGCTTAAAGCTCCCATTCACAAGGAACTTATTATTATTGGTCGCTACCCGATTTCCTGACCCTTAATTAATTTTTCTGAATCTAGCCCTAGTACATTAAACACTTCCTCCCTACGGGAAGGATGATCTTTCGCCGATCTCCGAGCACCACCTAACACTAGTCATCCTCTCACTCTACAAATCCTGTCTTCCAATGATGAACTCCTTTATTTACCCAAACTAGCAACCTACCGAGGATTCAACTCTCCAAAATTCACTACCCTCTTTAGTTCAGTTTCCCCAGTTACTATATGCAGACCACCCTATACTATATGAGGTGTATAAAGGAGGTACTCCGGATTGTCTTCCAAACTTCCTTTGAAATTTACCAGAGGTCTATCATAGCAAATTTAGTCTAAAATCAGAGATTCATAATTTTCCTAATTAATTTAATATTTATTGAATTTTCCCATATGTTTGGCCATGGGCAATTTGAACATGAACTATATGATCTACTCAAGTAATGGCCACCCAATAATTGTGATCACTAAACTACAGTGATATATGATTAGGTATTAATTTCCATAATTTTTCAGAGAATATTTGACCTTTAAATAATTTAACCAAAATATTTCCTTTAGTCATGTGTAAACAAGGAAGTACTAAAATTATTCATCAGAAAATTATATAAAAATTACATAATCTTAATATTGTTCAGAAATGATCATTGTACTAAAATCATAATTTTTGAGGATTTCTAGACTCCAAAATAAATTAAATTAAGCTTTCATGGGAAATCATACTTAATGAAGCAACCCTTAAAACTATTCATCCAACAAATCTAGAAAAATTCACAAAGCTTAAAAACATAATAAAAAGTCCTCTGCCTAAAGTTCATCAATTTCCAGCAAGTAGTTACTTCCTAATAAATTTCTAAGTAAATATCACAAATTATTAAATTGTTAATGAAGTATCAAAAATATTAATCCTAAATTCATGATAAAATCTCCAAATCTTACACTATCTTCAAAAACTAGTCAACCCAAATCTCATCACTTTTCAATAAGTTTTAGTGACATTCTCCTTCACTATAAGGTTTTTGCCCTAAGCTAGGGTTAGGGTTTTGAGGGGGTTTAAGGCTTCCATATTCCCTAAAATTTTGTCCAGAGGACCATACTAATCCTATGGTCCTCTCCGCAAGGTTTCAAGTCAATCCAAGGTCATTTGACCCTATGATCTTCAAACCCTAAAAATCCCCATTAAGGAACCTACCCTGGAGTTCTAGGGCTACCCTACACTTAACCTCCCCAAATTCCATTGGAGGGTGAGTCATACTATAAAAAGTCAGTGGCCAAAATATCAGCCTCTGTTGAGGTGGTTTGATCACTCAAAACCCAAAGGGGATGCTTGACCTATTTAACCCTAAAAGGGGTCAACCCATGGTTGGATCAATACCTAACCAAAACATCTCCAAATGAGATGAAAATTTTACCAGAGCCCTAACATGCCCTCTAAGACCTCCCACCCAAATTTGGGGGATTGTGAGGAGTTTAGGACACTTAATTAATTTATTCTTTGATTATTAAATTTTTCCTAAAAACTATAGAAAACTATTCTCTAAAAATTCTGAATTTTGGACAGGCCTAGGTATAGCTAGGGTAGACTCGCTGCCAAAATTTCAATTAATTTGGACCAAGGATGAAGTGTGGGCACTCAGTTTATTGTCTGTCTAGCCGCGGTGTAGGTCTCACAAAAATGAGTGCCTTGGTCAAACCAGGCACCCAAATTGGTTCAAATAAATTTTAAAATATAATAGACACCTAGGGCTACAAGTTTCATGTTGGTGACTTTTTCAGTAGAGGAGCATAGGTATTTTTAAATATTAAAACCATTAATTACAAATATGTGTGACATAATTAAAATATCATGAAATATATCCTATAGTTTGATATTTAGATGGAGCGCGAATCTTGGCGCGCGACGGACGACATCCCGTCATCTTCTTCCTTGAGCTGACGGCCAGGATTCGTTTTTCCTGGGCCGACTTCAAATGCTTGCCTCCGGCCATCCAGCCGCTCCCCCGGCTGGCCACCGCCACCATCACCTCCGTTAAGGTGGTGGATGCCGCCAGGCGGCGTCTTAGCTGCCAGAGAGCCCTGTAATGCCCCGAAACTCAAAAGAGCGAACGGGAGGTGTTTTGGGCCAAATCTGGAATTTGGCAGGGGGCACACGGCCTGGGACACGGGCGTGCCAGGCTCGAGTTGACGATTTGGCCGCGAGGTCGACGAAATTTGGAGTCGACGATCGTCGAGCAGGGAACACGGCCTGAGACACGGGCGTGTCTCAGGGCGTGTCGAGCCCGTGTCGACGGTCGGCAAGGGAAGTCGACGATTTTCGCTCAACGATTTGTCGAGAGAAGGCACACGACCTAGGATACGGGCGTGTCCAAGGCCGTGTCGTGTGGTCGACGAACTTCGCTCGACGAAGTGTCGAGACCGTGAACACGGCCTGGAGCCCAGGCGTGATTGGGTGTGACACGAGCATGTCACATTGGACACGGGCGTGTCCAAGACCCGTGTGAGTCTCGGGTTATTTTCGGGGCTGTGTCAATAGGGGCACACGGCCGACCACACGACCGTGTCAGTTGGAACACGGGCGTGTCAGGTCGAACACGGGCGTGTCAGATGCCCGTGTATTTTCAAGACGCGTCAATTTTGATGGCGAATGAGGGACACGGCCCTGGACACGGGCGTGTCACAGGCCGTGTTCGACCCAGGTCTTACTTTTCAGCTATGAATCGTAGCCATTCGTTTCCTTATTTTGGGATCCGACGGTTGGGGGTTGTTCCTACTGGGATATACCCGGGATTGGGCCTTAGAAACCCTCATTTCACTTGAGTGGTTCTCTATCTAAAGTATAGAGAGAGAGGAGAGCAAAGGAGGAAGAAGAAGCTTAGATCCGGTCTTTGGAGGAGCTTCGGAGCTCCAAATCGCGAACCGACTTCGGATCTACGGAGGCAAAGAGAGTGTGGTGCTTTTCATCCGCTTACATTTCCATGGCGCCAAGGAAGAATGCTAGGGTAACGATTCTCTTCTTGAGCATGTGAAGCTCTCCTTCTTTTGCATTGGAAGCCCGCTCTCGCGAGTTTGCGGTGAGTTTGAGGCGTTCCTTCGGGTAGACATGAATAGTACCCGTTGTGTCAAGTCCATATTCGAGAACGGACATAGGCATGATGTGTGAAGCCTACCCGGACATGTTGGTCTGGATCGGTAATGTTGCATTGCATAAATGCCGGAGAAGACTCCGTGCGATTGTTTGTTTTTTGGGTTTTCTACGTGGTAGATTGCAATAGGGAGCCTTGGGGACTAACCCTAAGGTGCACCCGGAAAAACTGGGCAGATGCGTGATCTTGCCAACTTGGTGGCCTGGGAGCCAACTTGAACATAACCGGGTTATGTGAAGTATGTGATGGAAACGGGACTCGGGAGAAGTTTGACCTGCGCATATGGCTTAAATTGTCGTTGCGATGTGAGCACGGGTTAGATGGAACCGTACCCGTTCTATGTCGTTTGGTTAAAGAGACCTAAGGGTACGTGGCACTTGTCGTTGGCATAGATGAGGGTCTTCGGCAGTCTATGGCTTAAATTGACGTGACCCATGCCAAGAAGACAAAATGCTCATTGTGTGGCCGTCAAAGTGGCGGTGGTGTGATCGGAATGTCTATGGCTTAAATTGATGTGACATCGACCGGTTCACCGAGAATGTGCCCTGAGAGCACGGGGCGTGTGGCCGTGCGTGCCAACGCCTGTGATGCAATGTATATTTATATACTGCTTGGTTATGCTAATAAGTGCAGGGAAGGAGTATCGCCGCCCCGATTTGGGGCGGGATCGTTATAATTTGGTCAGCATTGCTGACCGTTGCCCTTTGTTTGCCACCGTGCAGTGGTTTTGTTGCTTGCAGGTGCTGCTGGACCAAGCGGTCAATAGCGGGCTAAAGCCCAAATTGCGAAGCCGGCCCTTGAAGGCCTAATTGAAGTGTTTACTTGCTTTTATTCATGTATGACCGGCCAGCGTGCCATGGTTTGTAAAACATGTAATTTGAAGTAAACTATTTTGTAAGGCCTTAAGGCCTGTACTTGTGTATGTACTACATTCCTATTTGGTGTTTAGTGGACATTCATGCTTGGTGCTGGGTTCTCTTTAATTGCAACTTCTAAAATTGCTTCAGCTAGAATGCTCTGTGTAGGTCGTTATGATTGGTTGGATGGTTTCCATTGAGTAACCACCCGGTCTGTCTGTGGTATATGGCGTCGGGCCCCGGCCGGACCTACTACTATATGCTATGCGACGGATAGGGGATGTTACAATTTGGTATCAGACTACTGGTTTTGGTCGGGCTTAAGATGAATTCGTGGGCGAATTCTTTTTAAGGGGTGGTCAGCACATGTGTGTGCGTCATCGTTATAACAGTAAAAGAACCCATGAATGTCCACTTAGGAATGAAAATACACGTGTTTGGGGAAACTGCGTGTTCCTATAATTGCTTTTGCAATTTTGTTTGGTCGCTTAATGGTGTTTTGTACCACTATAGGTGACCAGAAGTGGTGTTGGGCCGTCAGAACGTCGAGTTTCTGAGGCTAGCAGTGCACCAGATGTTGCTCCTGCAACACCTCCATCGGCTGAGACCATACGATTGGTGGCCGAAGCAGTGTTGGCCATGATGAATGCGCAGCCTACAAGGCAAATGCTGCAGCCCGCTCCTGCGATGGAGCAGGTACCGCTGCAAGCGGCTGAGCAGAGAAGAGTGGAGCAGGTAGTAGAGGAACCATTGGTTCCAAGGAGGGAAACCGAGAGACAGCTCAAACATGTCATGAGCTTTAATCCTTCGGTATTCTTGGGGTTGGGAACCCCATCTCAAGCTAAAGACTGGCTCTCCAGGGTGAAGAGAGTCATGACAGCAACAGAGACGGAGGAGTTGCAAATGACCACCATTGCTACGTTCCTTCTGGATGATGAAGCGAGATTGTGGTGGGAAGGATTGGAGTTGCATCTATTGAGAGGTAGGCAACTTATTGATGTTTCGATGGAGGAGTTCTCGAGATTATTCTTGGCTAGATACCTCCCTTCGGCGCAGAGGATAGCGTTGGAGAATGAGTTACTGAAGTTGGTTCAGGGTGAGAGGAGCGTGGATGAATATCTCCACGAGTTTACTCGATTGAGTCGATATGCTAGCTCCATAGCGGATGAGGAGCGCAAGACGAATCGATTCTACGAAGGGTTGAGAGATGAGTTGAGGCTACTACTCTCGGGGCCGATGACGCAGGGTTTCTTAACTCTGGTCAACACGGCCCGGTCCTTGGAGAAGGACATGAAAAATGTTCAAGCGAAGAAGAGCTTGGGTGACAAGAAGTCTGAATTCAAAGTGCCGACTACTTCAAAGTCCGGCTATTGAAGATTCTTTAAGAAGTCTAGGACTTCGGGTCCAGCTCCTTCTGGTGCTTCTGGGGCGACTACAGGTCGGACCCCGGGTGTATGCTTTACTTGTGGAAAGCCGGGGCACTTTGCCCGTGACTGTTGGAGCGGACGCCCCAAGTACGAAAGGAAGCCGGGAGCGACTTATGAAGAGAAGGGCAAGGCGGTGGACTCAACCGCATTCCATTATGCTCCAGCCTAACCAAGGGTGTATAATCTTGGCCAACCGGAGGCCATCAAACAGACGGATGTGGTGACAGACACAGTTTAAATTATAGCAAGTTAATTTCTTTAAATACTTGTTATGCACATGTTATCTTACCACTGCTTGTTTAGGATTTGTTTTGATTTGTGAAAATCTGACAAGAGCACTCTTCGATACGGGAGCTTCACACTCCTTGTCCGAAGGATTTATATCACGCATCGGATTACCTTCTTCGATGATGAGAGATAAGTTGGATGTGTTGTTGCCCAATGGGTGTTAGATGCGTGCAGATAGAATCTGCGGTGTTAAGATTCACATTGGGAATCAGGAGTTCGATCTGCAAGCATTGTTACTTCCGTTGGTGGAGTTCGACGTTATATTTGGCATGGACTGGCGCTCGGAGCAGCAAGCCTATATTGATTGCGATCGCAAGGAAGTCAAGTTGGGAGCAAGTCGTGAGATGACTTTTACGGGCTTGAAGGGGTCGAGCAAGATGTTGATGTCTGCTCTTCAGGTGGTGAAGGCGGTTCATGCCGGTGCAGAACTGTTCTTTACACTAGTGGAGGTTGCAAAGCCAAAGCCCGCGTTGGATAGTATTTCAGTGGTATCGGAGTACCCTGATGTGTTCCCTAGAGATCTTCCTGGAGCCCCACCTCAACGGGGGATAGAGTTTACGATAGAGCTCTTACCAGGTGCAAAGCCTGTGTCACGCTCTCCATATTGGCTAGCGTCTAAGGAAATGGCGGAGCTGAAGGTGCAACTTCAAGAGTTGTTGGAGCAAGGGTATGTGCGTTCAAGTTCTTCGCCTTGGAGCGCACCGGTCCTCTTTGTTAAGAAGAAGGACAAAAGCTTGAGGCTATGTATTGATTATCGGGAGCTCAACAAGTTGACGGAGAATAACAAGTACCCGATCCCCCGGATCGATGATCTTTTTGATCAGTTGGTCGGGTCGACGGTGTACTCGAAGTTGGATCTCAAGTCCGGGTACTATCAGCTGCGAATAAGGGAGAGTGATATCCCGAAGATAGCGTTCAGTACGAGATACGGGCATTACGAGTTTACGGTCATGCCGTTTGGGCTAGCTAATGCGCCGTCAGTGTTCATGGATTTGATGAACAGGACCTTCAGGGAGTACTTGGACCATTTTGTGATCATCTTCATCGACGATATTTTAGTGTACTCGCAGAGTGAGGAAGATCACTTCAAGCATTTTCATTTGGTTTTGGAAACGCTAAGGAGGAATCAATTGTACGCCAAGTTCTCGAAGTGCGAGTTTTGGTTGTCCACGATGGAGTTCCTCGGTCATATAGTGAGTGGGGAAGGTAGAGCAGTGGATCCGACGAAGATTGTTGCGATACGGGAGTGGCCTGAGATTTCTACGGTAGAGGAAGTCCGGAGCTTTCTGGGGCTTGCCGGCTATTATAGGCGCTTCGTAGAGAACTTCTCGCAGATAGCGTTACCTCTCACTACTTTGACGAGGAAGGAGCAGAAGTTCGTTTGGACGCCGGAGTGCGCGGGAGCTTTTGAGGAGTTGAAATGTCGGTTGACCACGACGCCTGTGCTGAGTTCGCCGTGTGGGACCGAAGGTTATGAGATTTATAGCGATGCTTCGGGCAGCGGTTTGGGTTGCGTGCTACTGCAACACGGAAGTGTGATAGCTTATGCCTCGAGATAGCTGAAAGTGCACGAGAGGAAATATCCGATCCATGACTTGGAGTTAGCGGCCGTGATTTTTGCTTTGAAGCTGTGGAGACACTGTTTGTACGGTGTGAAGATTGATATCTACACCAATCACAAGAGCCTGAAGTATTTGATCGATCAGAAAGATCTGAATATGCGGCATGTAACGCCCCGAAACTCAAAGGAGCAAAAGGGGGATGTTTTGGGCCAGTTTGGGTTCTGGCTGCAGGCACACGGCCTGGGACACGGGCGTGTCCCAGGGCGTGTCAAGCCTGTGTCGACACTGAGACGTGAAGTCGACACTTTGGTCTCGACATTGTGTCGAGACTGGGCACACGGCCTGCGACACGGGCGTGTCGCAGGGCGTGTCGACCTGTGTCGACACTTAGCCGCGAAGTCGACACTCTGTGGTCGACGAAGTGTCGAGACATGGCACACGGCCTGCGACACGGGCATGTCGCAGGGCGTGTCGACCCGTGTCGACACTCGTCCCGGGAGTCGACACTTTGGTCTCGACATTGTGTCAAGACAAGGCACACGGCCTAGGACACGGGCGTGTCCAAGGCCGTGTCAGTAGGTCGACGATCTTCGCTCGACGAAGTGTCGAGTGTCGAGACCGTGTACACGGCCCGGGGTCCAGGCATGTTGAGGTGATACGGGTAAGGACACATGCATGTCCTAGAACCCGTGCAGTGCTCGGGTTGATTTTGGGGAAAAATGAAAGGGGTACACGGCCGGCCAAACGGCCGTATCACATGGAACACGGGCGTGTCAGCTCGAACACGGGCATGTTCGATACCCGTGTGAGGTTCCAGGTGATTCGATTTTGACGGTTAATGAGGCACACGACCATGGACACGGGCATGTGCCAGGCCGTGTTCGGTCCAGATTGGGCATTTCAGTCCCGAATCAAAGTCGTTCGTTTCCTTATTTTGAGATCCAACGGCTGGGGGTTGTTCCTGAAGGGATATACCCGGGATTGGACATAGAAACCCTCACTTTTTCTTAAGTGTTATCTTTCTAAAGCCTTAGAGAGAGAGGAGAGCCAAGGGAAGAAGAAGGAGCTTGATCTCGCCATTGGAGGAGCTTCGAAGCTCCGAATCGCAAGCCGACTCCGGATCTACGGAGGCGAAGCTAGTGCGGTGCTTTTCATCTGATTACTTTTCAATGGCGCTAAAGAGGAATGCTAGGGTAACGATCCTCATCTTGAGCATGAGTAGCTCTCTTTCTTTGCATAGGAAGCCCGTTCTCGCGAGTTTGCGGAGAGTTGGAGGCGTTCCTTCGGGTAGATATGTGAAGTCCCCGTTGTTTAGAGTCCGTAAGCGAGAACAAACATAAGCATGATGTGTGAAGCCTACCCGGACATGTTGGTCTGGATCGGTGATGTTGCATTGCATAAGGCCGGAGAAGACTCCGTGCTATTGATTGTTTTCGGGTTTTCTACGCGGTAGATTACAGTAGGGAGCCTTGGGGACTAACCCAAAGGTGCACCCGGAAAACTGGGCGGATAAGAGATCTTGCTAACTTGGTGGCTTGAGAGCCAACTTGAACATAACCGGGTTATGTGACTTGTGATGGAAATGGGACTCAGCGGAAGTTTGACCCGCGCAAATGGCTTAAATTGTCGTTGCGATGTGAGCACGGGTTAGATGGAACCGTACCCGTTCTATATCGTTTGGTTAAAGAGACCTAAAGGCACGTGGCACTTACCGTTGGCATAGATTAGGGTCTTCGGCGGTCAATGACTTAAGTTGTCGTGACCCAGGCCAGGAAGACAAATTGCTCATAGGTTTGGCCGTCCAAGTGGCGGTGGTGAGTCCGGAATGTCTATGGCTTTAATTGACGTGACATCGACCTGTTCACCGAGAATGTGCCCTGAGAGCACGGGGCGTGTGGCCGTGCGAGCCAACGTCTGTGATGAAATGGCTAGTTATATATTGCTCGCTTATGCTAATGAAATGCAGGGAAGGAGCATCGCCGCCCCGAGTTGGGGGCGGGATCGTTATAATTTGGTCAGCATTGCTGACCGTTGCCTTGTTTTGCCACCGTGCGGTGGTTTGTTGCTTGCAGGTGCAGTTGGACCAAGCGGTCAATAGCGGGCTAAAGCCCAAATGCGAAGCCGGCCCTTGAAGGCCTAATTGGAAGTGTTTACTGCTTTATTCATATGTGACCGGCCTGCGTGCCGTGGTTTGTAAAACATGTTATGTGAAGTGAAACATTTTGTAAGGCCTTAAGGCTTATTTTGGGTATTTTGTATAACATTCCTATTCTGTACTAGTGGACATTCAGGCTCTAATGCTGGGTTCTTTATTGCAACTTTTATAAACTGCATCCGCTAGAATGCTCTGTGTAGGACGCTGAGATTGGTTGGATGGTTTCCATAAGTAACCACCCGGTCTGTCTGTGGCATACGGCGTCGGGCCCCGGCCGGACCTACTGCTATATGCTATGTGACGGATAGGGGGTGTTACAATTTGGTATCAGAGCCAGGTTTTGGTCGGGCTTAAAGTGAATTCGTGGGCGAATTCTTTTTAAGGGGTGGTGAGCACATTGTGTGCATCATCGTAATAACAGTAAAACGAACTCATGAATGTCCACTTAGGAATGAAAATACTCGTGTTTGCAGAACCTGCGTGTTCCTATAATTGCTGTTTGCAATTTATTTGGTCGCTTAACGGTGTTTTGTACCACTATAGGTGACCATAAGTGGTGTTGGGCCGTCAGAACGCCGAGTTTCTGAGGCTAGTAGTGCACCGGATGTTGCTCCTGCAACACCTCTGTCGGCGAGAATATTCGATTGGTGGCTGAAGCGGTGTTGGCCGTGATAAATGCGCAGCCTGCAAGGCAAGCGCAGCAGGCCGCTCCTGTGATGGAGCAGGAACCTCTTCAAGAGGCCGAGCCGAGGAGAGTGGAGCAAGTGGTTATGGAACCGGTGGTGCCAAGGAGGGCAACTGAGAGGCAGCTTAAGCACGTAATGAGCTTTAACCCTCCGTTATTCTCGGGGTTGGGAACCCCATCTCAGGCTGAAGACTGGCTCTCCAGGGTGAAGAGAGTCATGACAGCGACGGAGACGGAGGAGTGGCAAATGACCACCATCGCTACGTTCCTTTTGGACGGTGAAGCGAGAATGTGGTGGGAAGGATTGGAGCTGCATCATTTGAGAGGTAGACAACTGATAGACGTTCCGATGGAAGAGTTCTCGGGATTGTTCTTAGCAAGATACCTCCCTTCTACTCAGAGGATTTCGATGGAGAACGAATTTCTGAAGTTGGTTCAGGTTGAGAAGAGCGTGGATGAATATCTCCATGAGTTCACTCGTTTAAGTCGTTATGCTAGCTCCACCATCATGGATGAGGAGCGCAAGACTAATCGCTTCTATGAAGGGTTGAGAGATGAGTTGAGATTATTACTTTCGGGGCCGATGACGCAGGGTTTCTTAACCTTGGTCAATACTGCCCGGTCCTTGGAGAAGGACATGAAGAATGTGCAAGCGAAGAAAGGCTTGGGTGATAGAAAATCTGAATTTAAAGTGCCGACTACTTCAAAGTCCGGCAATCGGAGGGCTTTCAAGAAGCATAGGACTTCGGGTCCAGCTCCTTCTGGTGCTTCTGGGGCGACTACGAGTCGGACCCCGGGCGCGTGTTTTACTTGTGGGAAGACGGGACACTTTGCCCGCGACTGTTGGAGCGGACGTCCTAAGTCCGAGAGGAAGCCGGGAGCTACCTATGAAGAGAAGGGAAAGGCGGTGGAGTCGACCGCATCCCATTATGCTCCGGCCCAACCAAGGGTCTATAATCTTGGCCAACAGGAGGCCATCAAACAAGCTGATGTGGTGACAGGTACGGTTTAATTTATAGCAAGTCAATTTATTTAAATACTTGTTATGCACATGTTACCTTACCATTGCTTGTTTAGGATTTGTATTGATTTGTGAAAATCCGGCACGAGCACTCTTTGATACGGGAGCTTCACACTCCTTCTTGTCCGAAGGATTTATATCACGCATCGGAGTCCCTTCTTCGATGGCGAAGGATAAGTTGGATGTGTTGTTGCCCAATGGGTATTCGATGCGAGCGGATAGGATCTGCGATGTTAAGATTCGTATTGGGGAGCAGGAGTTCGACCTGCGGGCGTCTTTACTTCCGTTGGTGGAGTTCGACGTCATATTTGGCATGGACTGGCTCTCGGAGCAGCAGACCCATATAGATTGCGGTAGCAAGGAAGTCAAGCTGGGAGCAAGTCGTGAGACGACTTTTACGGGCTTAAAGGGGTCGAGCAAGACATTGATGTCTGCTCTTCAGGTGGTGAAGGCGGTTCGTGCCGGAGCAGAACTGTTCTTTACACTAGTGGAGGTTGCAAAGCCGAAGCCCGCTTTGGATTGTATCTCAGTGGTATCAGAATACCCTGATGTGTTCCCCGCAGATCTTCCTGGAGCCCCGCCTCAGCGGGAGATAGATTTTACGATCGAGCTAGTGCCAGGTGCAAAGCCTGTGTCACGATCTCCTTATCGGCTAGCGCCTAAGGAAATGGCGGGGCTGAAAGTTCAACTGCAAGAGTTGTTGGAGCAAGGGTATGTGCGCCCGAGTTCTTCGCCTTGGAGCGCACCGGTCCTCTTTGTTAAGAAGAAGGACGGAAGCTTGAGGCTATGTATTGATTATCGGGAGCTCAACAAGCTTGACGGAGAAGAACAAGTACCCGATCCCCCGGATTGATGATCTCTTTGATCAGTTAGTTGGGTCGATGGTGTACTCGAAGTTGGATCTCAAAGCTGGGTACTATCAACTGCGAATAAGGGAGAGTGATATCCCGAAGACAGCGTTTAGTACGAGATACGGGCATTATGAGTTTACAGGTCATGCCGTTTTTGCTGACTAATGCGCCGTCAGTGTTCATGGATTTGATGAACAGGACTTTCGGGAGTACTTGGACCATTTCGTGATCGTCTTCATCGACGATATTTTGGTGTACTCGCAAAGTGAGGAAGATCACTTCAAGCATCTTCATTTGGTGTTGGAGACGCTAAGGAGAAATCAGTTGTATGCCAAGTTCTCGAAGTGCGAGTTTTGGCTATCCTCAGTGGCGTTCCTCGGGCATATAGTGAGTGGAGAGGGTATTGCTGTGGATCCGGCGAAGATTGTTGCGATACGGGAGTGGCCTGAGCTTGCTACTGTAGCGGAAGTCCGGAGTTTTCTGGGGCTTGCCGGCTATTATAGGCGCTTCGTAGAGAACTTCTCGCGGATAGCGTTACCTCTCACTACTTTGACGAGGAAGGAGCATAAGTTCGTTTGGACGCCGGAGTGCGCACGAGCTTTTGAGGAGTTGAAGTGTCGGTTGACCACGGCGCTTGTGCTGAGTTCGCCATGTGGGACCGAAGGCTATGAGATTTATAGCGATGCTTCAGGCAGCGGTTTGGGTTGCGTGCTACTGCAACACGGAAGTGTAATAGCTTATGGCTCGAGACAGCTAAAAGTGCACGAGAGGAACTATCCGGTCCATGACTTGGAGTTAGCGGCCGTGATTTTTGCCTTGAAGCTGTGGAGACACTACTTGTACGGTGTGAAGATTGATATCTACACCGATCACAAGAGCCTGAAGTACCTTATTGATCAGAAAGATCTGAATATGCGGCAGCGTAGATGGATGGAGTTCCTGGGGGACTATACATTCAAGATCCACTACGTGCCTGGCAAAGGGAATGCGGTTGCGGACGCGCTGAGTCGCCGAGCCCCAGCTCAAGCCAATTGGCTATCGGTGCATGATGAGCGGTTGGTGCGGGAGTTGGAGGCGTTGGAGATTGTTTGTGTGGATAGACAATCAGGTGCTGAAGCAGTTCTGAATTGGACTGAAGTCCAATATGACCTGGCTGATCGTATTCGGCAGGCTTTGGATATGGATGCTCATATGAAGCAGTTCATGGTAGAGGCTCTGGATGGGTCAAATTCCCAATTCGTCGTGGAGGACGGATTGCTTTGGAAAGACGGTCGTTTGTGCGTCCCAAGTGTGGGCAATTTACGGGTGGAGTTGTTGTACGAGGCACACCATACCAAGTACTCGATTCACCCGGGGAGCACGAAGATGTACCGTGATGTGAAGAAACTGTTTTGGTGGCCAGGTTTGAAAAAGGATGTGGCGCTATACGTAGCGAAGTGCCAAACTTGCGCCTTGGTAAAGGCGGAGTGCCAAAAGCCGGGAGGATTTCTTAAGTCCTTGCCTATTCCGGAGTGGAAATTCGACGACATCTCTATGGACTTTGTGCACGTTTTCCAAGGTCGCAAAAGGGGAACGACGCCATTTGGGTGGTGGTTGATCGATTAACGAAGGTGTCGCATTTTATTCCGCATAGGAAGGATGATCCGGTGGAGAAGTTGGCAAAGCTTTATGTGGATAACATAGTGCGGCTTCATGGTGTGCCCCGCAGCATCGTGAGTGACCGAGATGGGCGGTTCACGTCCAATGATTGGAGGCTTGTGCAGCAAATGTTGGGAACAAAGCTGAAATTCAGCACAGCCTTCCATCCGCAAACGGATGGGCAGACCGAGAGGGTCAATAGAATTATGGAAGACATGCTCCGCATGTGTGTCTTGGATTTCGGAAAGCAATGGGAAGACCACCTTTATTTGGTGGAGTTCGCATACAACAATAGCTACCAAGCGAGTATTCAGATGGCGCCTTTCGAGGCCCTATATGGTAGAAAATGTCGCACGCCGTTGTCTTGGTTAGAAACGGGTGAGTCAAGGTTGTATAAGCGATCGGAAGTGGAGGATGCTACTTCTTTGGTGCGAACCATTCGGGAGAGGTTGCTTATCGCTCAGGACCGGCAAGCAAAGTACTATAATGCCAAGCACAGGAACGTGGAGTTCGCTGTGGGTGATTATGTATACTTAAAGATCAAGCCGTTCAAGGGTGTCTCGCGGGTGCGGCGATTGAAAAAGCTAAGCCCGAGGTACCTTGGACCGTTTGAGGTTCTGGAGCGAGTTGGTGAAGCAGCCTATCGGTTGAAGCTTTCAGTGGAGCTTAGTGGTTTACATGATGTATTCCACATTTCGGTGCTTCGGAAGGCGGTGCAAGAGCCTACGCAAGTGATCGCGGTGATCAAGTGCCGGTGGATAGTGGGCTAACGACAAAGGTCAAGCCCGTGCGGATTGAGGACTCGGAGGTCAAGCGGCTACGCAATAAAGAGATCAGGATGGTCAAGGTCCGGTGGGACAATTGCGGTCGTGAGGAGCTCTCTTTGGAGCGAGAGCAGACTATGCTTGACGAGTATCCGGAGTTGTTCCGCTCAGGTACAAATTTTGTTTTGTACATGTCTTTCCTTTATGTAATTTCGTGGACGAAATTCTTTTAAGAGGGGGAGAGTTGTAACGCCCCGAAACTCAAAGGAGCAAAAGGGGACGTTTTGGGCCAGTTTGGGTTCTGGCTGCAGGCACACGGCCTGGGAAACGGGCGTGTCCCAGGGCGTGTCAAGCCTGTGTCGACACTTAGACGTGAAGTCGACACTTTGGTCTCGACATTGTGTCGAGACTGGGCACACGGCCTGCGACACGGGCG
This sequence comes from Platanthera guangdongensis, assembly GCA_039583875.1. Classification (NCBI taxonomy): domain Eukaryota; kingdom Viridiplantae; phylum Streptophyta; class Magnoliopsida; order Asparagales; family Orchidaceae; genus Platanthera; species Platanthera guangdongensis. The sequence goes on along the minus strand of CM077166.1, from coordinate 143,105,434 downwards.
TGTCGCAGGGCGTGTCGACCCGTGTCGACACTTAGCCGCGAAGTCGACACTCTGCGGTCGACGAAGTGTCGAGACATGGCACACGGCCTGCGACACGGGCGTGTCGCAGGGCGTGTCGACCCGTGTCGACACTTGTCCCGGGAGTCGACACTTTGGTCTCGACATTGTGTCGAGACAAGGCACACGGCCTAGGACACGGGCGTGTCCAAGGCCGTGTCAGTAGGTCGACGATCTTCGCTCGACGAAGTGTCGAGTGTCGAGACCGTGTACACGGCCTGGGGTCCAGGCGTATTGAGGTGACACGGGTAAGGACACGGGTGTGTCCTAGAACCCGTGCAGTGCTCGGGTTGATTTTGGGAAAAATGAAAGGGTACACGACCGGCCACACGACCGTGTCACATGGAACACGGGCGTGTCAGCTCGAACACGGGCGTGTTCGATACCCGTGTGAGGTTCCAGGTGATTCGATTTTGACGGCGAATGAGGCACACGCCCTGGACACGGGCGTGTGCCAGGCCGTGTTCGGTCCAGATTGGGCATTTCAGTCACGAATCAAAGCCGTTCGTTTCTTATTTTGAGATCCAA